>CM060634.1:14020000-14387500 GCA_030578275.1 Meda fulgida
CGCGTTAATTATGTACAACAGGAATTTTAGGAACTGAAATTGCTCTTACAATGCTTGAACCAAGCAATGAAGTGTGTGTTGGTGAACTTTTGTAAAGTAATGTGAGATGTGACTTTGTCAGGCCCACCCATCTTTGTGTCTAAACTTGGGCCTTTTAGGACACACGTTTAGAATTTAGTTTCGTTTTTCTAGTGTACACATACATCAGACGCACAGACAGAACAGACATGCTTTAAGTCACCACATAGCCTTTGAAGTCAAATGTTTAGTCTGCCAACAGATTGTGTGTGTGTCGAGGTATGTGGAGACGAGATAGCAATCTGTCTCCACATGCACGGTCAATGTAATGCCTTGTCTGTCCTGCTGGAGAGCGCGTGCCCTGCGTGCGACCTCTGTACTGAGACAAACACACACACAGTTCTGAAGAGCAGTCAATGACCCTGTCGTCTAGACGCTGTTAGTGCTACCGTAAGAACCATTGATTGGGTGGAAGCTGACACTTCCAGCATTGCTGAGAGAGAGAGTGTTACCAACAGAGTGTTTGGACACCCCCTCACCCCCCTCATCCCGGCATTAATGTCAGGGCCTTTTTGCTGTCCACAGCTCCATGAACGTGCACACACCGTTGGGACCTGCCAGGGTGTTTTTCCCCAGTCCTCTATGGAGTGCTGTGGTACTAAAGCCCAAAGTGTACTCCGTGTTTTTTACTGTAGCGTATGTGCACAGTCGAACACGTAGCCTTTCAAAGGATCCTCCATTTGTTAGCGTGCACGAATGCAGGCAGTCGACGCTTGCGCTCTAGAAATGTTCATCTTTGTCCAAAGTCCTCGCTATCTTTCTCAAGAAGTTATGACTGATATGTCTTTGTACTCTTTTAAAGAAAAGTTCCGGCTATCTCATAACCCCCTCTCACAAGTGCTTGTCAATGTTGGCTTCTGTTGTTGTTGTTGCAGTCTTTGGTATTTGTTTGTTGTTCTTCTTTCTCTTTATTTTGTCTCTTTAGTGTGACCTGCGAAAGTCGAGCGGCATGTGTACAGCATGCGTGTATTATTCTGGTGACAATTTGCATCGCGTGCACTGTACACATCCAAAGGATATTACTATACCTTTAAATGTAGATTAAGTATGATATTTTAAATATGTGAATATTTATGTGTAATACGTTATGACCAGCTGTGACTTGCCATAGATCCTGTATACCTTTGGTATATTCAGAACGTTAAATTTGCAGTATGTATACTGTGCTTAGTATCATTTTTTTTCAGTATGCACAAAATACCTGGAATACATGCTATATCTGTCAGAATGTTGAGTATTCAGGTGAAGCACACCACGTGGAATACTGTATCCCATGCACTTTTCCACAGTGCATAATATGACCTTCAATTTCAGTTTGATGAATAAATTGGAAGTAATATTTATTTATTCATTTATCAAATTATTTATTTATTTAGTAATGGTTATTTATTTTTATTATGACCTTCAATAATTACACACTATACATGTGCAGTATGTTTGTTGTGTGCAGAATGCACATTTTCAGTTTGTAATATGCATAGAATACCTGAATTATGCATTTGTCAAAATGAGTAATGTATTAATTGGATTGTTAAAAGTTGGACTTTATTTTAACACATTTCTTGTAAACTTGTAATGTAAGTATTTATTTTTAAATATGACTTTACTTACATTTTCTATATGTATTGAGCACAGTATGCACATTTTGTTATTTTTTATTTAAATTTAGTATGCACTAAATACCTGGGTTACATGCTGCTACATTTGTCAAAATGTTCACTATTCATCCGAAACACACTGGAATACTGTATCCTACAATGCAATCTTCCACAAAGCACAATGTGACCTTCTATTCCAGTTTGAAGAATGAATCTGAAGGCTGTCAAATGATGGACATTTTTTACACAACTTTTTAAAAAATGTAAAATTAAATATAGAAATGTGGCAGCAAGTAACATGTTTGACATACAGTATAATTGGATATTGCATATTATTTCACATTCTAGTTTTGAATTTTAGAGTAATAACAGAGTATAGTATAATACAGTAAGCAATATGCTAATATTCTGAACATAGTTGAACATACTACTCAAACTAGTTTTGGAGTATGCAGCATGTATTGTGTGCAATGTATAGAAAACTGGAAAACCTTCTAGAGTACATTTAGCAAAATACTCAGTATACAGTATACATGCAGTATACATCTAGGGCGTACTGGATACTGGACAATGCGCTCAACCTTCTATTTCCAGTGTGACCAATGAACCAAAAGCAACATCATATTTGTTTTCTTTTTGATTCATTATTTGATAGAACTGCCATGAGTTAAGACATACAAATTATCTATTAAACTTTAAATTCTTGAAACTTTTATTTCTGCACACTGCATTCTGTTTCACACACTGTTAGTAGGCATAGTAGGCAGCACACGGTATTTAGAGTACAGTATGAAGAAAGCACATATTAGCATTCCATTCCCAAAAATCTTTGACTTTATCAGGGTTTATCGTGTCCCTTTGTGTCTCTCCAAGCGCTTGCCATCCTCACACCTCTTTTTCTCTCTTTTTTTTAAATATTGTCTCCTTTATTCATTATAGTCTGGCATCCTCGGTACCAAACGAGACGATAATGTGCTTGTGCCCTTTCCATGCACTCTCTCTGGCTCTCTCTTGTCTTCTCGCTGTCCCAAAAGACGGGCTCTCAGCTGACACCTGAGGGGGCCATAGGATGGTCACATACACCTCATGTCTTCATGCACCAGACAAACACGCATTCTGTCATTTTCTTTCTAGACTATTATTTTAGTACATTTCTCCCCTGCTATTGTTTTGTATGTATCTCTCAGATGGATTTAAGGGGTAGGTCACCCGAACATGAATATGCTGTCATCATTTACTCACCTCCATGTCATTCCAAACCTGAATTATGTTCTTCTTTTTTTTTTAATGGTACACAAATTTTTTATTTTCCATACAATGAAGATATATTTGGGCTGTTAAACTCCAAAAAGGGGGAGAAAAGAAACAACACTCATAAAACAACCACAAAATGTCTCCTCGTGTTCCACAGAAAATAAATAAATATAGATATATAGATAAATAAATGGGGCTTGTAACCATAATTGTTATATTTGGAGGGACTATTCCTTTAAGACAGAAACCGATAAAATAACCCCATCAGCAAGAATAGAAGGTCAATTAGAAAGGACGAAATGAAGCCCAGGTCTGCACTTCTCCAGCCAATAACGTCAACCAATGATCTGTGAAAGTTTCTGCTGCAGATATATAAGATTGTGTTGTCTGGCTGTACCAGACACCATTTTTTTATTTTTAAACCTGTCCTTTAGACAAGAAGTACATTCTGATACAATCTTTAAACGAGTGATCGAGCTGAAATGCTGCATTAGCATTTATCTGAAAATGTGATTCATCTCTTTATATACTGATCTGACTGTCATTGTCTTGAGCTTAAAGTACTCTGGAGTCATAATAAGCAACCTTTCAACTCATTGTGTCTATTTTCTTTATTGCTATATGGGAGAGATTTAGACCCCCTTTGCAAATCTGGTTTATTGGCAATTTACAGACTTTCAGCTGTTTGCAATAAACAAATCAAACAAACGTAATTAAAATAGCTCAACACAACAGATGTTTTAAGTGGTTTCCCCAAATTCAACTGAAAATGCAACTTTTAATGACTTCTTCAGTCTCAAAATTATTCAACCGCTTCACGGCAAGCATCTTTAGTAGTAGAAAACTCATTTGCTGTTATGACCTGGTGCAAATGAGATGTATAACCAGACACCAGCTTCTGGCAGCGTTTCTGGAATCTTAGCCCTTTCTTCATGAGCAGTGGCCTCCAGTTCAGTAATATTCTTGGGTTTTTCGTTTTGCAACCACCTTCTTCAAATCCCACTAGACATTTTCTATGGGGTTCAAGCCATGTGACTGTGATGGCACTATAGAATCTTTCAGGACTTCTTCTGCAACCAAGCCTTGGTGAAATTTGAGGTATGCTTTGGATCATTGTCCTGTTGGAATGTCCAATGACGTCCACGCTTCAGCTTCCTCACTGACAGCATGACGTTTTTTCCTAGGATTTCCTGATACTTCAATTAATCCATCTTGCCTTCCATACAATGCCGGTTTCCAGCACCAGAGGATGCAAAGCAGCCCCAGAGCATCACCAAGCCCCACCATGCTTAACTGTAGACAGTGTTCTATTCAGCATATGCTTCATTCTTCATTCCCCCAGACATACCGTTTATCCATAGGGCCGAAAAGTTCTGTTTCATCGCTCCCAAACAGAATCCCCAAATATCTGCAGCTTATTTATATGATTTTGAGCAAATTGGAGCAGTCTTTTCTTGTGCTTTTGGTTCAGAAGTGGTGTATGTCTTGGAATTCTGGCATCTTACTGTGCAAGCTGAAACCTCTGCCTGTTGCCACCAAGTCTTGGTGCAGGTCTTTTGCAGTCACTCAAGTGTTTTTCTGAACATGCCTTCTCAGAAATCTTGCTATATCAATTTAATGATGTTATATTTTTTCAAAGTCAGTCAGTGTATTATTTGATAGACTGTACTCCTTGAATCGTTCTTGTTGCTTACATCACTGAGGGTAAGTTCAACTTAAATCACACATTTTTTTCAGTTCCCAATAAAGTTAGCAGCCAACATGGCCAACTTATTTATTCACCCAAGCCAAATTTTACTTGCATTAGACACTTGGGCAATGTTTACTTTGGAACCTGCTAATATAGATAATCTGATATAATACACATGAAATGAAATCAACTTATTTTATGCAATATTTACTCGAAAATGTTTATTAGTTGTTGACAAGTTGTTGCTGATAATGTCCAACTATGCAGTTCAGTAATCATTTGGTACCATGGTATAAATCAAAATACCATGCCGTTACTTTCCTATATCATAACTGTACCTCTATAGTACTTTGTTTGTAAAAGAAAAAAGCCCCCGTCATAAATCCATCCACACTGCAACTCTTCTCTCCTCTGCTTTTTCATTCCTATTTTTTTTTAAATTCTTGTCAGGAACAGGGTAGAGATTAAAAATGTTTTGCTGGCTTTTCTTTTCCCCTTGAGCTCTCAGTCTCGCCAGCCGATTGAAAACGACGCAGACGGATAATGATGCAGCCGAGAGACGGAAGTTTTTGTGCAGGGAGGGGGAGACACATCCACCCACATTTTTTATTTCCATATTTTATTCTGTCGTAAATGAAATAAAAAGAAAATGATGCTGTTAACATCCGACATGCTCTGCTACCATCAAGTGTTATGATTCCCCTCTGTGCCAGCCGCCCCCCACCCCATCGGCCTACGCCCTGCATGAGTGTGTGAGACGGTGTCTAGCTCTGGCTGCAAAGCACTTGTTTGAGGGGGAAATGGGATTGTAATGGGGGTGGGGCTGTTTTAGGGACTTTGTGTTTTTTAAAGAGAGACAGAAAGATGGTGTGAGGGGGGTGTTGCCTCGTTCTCTATGTCTTGATAAATCAATCTTGAGTCTGGCAGATGAGGCGGGCACCACAGAGACACTCTTAGACTGGCACCATTCAGCCCTGAACCCCTGTGCACACACACACACACACACACACACACACCCAGACAATAATGAGACCTCGGCACAATACAATGATACACAAATTCCAAATGTGAGACGCAAATACAGACAGTACACAACAGTTCTAGACCTGTCAGTCTTTTCCATGTTTTATGATTCACAATACATTCCCATGGAACATCCTCTAATGTATTGGCGAGTTTATGCAAACATATCCACATCTCTATAATCAGATGCTTTCTTAACTGCTGTTTTCTCACCACTGTCATTTTTGTTGTGCTTTTACTTTGTTATTGAGAGAAAAGCGTGCAGCATATATTTACATATTCAATTAAACGGCACTCTCAGCAGCAAAATGTTTGCTAACAGTGTACCGCTGTTGAGGTATTTCAAACGTTTTTTTTACCCTTAAGCGAAGAACCCAAAAAAACCCAAAAACGTTGTGGTTTTGTTTTAAAATAAAGCTGGCCAAATGTGTGTCATTTGTGGTGCTAGCATTACTTTATCTTGTCAGTTTAATTGATCACAATATTTTATCTCTGTTATCCTAAACATTTCATATACCCTAATATTTGTATAATTTTTTTCACAATTTCTACAAGCTGTAACAATGTTTGCAGGTGCTGGTGCGAGTGGATACAAACATTGCCGGAGCATGTAGTAATGGTCAGAAATTCAGCCGGAGGGGGCGGGAGCGAGATTAAGAAAACAGTCCTGCACAAGGCTCAAAGTGGGCCTGACTTTATGGCCATAATTAAAAGTCTGAAAGAGATGTTTGCCTGAGGCCAGTTCTGCTACAGCCAGTGCCACCCCCCTGAGCGCTCAGTCTGCTAAAAGTGTGTGTGTCTGCCAGGGGAGGTTTAATTGAGCTGTGACTCATCTAATGGAGAAGGCAAAAGGCTTGTGTCACACTTGGGTGCATGGCAGGACTGTAATGAATCAGTGGTTGTGGAGGACAACAGGTGTGTATGAGTGTCTGTCCAGTTCGGAATAGACATGTGGTAAAAAGAAAATTGTTAAAAATGATAGTTTGAGAGTAGGTGGATGCTCTATAAATGGGGTACTGCAGGTTATCTGCAGGTTTGTGTATGTGTATCAGCGAGTGTTTGAGCACTGTTTAGGTGGCAGAATATGCCTAAGAGGATGAAATCTAAGCTTGGCACATCCGGGCTGATTCACAGCTCCTTATAATAAAGAACAACAGAGACTAAGAAGGAAATCCTTCATTGGAGAGCAGATAGGGAGACGATGATGGGTTTTGGGACCTTACGTAAGATAAAAAATTCATCAAATATTCTTGCTGGGTTATTACGTGGGCACTCCTACACCAGAAGCAGGAACTATGCCAAATAATGGCTGAACAGCATGAGTGCTTAGCGGTCTATATTATTTTTGATTATAATAGTTACTTAAAAGATCTTGATCTGGGCATGAATTGGGGTGGTTTGACAGACACTACTTAATGCTTGAACTCTACAAAGGTGGTGTAAACAAAATTCTAAACATTTATTACTTTATATAACAGAAGGAAATGTTTTAAGAGTGTGTTTCTGTTACCACAAAAGTTAGGTTATGATTTATTCAGAAGGTGAATATTCATCTATAGTGCCAAATAAGGGATCCCTCTCTTTAAAAGTTGAGCCTTGGTAGTCCTGGGGACACGAGATGGTGCCCCCCATTGTAGATGCAGATTGTTGTTCCATAACTCTCTAGATTATGTATATATGACGAGCAAACACAAAGTGTTTTATTTAAAAAGTCTTCAAGATTGGCCAAAAGGCAATTTGGTTTGTTTGAGACTTGTGAAACCTCTATAGATTTGTCTCCTGAAATTTAGTTTTTAAATATGTATATGTATACAGGTCCTTCTCAAAAAATTAGCATATTGTGATGAAGTTCATTATTTTCCATAATGTAATGATAAAAATTAAACTTTCATATATTTTAGATTCATTGCAACACCAACTGAAATATTTCAGGTCTTTTATTGTTTTAATACTGATTATTTTGGCATACAGCTCATGAAAACCCAAAATTATTATCTAAAAAAATTAGCATATTTCATCCGACCAATAAAATAAGTATTTTTAATACAAAAAAAAGTCAACCTTCAAATAATTATGTTCAGTTATGCACTCAATACTTGGTCGGGAATCCTTTTGCCTTAAGCTCATCCAGACTGTTGGTTCTTGCGTCTCTCAACTTTGTCTTCACAATATCCCACAGATTCTCTATTGGGTTCAGGTCAGGAGAGTTGGCAGGCCAATTGAGAACAGTAATACCATGCTCAGTAAACCATTTACCAGTGGTTTTGGCACTGTGAGCAGGTGCCAGGTCGTGCTGAAAAATGAAATCTTCATCTCCATAAAGCTTTTCAGCAGGTGGAAGCATGAAGTGCTCCAAAATCTCCTGATAGCTAGCTGCATTGACCCTGCCCTTGATAAAACACAGTGGACCAACACCAGCAGCTGACATGGCACCCCAGACCATCACTGACTGTGGGTACTTGACACTGGACTTCAGGCATTTTGGCATTTCCTTCTCCCCAGTCTTCCTCCAGACTCTGGCACCTTGATTTCCGAATGACATGCAAAATTTGTTTTCATCCGAAAAAAGCACTTTGGACCACTGAGCAACAGTCCAGTGCTGCTTCTCTGTAGCCCAGGTCAGGCGCTTCTGCCGCTGTTTCTGGTTCAAAAGTGGCTTGACCTGGGGAATGCGTCACCTGTAGCCCATTTCTTGCACACGCCTGTGCATGGTGGCTCTGGATGTTTCTACTCCAGACTCAGTCCACTGCTTCCGCAGGTCCCCCAAGGTCTTGAATCGGTCCCTCTCCACAATCTTCCTCAGGGTCGGTCACCTCTTCTCGTTGTGCAGCGTTTTTTGCCACACTTTTTCCTTCCCACAGACTTCCCAGTGAGGTGCCTTGATACAGCACTCTGGGAGCAGCCTATTTGTTCAGAAATTTCTTTCTGTGTCTTACCCTCTTGCTTGAGGGTGTCAATGATGGCCTTCTGGACAGCAGTCAGGTGGGCAGTCTTACCCATGATTGCGGTTTTGAGTAATGAAACAGGCTGGGAGTTTTTAAAAGCCTCCGGAATCTTTTGCAGGTGTTTAGAGTTGGGCTGGGCGATATATCGCACGATATTGTTATGCGCATCTCGTCAGTAAAGCCGGTTCCTTGATTAGTAGTAAATCGCCTTCACCTGCTTTCAGATGGAGCGGCATTTACTACAAAGAGCAGTAGTTCACTGACAAGCTGAGCCATATCACATCAATATCGCGGACGTATCGCCAGCGATATTTAATGCGATATGGCTCAGCTTGTCAGTTAACTACGGCTCTTTGTACACAGCAAAAACTCCAATGTTAAATTAACACTCCTGGGATATGAGTCCACACTCAAGAGTGTTGAAGTTAATGAGATAATTAAGTGATTAATTGAGTGATGATTGAGCATTATTGAAGACACCTGATGTTAACAAGCAGAATCACTGAAGGAGAAAATCGCAAATTGTAAGCCACCGTTATGGCGATCAGTGTTTGCTTTAGTTGGGCTCTTGACCCTTATATTATTAATTTTAGATTTTGTTCGGTTGTTGTATCTGAGTTATAACTGCCAGATGAACAAAGAAAGAAGTGATCTGATGGTGTTGGTTATATAGTGACAATCATCATTTGAATTTTATGATTTTTGATTTATGTTGTTGGTTACAGCATAACTGTGATTCTGAATAAATATCCAGAATTTTAGCTTTAATAAAAAGGATTTCTTAAAAGCAATTTCTAAAAAAAAAAAAAAAAAATCTTTCTTATAGGCACTCACAGACTTCAAGATTCAGTCTATGCATCTCAACGATGGTGACGAGCAGAATATTCAATTAGGAAAAGTAAATTACATATATTCAGATCATAATTTATTCATATCGCAATGCATGATGGGAGCCATTAATGAGTTGTGATTGGTGGCAGCCACTGCAACATGCTTTATTATTGTCACCATTGTTGAGATTCACAGGCTGATTATTGATGTCTGTTTCTAAAAAAAATTTTTTTGAAAGTGTTTTGATTAGAACAATGTTTATTAAATATTTTGGATTAAAAGAAACATACCTATAGTCATATGTGCTGTAGAATCAAAAAGTTGTTGCCAACAAGTTAAACCAATCTATCTCAATAAAATTTATTTTCAGATCACAGCATGATTATACCAGAACACAACCAACACTATCAGATCACACATGTTTTTGTTCATTTGACTGTTATAAATAACAGCAGACAAACAAATTTAAAGTGAATGTATAAGGGTTAATAGCCCAACTAAAGCAAACACTGATCGCCATAACGGTGACTTACAATTTGAGATTTTCTCCTTCAGTGATTCTGCTTGTTAACATCAGGTGTCTTCAATAATGCTCAAACATCACTAAATTAATCACTTAATTATCTCATTACCTTTAACACTCTTGAGTGTTAATTTAACACTGGAGTTTGTGCTGTGTAGTAAATGCCGCTCCATCTGAAAGCAGGTGAAGGTGATTTACTACTAATCAAGGAACCGGCTTTACTGAAGAGATGCGCATAACAATGTGATGTGATATATCGCCCAGCCCTAGTTTAGAGTTAATTAGTTGATTCAGATTTTAGGTTAATAGCTCGTTTAGAGAACCTTTTCATGATATGCTAATTTATTTAGACAGGAATTTTGTGTTTTCATGAGCTTTATGCCAAAATCATCAGTATTAAAACAATAAAACACCTGAAATATATCAGTTGGTGTGTAATGAATCTAAAATATATGAAAGTTTAATTTTTATCATTACATTATGGAAAATAATGAACTTTATCACAATATGCTAATTTTTTTGAGAAGGACCTGTATGTGTATGTATATATATATATATATATATATATATATATATATATATATATATATATATATATATATATATATATATATATACACATATATACATACAGGTCCTTCTCAAAAAATTGTATTATAAAAAATAAAAATTGTATAAATTGTATTATACATACACATACATATGTATATGTATGTGTATGTATATATATATATATGTACTGTATATGTTTTTTTTTAAACTCTCCTGGAAGTCATTGTGTACTTCGCACACTGGCTGTTAAGTATGCACGGTTACATAAGACAGCTGGTTACATAAAATGTTGGGAGCGTGAGTGAGGAGGTTACCCTAAGTGTGCCCAGAGGCAAATCTAAGATTAAGATTAGGGTTAGGGATTCTCACTCGGCTTGGGTCATGGGGGGACATAGTGAAACTGAAACTATATAATTTCATATATAATAGCCTATAGATTATATAATATAGATAATTTGTTGGAAACTAATTATCTGTACATTCTGGCAAATTCATTCCTAACTACTGATAGGTATAGGACAGTGAAGGGTCCTATCAACAGCACACTAGCCTTGCAGTAGTGAATAGAGAGAACTTCTCTGTTCTTTCTTGAGTCTGAACAGAGTGAAACCAGAGTTTAATTTGGTAAATTGACTCTCCGCTCTCAGTTTATTTTCTTCATCTGCTACCTGCTGAGGTGTGTGCAGAAGGCTGCCAGCTAAGTGCTCATTAGGTGTCTATGTAATAACATACAATTGCAATGAGAGTGACGTGGGGTTTTGGTGAAGGTCTTGGAGAACTTCTGTAATTTGTTTTTAAAGAGTGTGCAGGTGCAGGCGGCCATTGGTGTAAAGTTGGCCCGTCTTTTACGCTGTCTTCCATGACATGTCAGACTTGCATATTTCATGTTCCTAGTTTTTGGTTGGTTTTGGTTCCCTTTGTTTTTCTCCTCAGCATTTGGGTACCACAGGGTTTGGTACTTGTCCCATACTTTTCTCCATTTGCACTCAAAACTGTAATGCATTCATTGCTTCTCTTAAAGTATTTTGCTTATCTCAGCACATCTCATTTCCTCCTCTCTGCCTCTCCACCTATGATCTTTGAGTCGATCTCGTCATGCCTTTCTAACATATCAAACTGGATGCAGACTCATTCAATTTGATAATAATCTCGATTCACAAGCCTGATCTGCTCTTCTTCTGAGCCTAGAACTTCCCTTAATACATCTCAGTTAAAGGTCATACAGTCATCTCTACCAGTTCCCTAATACAGTAGGAATCACCCTAGACTTTGGTGACCACTTTACGGAAACTGGCCATTTGCAATGATATATGGTCTGCAATTCTGCCTTTTCTTGGCTCAAGCTTTATTAAGGTGCTCATTCAGGCAGTAGTTATTTCATGGCTAGGCTAATACAACTCACTTCTTGCTGACCTACTTGCGTCTTTCAAAAGCCCCCCAGAAAACTGGAACTTGACCTGTGTTTAATCTCCATAAATTGACTTATGTCAAGCCTCTGTTTGGGTCTGTACTTCAGCTCTCATTAACTGCAAGAATTACATATCTGAACTGCAATGCTAATATCTAATTTACTATTTTCTCATTTAGATTATTCTTCTATCCAAAGTGATTTAAAAGACACCTGCAGCGACTTGGGAAGGGATTGCACAAATGTGGTCGTTCACTACTCTTCGGGAGGTTTAACCTACAATGTTTTTGTTACAAACTAAGCTCTTTAAATACTAGGCTACATCATCCCAGTAGCACACAAAACCTGGTCCCCTACAACCATCAAACACTCCATCATCCATATCTCCCCACAAAGGGTTTCTGCTTGTCCAGGTCTAGAATTCTTTAAAGTCATTACTCAAAGTACAAGTTTTATATGTCACATGATCAGTTGAAATAGCACTGAAATGTTTTCACACTTTGCGTTGGGTATCCACACCATGGCTGTACGTGGAACAACAATAGTGTGTGGGTGAAGGTTTCACCTTCACTGTACAGTACATATGTTTGTGTGCGTGCTTTTGTTTGCCCCCCAACCAAACTGCCTTTATCTGGCATGGTGGGAAGTTGTTAGATCGTTAATCAGTGTCAGAAGAGCAACATGCCCTATGGCGTTTCTCGTCTCAAAGGAGAGTGCTGCCATGTGGCTGTGTCATAATGGAAATGCATGGGCAGCCATTGATGGGCGAATTCAAGGATTAGTAAGTATATTATGTCAAAGCCGAGCCTCAAGATTCCTGTCTCATAGAACCTTTTGTTTATCATTCAGTCATGACCAGAAAGCATTTATATATCTCCTGGATAGCCTCAGCTTCAGATGTGCTTTCTTGGCCTAGTTTCGAGGAACAAGATGTGGCCTGTAGAACAGATCTATGGTCAGATGCACTGATATGAATGAATTGTGTGCTGCAAAGAGACACCTGGGATTTCTGTACAATGATTCCTGGATGGTGTCTGCTTCTCAAAAAGTTTAAGAAGTTTTAGAAAGTATCAGGGACGCTTAAAACAGTACAGAAATTATGCAGATCAGTCCTTCACATTACTCTATATTTGCTGCAGTTGTTGCACTGAGGCCCTATCTTCCATTTTCTGTTCGTCACAGCGCGCCGTGGAGCGCTGGCCGATCTCCAGAGAGAGATATTCATCGCATAGAATGCTGACACAAGGAGGAACTGTCCTCAAGAAAGAGGAGAGGAGTGAGAGAGAGTCTTGGCTTGTGTGTGCTGGCTGATATCGGAGCTGTCAGTCAAACAATGAACAAACTCTGTCCTGGGGACAAAAAGAAAACTTCACTCACGCTCCTTCCTAACTTACTCCACATCCTTATCGCTATAAATCAACTCCACTGTTTTTCAAATTAGACATTCTCATCCTTGAGTTAAACACACTGTCTGTGGCAATCTGCATCCACATATTAGTAGTCTGTCTCCTGATCAGGTCTTGCTATGTGAAAACCTAAATCTTTTCAATGACTGGCTGGTTGTCTGAACCCTGAGCTTTGTGTAATTTTGCAGACTCAGGGTCATTGTCAGACTAGACAGCGAGCAGACATGTTTCTTAATGAGTGTTCACATAGTTCTTCTGCTTGAAAACATTTGGACTGAGCACAGCAGAATTCAACTGAATGCATAAGTCTCAAGATAAAATCATTACAAGTTGGACTATTGGTGTTAAAATTTTACAGCACTGATTTGGTTGGTCAGGTCACAGGCTTGCTTACGGGCTGGTTTAAGCCCTTTATCATTACTTTTATTATTGTTACAACCCTACACATTCAGATTAATGTATTTGTCCATCGCATTGCTTTGTGTGCTGTTTTTTGTGCATCCATAAGAATTCAGGTTAAAAATATTTCCTCTTTTAAAATCTTCCTCTTACATTCTTCCAATCTTCCACAACTACACTTAAATTTTGCTGTGCTCCATCCAGCTGTTTTTGAATGTAAGAATGTGCCTTATGTAAGCATTCATTTAAAACCATGTCCAGTCAGGGTGGAGTGAACTTAAAAACAGCCTAATTATTCAGAGCTTTCTTAAGAATGATTAGTCAACTAGTCGTTAAGGCATCCGATTTTGAAAATATGCACATTCCTAGACTTTAGGGTCAATATAATGCCCATGCAGACCTCTATCAGAGATGGCTATAGAGTCTCCGGTTCCTAATGACTTGACTGTTACATGGTGCTTTGATAGATAAGGGGAGTCAAAACCAGACTGCTGTGTCCATAGCTGCCCTACACATATCCATATTCTTTGCTTTGTATTTTTTTTTTTTTTTTACACATTTGTACTTAACAATGTTTCATTTGCCTTTTCTTGTTGAGCGGGCTTCTCTTCTCCCTGTAGTGTTTGAAGTGGAGATGATTTTACTTTCAGAGGTGTGCACGCCACCCCCAGTTATATTTATCTCTAGACTTCAAAGTGTCACCCTGCTGTGTTTTTGCATCTGAACAAATAAAGAAGGTTGTTTCTCCAGTGTAGTCTTCCATATGGCTCTCTTCCGAAATGAACCAGCCAAGGGGAACAGGAATCACTTGTTCAAATATAATCATGTTAACCAGTTTTCTCTCTTTCTTTTTTCTCTTCAGTTTCTCCTAAGAAGAAACTCCGGCACTCCTGAGGAAGGATGACACCCATGGCACATTGGATAGGACGGTGCCTATGGGCATCTGTGTTTCTCACATGCCAAGCCTGAAAAGTGGAAAGAAAGACAGTTTTAGCAGACACATTAAACACTTCCAAGGTTTAGAGTGAAACTTTGCTCAGTTGGCCATGGCTGCATATCCATGGCTTGGAGGATAGGGTCCCTTGTTTAGCAAGCATTTTCACCACAGTGAGTTTTGTAACTGGTCATTTAGCAAATCCAGCACTTCCTCTGGCCAGGAGAACTTTAAAGAACAACTGCCGTACATAAGCTGAACCAGAGGATCCAAAATGGAGGTCACACAGCAAAACTCTTTCTACTGGACTGGTTAAAGCTGCATATAAAAGCATTACTGCAAGGGCAGTATGCAGGCAGCTGACTACCCAGCCACATATAATAACACAGGTAAGAATCACTTTACCCCTGGATAGGTGCACTAAGTAAATTAAGTTTCTCCTTAAAGTTTTACACATAAATAAATCAATATTATATATGACATATTAAAATTGATGTACAATTTCATCTGATTAAGACTCCACATCATTTATCACTTTTATTCTATATAAGGTGAGTCCTTGTAGTTGCTGCCATGATCACATAACCAGTCAGTTACTTCCTGTTTTTATATCTACAACAACAATAATAAATAAGAAATCCCCATTCATGTGTGTAAATTAGGTCCAATTGAGTTATACCTTCCGCAAATCATGTTTTAAACTGAAAATCATCTAATCTTACTTGAAATTAAGAGTTAAATAAAACTTTTAAATGAAACTCAATTGTATACTGATTGCTGGCTGTTCAGGTGCAAATTTACTTGGTCAAGGAAAGAAGTGAGCCACTTTAAAAACATGGGTGCATGATGCCCCATAGGTGTCAGTATCAAAAAAAAAAATTAGTTCACCTTTAATTGTTTGAAAATACATGTTTTACACTTTTTGTTATACTGGTTGAAACTCTATTCACACCCTGATAGCAATCAATAATAGAAGTGGTCTATATATTAAAACGTACATACTGTATGTCTTTTGTGGAAGTCTCAGGACCAAAAAATTTTCATCCAATCATTGCATTCGGTCCGAATGATACGATGTCCTACTTGTCTGTCAACGTATGTAATTCCATACCTCTGCGCACCCTGCTCTCGCAGACATCACACGTCATCAGCACATTTCATGAGGCTATGCAGAGTTTTAGACATAGTCACTGAGCACCACAAACAAACAGCAGCCACCTTTTACAGTTCCTCCTGAAACAAAATACAAGCTTATGCTATGAAACCGTAATTACAAGATGGCAACTCATGACGTTCTACTCGGAGCTGTTCACGTCCTCATACACAGCTTTTTGCGTTTCTATGTCAACTCTATCAATGCCGAAATGAATCTGCAGCAGTCAGGTGGTACAATTAAGAGCTCTGTAAGTTGTTTACGTTCATTATTATTGTCTCTTTGAGCGGCATCTTTTGTAATGCTTTGCTGACTTCTGCTGTGTGCGTTCATGTGTTCTGGAGGAGGCGTGACTTTATAGAGCGCTCTGAAGGGAGGAGGGTAGGATCTTATGCTTTCAAAGCTAGCTTGCTATTGCTAGCCTCTCTGAAATTGCACATCACATCTTTTTAAACTGCAAGGAGTCACTATCATGTTAGGAGGTTATGTTTCACAAAAATCAAAAAAGAGAATGTTTTTTAGAAAATGAAACTTCTGTCTTTGTCCGGGGCCAGCCAAGTGCTGATACTGAAAATACTCCAGGATCCAGTTTTTAATATCAGATGTGGAATTTGAACTTTGAGCGGAATTTGGACCCATACATCCAAAAATTCCTGAGAGACCTGAGGTAGAGGATATTGTTTTAACAACTGGATGGCCCCCAAGCTGAGCCAGGGTCACACTGTTCTGCTCTTTATTCATCATGGAGAGAAATAAAAAACCAGAACATTCTGTTCAAAAGCATGTGATGGGCTCTCCAGCTGAGGGGGAAGAGCGCCGGCCCACGGTCTTAAGCAACCTGTCAGTCAAAAAAGTCACAACAGAATGAAATGTTTAAACTAGCAAAACCAAACAAACATTACAAAGCTGGTTTAAAATTCAACACAAACAAAGTTTGCACTAAAATCAGAACCAGAAAAAGCTTTATTGTCAAGTGTGCTTGAGCACACAAGAAATTTACCTTGGTATTGAAGCTTCCAGTATACACATAACAAGACACATAATATAATTTTAGAATAAAATAAAAAAGTATAAAGACATTGGTGTAGTCAGAATAAACATATTCAGATTTAAACATATTGACATAAACATAAATATATTGACATTCTGTCATAATTTTCTCACCTTCATGTCGTTCTGTATGACTTCTGTGGAGCTCAGAAAGAAATTCTTCAAAATGTCAGACCTGCTCTTGAAAAGTAGTTTTTTTCAAAATTACTTGTGTGCTTTATTCATTTTTACGCTCAATTCAAACATGGCATTAACCCACATCAACTATAGAAAAGCTTCAGTTTGCCATATTTTAATAAACTGAAATAAATTTTAGAGAACTTTTGTTGCATGGAAAAGAGCAGCTTGAACAGTCTTCCAAATATCTTCTCCTGTGTTCTATGCATAAGGAAATTTAGCTTTGAAGGACATAAGGGTGAGTAAATGTCAGAATATTTTTTGTGAACTAGGCCTATTCTTTAACATAAGTTAAACTAAAATACAGAAATGACAATATTTTATTGCTTTAAAATGTTTGACGGAGACAAGCTTAGTAACGTGACAAGCATTGAAGCTTAGTAAATCTTTTTATACAAATAATACCAATCACAATCCAAGTATTATGTAATTTGTTGTAAATCGATGTAAATTGATGTAAATCTATGGCATTGTTCAGTCAAGTCGCTTTTCATTTAATATCTGTTAAAGTTCATTTGATCCCAATCAAAGAAATGTATGCTGCCACTGTTTTTGTGTCAATATGATTGGATTTAATTTGCTCATGATTTTGCCTAGCAACAGAGACTGAAACTACTGATGCTTGTGCTTGCTCTCTCTCTTTCTCTCTCTCTCTCTCTCTCTCTCTCTCTCTCTCTCTCTCTCTCTCTCTCTCTCTCACACACACACTCACACACACACACACACACACACACACACACACACACACACACACACACACACACACACACACACACACACACACACACACACACACGCATTCTTCATGAAGAAGGAATTGTGTTGGTGTTTCATGGCAGAGGCGTTTTGAGTGTGGACAGCTTCCAAATCGATTCCTGTCATTCTGTGAGCCCACAGCACACAGGTTTGCGTAGGGAGATTCAGATAGGTTGGGGGAGTTTACCGTGGGCTAAATGCCGGGGAATACGGTGATACTAAACAAACAGGGTGGGGGAGATTGGTCACACTTTATATTTATATTTATATTCACACTTTATATTAGATTTGCTTGAATAAAAAAAATTGTACAATGTAGTTATTGTGTTGATGTACTGCAAAACACTTTTGCTGCTATTGAGGTGGGATATGGTTAGGGACAGGTTTAGGTAGGTGTTATGGGTGGGTTAAGGGGCAAGGGAAGGGTCAACAAAGTAATTACAGATATTTATTACAGCTGTGATTACATGCAGGTATTTAAAATAAATAAATAAATACATTGTATAAACATACGCGTACACAATGAGTGCATCGTATCAAATTATTATTTTAAATGTTAGTACATAGTAGGTTAGTTAAAGACATCTAATAATTGTGGGTCCACAAAAACAATTGATACTTGCAAGGTTAAACTCAGGTTAGCTGGGCTTGTTTTTATAGGTTTTGAGCCATTGCGACGGACTGACCTGTTTAAATGCACTTTAAATCTAAAGTTAAAGGCGTTTCAGAGTCTGACAAAATTAGCTTAATAGTTTTCAACTTTAAAAAAAGACCATCACACCAGCTATATGTAGTACAGCATCTAGCCCTTGTCTGTTTTACATTTTACACAGAAATGTTAATAAAGTGAGAACATATTGCGACGGCTGCTCCGTCTCGCACTTTTTGAGTCGGATCTGCTATGCACGCACACTTAATTATCCAAGCTCAGCCGGCGGAGGTCATTCTCTTCTCACCACGACACACACTGCTCCCCCTCAATGTGCTGGGGAATTTGGCGCAGAATATTTTCGCAGGCTTCCTCGCTCTTATTTTCTTTTCTTAATAAAGGAGCCAAGACCTGGAGGCGGCGACAGACACAGACAGAGGGAGAAAGACAGGGAGGGAAGTGTTGAAAGTGACAAAAGATATAGCGTGATGTGTGGGAGACAAGGTCCAAATAAGATTAAAGGTATTAAGAACAAAACTCATTTCGCAGCCTTGGAGGAGAAATCCAGCGGAGAAGTAGGCCTACACAAGACTTGTGTAATGCAGCAAGACATCTTATCCAAAACTAGACGGCAAAGTATCAAAATACATGATATCTGATTCTGGCTAATTATGTATTTTTTAAAGGTAGTGTGTGTAATTCCTTTTGAATTTTTCTTATCCCAGTTTAACATGCAGAGACAATTATCAGTAAAGCCGTTTGTTGGCGGATTTGTAAATACAGAGGCTCTGTGGCTCAAAACACTGCTCAGTTTGTTTGAGGATCCTACATAGCTTTACATAGAAACTTTGTCTCAACCAATGATGTGACTTGGGGGCGGGATGAGGGTTGCCAGTCAAATCAATAGCCAATCAAAAATAGCCCAAAGTTAGCCCAATGATCCTATCCCAAATATCAAAACTCAAAATATGTCACTCCCATACATAAAATACATATTTTACAGTCACTGTTGTGCACAATTTCAACTTGAAAATAACTATATAGTTGTGATCATAAGTACACTTATTCACTTATTCATTTCATGCTAACTTTCAACAGGCTGTTTAGGCTATTGGTTAATGTGTTAACTAATAGGCAATTAGCTGTTTAGACATCGACTACGTTTACATGCAACCAAATAATCCGTCATTAATTAGATTGACTGCTCAATCGGACTGAAAAGCCTAGATGTAAACATGTAAACATGTAAACCTTAATCGATCCGAATGAAATATCGATCCGAT
This sequence comes from Meda fulgida, assembly GCA_030578275.1. Taxonomy (NCBI): domain Eukaryota; kingdom Metazoa; phylum Chordata; class Actinopteri; order Cypriniformes; family Leuciscidae; genus Meda; species Meda fulgida. The sequence goes on from CM060634.1 coordinate 14,039,710, forward strand.
TGAAAGGGGTAGTTTATTCCTTTTCTAATATGATCGAGAGAACATGTAAACACCTGGTCGGATTGAAAACCAAAACTGAAAGGACTGCACATGTGCAATGATGTTGAAATAGCACAATGACGTATGACGCTCGGAACAAGCTGTTCTTCCGGTTCAATAAATTGTCATATGAATAAGAGTCCAATCATTCTAAAATATTCCTTTCACTCAGCGTCTGTTAAGTGGAGTAGGACAACATCCTACCAGTCCTTGCTTCGGATTCTCATCCACAGACGACTTTTTTTACTGCGTGATAAATATAAACAGCACGGTACAACAGTTCATATGTTCACTGTCTCCAAATTATGACCTGGAATGGATCAATAGTAAGTTTGCTGTTTAAAACAAACAAACAAACGAACAAACAAAGAACCAATGTAGGGGAGTAGTTATTATGCGCAAACAGCAGGAAACCCTGTATAATCGGGCATGTAAAAAAAAAATCTATTTCAGTTTGAAGCTTGTGACATATAAATGCGTACATCAACCCTATCACATGTTTCACGTTCATGTAAACACTATGTTCGGATTCATCAATCGGAATAAATTCAATCCGATTGATACAAAAGTTGTGCATGGCTAATGTTGTAGGCATTGCAGCCATTCTGATGTCATGACAATAGTTGGTAAAGTAATTTAATGTCAGTAAATGATTTACAAGTAAAAATTACTTCAATTTGGGCCTGCTCCAGTTTTATTGTTAACTAAAACTATTAATAATATTGCTGATAAAAATGTGAAATGTTCTTGCCAACTACTGAAATAAAATAATTTTAAGTTAAAAACTAAATACAATAAAACTAAATACAATTGTTTAAAAATAAACTAACAAAACATATTAAAAAAGCTTCAAAATATCTCAAATATAGCTGCATGCAGTGCTGACGGGCCCAAGCCCTGGCGCCACAGCCACCCCGGTGACTTTAGGACAAAGCAGAAAGTATACTTAATTTTTTTACGAACAGTCAAACGCACAGCTTGTGACATATACATGCGTACATCAACCCTATCACATGTTTCGCGTTCATGTAAACACTATGTTCGGATTCATCAATCGGAAATTAATTCAATCCGATTTAAACAAAAGTTGTGCATGGCTAATGTTGTAGGCATTGCAGCCTTTCTGATGTCATGACAATAGTTGGTAAAGTAATTTATTGTCAGTAAATTATTATGTTATAAAGTTTACTGCAATAATAGCGAATCATTTGGAAAATAAGTATTACCATTTTGTTACTTGCCTTCAAAACGTCTTAAAAGTAGTGTTGGCTATGCTCCAAGATGGGAGTAGCCCATGTCGAACTGGAATGCCCACTTTTCATGATCCAATCAAGTTCCATTATTCATTGTTTTATTTAGTATCTTTCCCTGAATATCATGTTTCAGTTCATGGTTACATTGTGGAAATAAAATGGGTTGCGAATGCTATTTCATGATGTCAAATGGAAAATTAAGACAAAAAAGACAACAAACCGCAGACATGAACAGCTGACACACTTGGCTTGAACTTGCTGGCAGACTCCAAATCCCAGGTGCAGGGTAAATTTAGGCACTGAGGCTTCTCTCACACCCATCCATCCCATGATCTCCACCGCCACACACAGATGGCCTTGTCTGACTGCTTCAGGGGAGTGGGGGGCAGGTGACATCAACAGCCGGGCCAGGGAAGAGAACCCAGACACGCAGGGTGGTTTGAGGTCTTATCAGGGTCGGATGAGTCATGAGAATGGCAGGCGATTGTGCGATGGGCAGAGACGATGACACGGAGAACGGTCAGAGAGCATCAGTTAGGCTAAGCAGACGGGAAAGCGAGCGAGAGAAAGTGTCCTGCTCAAATGCAGGACAAAAACACTGCTGCATCAGACACACTGGCAATGTACCAAATGACAGTCTAAAGGCACGGTTACATTTACTCTTGATCTGCGAAATTTTGCATTTGAAATTCATTTCAATTGGAATCTGCGCAATCTGTAGTTCTGTGTATGCTGTTACATACATCACTACACTATCGACAATCGAAAATGTTCCATCTTTGCTAATGAAATTTCGCAAATATTTCAGTAAATGACCACACCTCAAAGCAAAAATCACTATCACTATTACTGTTGCTTATGGGTTAGTGAAGTAGACAAACTATTTACCTGAAGTATTAAACTTTGGTGTGTTACTTTGCGCTTCACTGTTTTTGGTATAGACATTATTGATACCTCAAATAATACAGTTTTTTGAGTAAAGATATGCTGTTTTCTAAAAGATTAGACTAAAGCTTTAATAATTTAGTTTTAGTGATTAGACTTTTAACTTGGAAAAATAGCTCAGCATTTTAAATAAATGCTTCCAATCTTACCAGGATACATACGATATACTCAATTAAGCGGTAGGCCTACTCTATAGCAAATCTCAACTGCTCGATTGTTATATCATCAAAAAATATAAACTGTATTATCGCACAGCTCTTTATATAGAGTTGGATATAAAATTATTATTTTTCCCTCATACACTTGCACAAATTGATGTACACTATATAGCACAACACAACTGCCTTTTTTCTTTTTTTATTGCAAAATGTAACTATAAATGCCCAGCTCTTTTCATAAAGGTAGACATACAAGTTTGTACAACTTTATTCATACAGTATTCACGTAAAGCGATACATACTGTATAGCATATCTCAACTGCTTGATTGCTTGTTTATCGTCACAAAATGTAAAAAAAATGATCGGCCAGCTCTAATATGCTAAATGCAACGACAAGGATTGAATGTCAAGATATTATAAGAATTACATTTTATTTTTGTAAAGCTGCTTGGAAACAATGAACACTAAAAAGCGCTATACAAGTAAATGTTAATGTAAAGCAACCAACCACAAGTTGTTTTTATTTTAGAAGAAATCTGTACACAATTAAAATATATAGAGGACATAAAGAAATGTTGTGATATGCAGATCTGTTTGTTCTATTAAGTGACTGCAAAGTGATTTGAAAGCCACAAAGCTAAACACCCTAGCATTATGGCAGCGAGTTTTGCACACACAAGCACCACTCACATTTTTTTCAGAAATTGTAAAAATCTAGTTTATATTGCAAAGCAGAGATAATAGCAGCAATGTCTGGATGGCTCAGACTGTGGTCTACATTTCTAGATCATCCTGAAATTGAGTGATACGTGATTGAGTGTCTGCTCAGGACAAGATAGATGGTTGTCTGTCCTCAACCAGACATTCAAATGTGTTCGAGTTTGTTTGGCCGTTGTGTAGAGACTGGCGTCTTAAACATGGTGTCTCATTTCCCTCGCTGGTGATCAAATCTGCGATTAACGCCACAGACGAGACAGCGGTCAGCGAACAGCCTGATACAAGCTTGCAGAAATCCTGCCTGCTATAATGGCTCTGAAGTTAATGTTTTATGGTAGATGTTATGTCATCCGGCGCGGCGTCAGGTCACGCATCATGAGTCTGGGTAGATTAGAGACATGTAAAACTCTATCACAGCATCCCTGACCTCTTTTATTCCGAGCAGCCTGCTGAACAACTGCCTTGTATGTTCTCTTCCTTGGGATCCTTTAAATACACCTGTCATAAAGATTAACAAAGGCTCTTTTTTTGTTGATTGGAGGGAGAAATTATAATGACCTTTACAATGAAAGAACATTTTTATCATTATTTTATTGTACATGTTCTTTTCAGTGGTGTTGATCTTATCATTAAAGGAACAGTTGAACCAAGTAAATTATGTCATCATTCACTAACCCTCATATTGTTTCAAACTCTTTTCTTCCTTGTAAGACAAGTAGATTATTTCTTCTTTTTTTTGCAGAATGTCCAAGATGCTCGTTTCTATATGACAAGCCATTCCTGCACACTTTTGAGCTCTATAAATAGAAAATATTATTTGTAATAAAAAAATGACCATAAAAGTACCATGATTTACAGGTAAAAATTACTTCAATTTGGGCCTGTTCCAGTTTTATTGTTAACTAAAACTATTAATAATATTGCTGATATAAATATGAAAATGTGAAAATGTTCTTGCCAACTACTGAAATAAAATAATGTAGTAATAAAGTTATTAAAATAACTTAAATAATAAAATAAAAGGTGAGTTTATTTTTCCCAGTTTTTTTTTTTTTTAATTGCTAGCCTCTCCAAAATTACCTAACTTACCTTTTTAAATGAAAAGCTAATTCAAAATCTTAATAAATACAATATTGGCATATAAATAGTGCTAAAATAGCTCACATAAATCATGTAATACTGGTAGGTTTATGTAAACATTTTTAAAATGTTTTAAAATATTTCCATTGCTACCGACTTAACAATCACATATAATTTACAACATTTATTTTAATGTATATTTTATTTTGTGCTATTGTGCTGACTCTAGAATATATAAAATAATTAATATATTCAATAATATTTCATAATTATTTGTTATCAAGATTTAATTATCAGTCAAAGGTGTTGTCACTTTAGCAGTACGATCAGCATAACAACCTGTACACTCTGAATCCCATAAATTGTTTAGAAACCAGCCAGTCAGATTGGAGCTTACTGTTTTAGCCAGCCCATACTATTTTTGTGTGTAACATCCATCAGACAGCCCGTGAATGCTCTATGGGCGTACCGTCTGAGGTTTAGACTAGTCAAAGAGCGACCGGGTAGAAATGTTTCACATGCGCTATAAAGTTTTGAAATATCTCTTTTATCTTAGCCCTCCACCCAAAGCCAAATCATATTTGTTATTTTACTCCATGTGGTGCATTGCATCAACCTGCATATACTTAATTATTCAGTCTGTCTGGTATGTGATGCCTTTAGTTGTATAATAGTGCCGCATTGTGTTATAACAATCCTAACCATCCACCCTTGAAGGCACATTTTTTTCTCTTTGTCTTACTGCAGAGTGCAAGTTCCACTGCAACAATGGCAGATGTCTGAAACTTCTCTCGCTGATTTGTAATCATCTGAATGAATGTGGAGACAACAGTGATGAGGAACACTGTCCTGATGCTGTACCTCCACCCCCAGACACCATCCAGTGTAAGTCCATTCGCCCACTTCTGTCTCAACACCACATCTGCATCTCTGGCAGGTGATATTTCATCAGTGTTGGGGAAGCTACTGTAGAAAGCTTCTCAGAATTAATGCTCGGCTAACTGTCATTTTAGAAAAGACGGTAGTAAACTATCCAAAAGTAGTTACATTGAAGCGAGTTAGGGTCTGTAAATTAAAGGGGTCATGACATGAGAAATCAAATTCGCTTTAATCTTTTGATTAAAACATCCTGCAAGTTTCATAGCTTATAAAGTCATCCTCATTATTAACAAAGCATTTATTTAATCAATGCGTTAATACACATATTATTTTCCCGTAAACAAATAAAAATGACCGTAATTTATACACCTGAGTTGACAACATAGTACTAAACATCAGTATTTAAATATTTATTTCACTACAAAAAGGATTTTTCTTTCTTTGAACCAGAGTATATGATAGTCCAAACTAAGCAACAGAATCCGACTTCTCAATGCTATTGGAGAGTGACAGACTACCAGTGTTTGATTACTGTCACAATTGGTTGCAAAGCTGAGTGTGTAATCTAATGTGACATAAAAACAGCAATATAACACTACTTGTTGGAAAAAAATAGCTTGTTACTGGAAAAGCTGCACTATTATGAAAACAGCTGAACTGCTGTTATGCTACTGAAAAATGTAGTTAGGTTTGCACTGTCGCCCTGGTCTCTTTGCTGTGTGTTATCTACTGTTGTCTTTGCTGGTCCATCTTGCTTTATTGATATTTAGTACAACAATATGGCAAGAGAGGTGTGTGGTACATTTGATTTACCACAGTTAAGGTCCTTGTCTGAAATTCATGTACAAAATGTTTGCACGTTAAAAAATAAAGACGACCTCATGTTGTGTCAATCACTGCCTCTGAAACTTCCGTCGATCATAAAAAAAAATTGGATCGGGTTTGTTTTTCTGAGTTTTTCGCATCCGTAGCAAGCATTTTGAGAGGTGTTTTGACCATTCAGAGCCACCGAATGACAAATACAAAAAAAACGCATACGAAAATGTCAGACTCCGTGTGCAAGAACCTTTAGGCAATAAACATGTAGTGTATATATAGAGTGATATACTGAGAACAATTCTTCTGCTGAGGAATACAGTTAGCATAACTGTAGATGATATTGCAGATATGTTAATTGATGTGTGTTTGCTGTTCAAAGAAAGTGGCTTATCCCATCAGATTTGAGAGTTTTTTTTAGAGACTATTTATTGGAACTGCGAAAAATGTGCATGTCAACATTCAGTCATTTAAGGGACCAATCAATATTTTTATGTAATTCTATTAAAGTTAATATTCATGTAAAACATAATGATTTGCGTTGCATATATAGGATTTTTTTTAACCACACCCAACTAACCCAAATGTGATGTTTAACAACAGATATTGTTTGATGATTGCACTCCCTTTCTGTTGCAGATAGTATTGAAGTATAAAAAAGAAAGCAACATTTAATCATTCGCTTGATGTGATGTGTTAACTGGAAATGATTGCAACTGAAGAAAATGACACTATACTTTTCAAGAGTTTGGGGTCTATAATCCCCCCCCCCCCCCACACACTCACAGTTTTGAAAGAAGTCTCGGTTACACTTTATTTCAAGGTCATGTAGTTACATTGTGCTTACTCAAATAAGCACTGAGTAATATTAACTAACTACATGTACTTACTAGAGTTACAGTTAGGGTTTGGTTTAGGGTTAGTTACTTGTAATTATGCATAATTTACTGTTATTACTATAGTAAGTACATGTGTAACTGTCATCTTAAAATAAAGTATTACCAATGTCTCTAATGCCACTAAGACTGTATTAATTTGATAAAAAATACAGTAAAAACTGAAAAAACAATGTGTTTTTATTTTAATAATTTTGAAATATTATCTTTTCCTATGATGGCAAAGCTGAATTTTCAGCATCATTATGCCGGTCTTCAGTGTCACATGATCCTTCAGAAATTATTCTATAATGCTGATTTTCTGCTCAAGGAACACTTCTTATTATTATCAATGTTACAAATAGTTGTGCTGCTTAATATTGTTTTGGAAACAGAATTTTCAGTATTCTTGATGAATACAAGGAGAAAAAGAGAACAGCATTTATTTGAAATGGAAATCATAACCATGTAAAAGTCTCTACTGACACTTTTGATCAATTGAATGCATACTTTCTAAATAATAAATGTCAGCAAGTATTAGTGATTTCATCAAATTTATTAGATATTGCATTTTGGAATAATGTTTGGTACTGAGCAGCTGTCATGTTAACGGTTTTCGTCTTTCCTCTTGGATGTTGAATGCATCTCTATATTTCGACTCTGTCTGCATCAGTGTTGCACTGGTTGTTGTTGAAGGTTGATTTTTTGGGGGGGTTTTTATCCTTTGCTAACAGACTGCGTTTGTCTGTTTGTTTAACAAGGGCTTTTACCGAATCGGTTTGTATAGTTGTTTGTATGACCTTCCCCTTACATGTGAATGTCCCCTCACACCTGAATCTGTTTTTGTATGGGGATGGATGCTATTTGTTGATGAATGTGTGTGCTTTAGTTCTCTCTCTTTCTTGAATGATGTCACTCACTCAAGGCCAGACAGGCAGTTAACTCCTTAAAACTTCAACAAATGTGCTCAAGGTTCTTTTTTTTTTTAACTGGATGTATATAAGTGGGTTTAGTTGGTTTTATTCAGCAATGCTATCCACTCTGTATTCTATGGAAGCTTGTTTCTGCCACAAAATATAAAATAAAAAAGGTAATTGCAACCCTTTTATCACACAATTTAGATTTTTTTAAAGTGTACATCTCGCAATTCTGACTTTTTTGCGTGATGTAGGGTAGCAATTGAGAGTTATAAAGTCATGTGCAATCTGCCATGTGCATTGCTACAAAAGCTGATAATGGATACTAATTTCATTGAATTTCCATATGCATCCAGATGATTGTTTAGCTAATATTACCCACAATTCCTCGTAAGGGTTTGTGACTGTTTTTTCCCCCAACTATATCAGTTGGGAAAATGAATAGGAATACATGGCAAGGGCTCTGCAGAGGGTTTTTGGTATGAAGACATAATTTTATAACTTATATTTGGAAATTTATTTTAGTTTCGATTTTTTGTAATTATGGTTTTATTTTATTTCAGGGAATGAAAATGTTTTCGTATTATGTTTCGTTGTACATTTTGTTGATGATAATAACACGGACATTAACTGACTTAGATGTGATGTTATCAAAATATTTGACAAAGTTCATAAAAGTGAATTCACACATGTGATATTTGTAAATAAAATCAATTCAGATGGACGAGGAAAATTTAAAATGGCTCTGGCGTTTGTTTTTACAGAGTTTTCTATAACCAACAGAACTTTTTTTTTTTTTACAGCTCAGCTTTTATTGGCTGTGTCCATTTCCTCCCTCTTTCTCCTTCCCCAGAATCCATCTTTTCATGAGCACTCCCCATGTTGGGATCGCTTGGTTTTGTGTGCTTTTTTAAACATGCTTTTTTTCTATTTTTTCCCTTGCTGTCTGCAGGACAAGGGCCACTCTTTACCGATGGAACAAGTCCAACTGCTGCACTTAAAATATTTAGCAGTCTGGGCCGCATGTTAATGAAAGTGTCTGCGGCTGGCTGCTATTTTAGAGACACCTGTGTGCGCTGTGATTGAATTTTCAGAGGCTGAGGACTGCTGATTTCCACGACGAGAAAGAGACAGCAAGCGGGAGAGACGCAGAGGCAAAACGAGAGATGAACAGACAGGGGTGGGGGGGACTGAAAAATTATTTCAATTCTAATGGCTATGACGGTAGTGTAGCGTTCAGTCAGACAGATGGATCATGAATATGGTCTAGACACTTGGTGTCTGGGTGAGTGAAGGGGGGCCCTGTACGAGAGGGGTCTTCACACTACCCCACCCCCACATACACACTCTCTGTGAGTTGAGAAAATGAAAGCGTTTTCAGTCAGAAAATAAATGTTTGTTATCAAACGCTCATCAGACAGACAGGAGAAGGATGTGACTTTCAATATCACAGGGGTTTGTGGCTCACTGAAGAGCCTCAAGGTGGAAACAGACAATGTAAAATGATTGTTAAACAACATTGTTAAACATAATCCCTGTCATTTTGTCTTAATGAGATATGTCACCCAATTTTAAATTCTATCATCATTTACTCTCTATCAACATTATCCTCATGCCGTTCCAAACCTTCCTCTGTAGAACACAGAATGATCAAGTCATGTCACAATACAGATTGTTACAAAGCAGCTTGACAGAAAATCATGATGCTAATGTTTATAATATATTAATATATTCATGCCTTATAGTTGCATTTAGCAAATTTGAGCCGTGTGATAGTTTATATTTTGCAATGGCATCTTTTCATGAGCACTCCCCATATATATATATATATATATATATATATATATATATATATATATATAGATAGATAGATAGATAGATAGATAGATAGATAGATAGATAGATAGATAGATAGATAGATATGTATGTGTGGATAAAGTTAACTATAAAGAGCTTGGCAAAAATAGTTACATTTTGTGATAACATAAACAATTACGATATAGTGTATATCGCCCTATGCGAGTATCCTGTATGTATACTGATAAAGTTTTATAGACTTATTTATTATTTTTATAATAAATAATTATAGAATATATATAATTATATATCTTTATATAAAGAGATGTAAAATAATATAGCTATTACATGAGCAATTTTGCAATGTTGGTGACACGTTTTGATAACCATTGCCTTTTATTGTATGAAAAAAAACTTAAAATATCATTAATATCAATAATCAAATTGATCAAAATATCATATTTTATGTTCCACAGAAGAACAAAATTCATACAGGTTTGAATATCATTAAGGGTGAATAAATTGACATAATATTCATTTTTGGGTGAAATATCCCTTTAAGGCAAATGCAATAAAAAAAGTCAAATAAAAACAGAAAGACGGTCAGTGATATACTCCACAAAAACTGTAAATGCTAATGCTAATTATTGACTGACGAGGGAATTGGGATGGAGATACTGTTGCAATCAAAATTATTCAACCCCCTTAACCTGCGAGACATTTTGCTTCAGAGAACAAAAATTTATGAAAATAATTCAACGGTATCAGTAACCTATTATAGAAAGTTTGGTAACACTTTTCTTGAAGGGGTGTACATAAGACTGTCATGACACCTTCATAACCATGACATGACATATGTCATGAATATGGAGTAGGGTTTATGCATGTTTATGGCAACTGTCTTTAAGTGTCTTTTGCTCAATAATGACATTTTGAATGCAAATATGACATTGTTTAAGATGTCTTTGTTATGACATCTTGACATAAATCATGACATCATAACCTGTCATTTTCTTTGTCATGACAACTTGACATTAAATTAAGTTAAACTGTCATGTGGTTGGTTTTGACATTGGCTGTCATCAGTCCATTATGACTGTGTCATGAATATTTTTCGTGACCTCAACTACAGTGGTACTAATTGAATTTGCCATTAAACAGTTATAATGGCTTCATGACAGCCAATGTCAAAACCAACCACATGACAGTTTAATGTAATGTTAACCAATAAAGCTAAGTGGTTTCTTAAGTTTGATAATTAATCTGCTATGTCATGTTTATGACAGGTTGTGTTGTCTTAGTAATGTCAAGTTGTCATGACAAAGTCACTGACAGGTTATAATGTATTGGTTTATGTCAAGGTGTCATAACAAAGACATCTCAAACAATGTCATATTTGCATTAAAAATGTCATAATTGAGCGAATGACACTTAATGACAGTTGTCACAAACATGCATAAAACTTCCTTCATATTCATAACATGTGTCATGTCATGATTATGAAGGTGTCATGTTAGTCTTATGCACACCCCTTCAAGTAAAGTGTTACCGAAAGTTTATTAATACACATTTGAGTTATTCTGAGAACTTAAAGTTGATGAAAAAAAAAATTGCCACAAAGAGTCTTTTATTATTTATAACCTCCAATAAACTATGCCTGCAAGTGATTAGAAGCTTCTGTCACCTCTGTAGTGCAATCCTGGCCCATTCCTCGCTTGAAAAAGCTTTCAGATCACTGATAATGTTTTTTTTTTGTTTTTTTTTCATTACCACTGCTTTCTTAAAATTCCACCAAATATTTTCAATGAGATTTAAATCTGAAGACCACTCAAGAACATTCTACGACTGATCCCTAAACCAAGCTTAAGTAGATCTGGGATGGCCTGCAGGAAAATTCATTGATCCTCAAGCTTCAGTCTCTGCACCGAAGCCATTGATGACTTGATACTTCACAGAATGCATGATGTCCTTCATACAGTCAAGATCTCAACTTCCTGCAACAGCAAAGCACCTCCATAAGAAGACTGGACTTCCTCCATGTTTGTCTATGGAGATGGTGTTCTTCTGCTCATAAGCTTTGCCTTCTTTGCACCAGACACACTGCTGACCAATGGGTCCAAAAAGTTCCAGTTTGGTCACATCACTCCATAAAAGATTCTTCCAGGACTCCACAGGACTATCCAAATAAATTTTAGCATATTCAAGTCAGCCTTTTATGTTCTTCTTGGTCAAGAGTGGCATTTGGCCAGATGTCCCAACACGAAGGCCATGCTTGTCTAGTGTTCTTCTTATACTCTGCATTGAAATGTTTTTTTTTCTCCTTTCATCAGGTCATCTTGCACTTTTGAAACTTAAACTTATGAATATGGCTGCCAGCTGTGTCTCTAGGAACTTTATGAAATCTTCTTGTAGCCATAGACTTGCTAATGTTATAAAACATTTTTCTCTCTATAGCTTTTATGCCATATTTTCTACTCCACTTTAGCACATGTATGGGCTAAATGTATGCATGTATAACAGCACAAGCTAATTCTGTTTTGATATAGATTTTTGCAAAGGATTAATGTTTTAACACAATTTTGTCACATGCCATACAAATAAGTGACTTGAACACAGCAGCATTGAATAGGGTCTAAACAATTATGATATAGCTGTATTACAAAAAAGTCCTATAACATTAAAGCATTACATTATATATTGACATTATATAAACTGTTATAGATGCAATTTTTAAAAAACGAAGTATTTTTTAAAAGTATTTTAAATTTGTAAATTATTACAGTGTCAGAATATTTCTGATTGCAACCGTATATGTGCGCTTGTCTCTGTGAGAGGGGATGATAGGTGCTGACGCCCGCTGAGGTGGAAATCTGCAGTGACTCAGTTCAGGTTTTTTTCCTGCTCAACATGACCTTCCCATAGAACTATGTGTGTGATATCGACGTACTCGTTACACTCGACCAGTTCGACCATCACCCAGCAAAGCAAGTACTGTAGTTCAGCATGTAGTCAAAGCTTGTATATAGTACTAAATTAACGTAATTTTATAATCATAGTTTGGTTTGTGTTATTTGAGATCACATCTAAAGTAAATATAATTTAAATATACTCATTTGCAAATTCATCTTTACAAATATGTAATTACAAATATATTTAAATAGTTTCAATAGAAGTGACATTTAAAGTATATTTTAGTTTACCACAAATGCTTGTCAGTACATTTGATAATAAAATAATATCATATTTCAATAGTAACTACCTAAAAAAAAGATGAAATTACTTACAGTAGTGCCCGAAAGTGTTGTCCGGCCTAGAAAAATCTTTGGCCTTTATTCAAATATGATTAATAATTTGTTAAACATTTTGTAAGCATAATCTTACGTAGTTGTGCTACGTGTAGTCATTTTGTTTAATTTGTGATAACGCAATAAAACAAGTCAAAATTGTGTGGAAATGATGTTTGGTCAGGGATACAAAGAAATTACGAACACATGCAAAAACAACCAGCGATATATTAACTGAGTTCATCTAACTGCATTTAATATAAATTTAATTGACTTGTACTACATTTTCATTTTCAGAGCTGTTTAACTTGCATTAACTCCCATTAACGCTGGTTGATAAGACTTGGCAAAATGTCTTAATGTGGCACTCATGTCGCAAGATGCTGAAAAAATGCAGTGAATAAAGACGTTCGTCTACCGCATGTGTAAGTAGACTAACAATTGAAACATAGTGCTGATAGAACACAAGAACGTGCCCTGTGTGAGCTGAGGAGAGCATCTGTTGCCAATTTTCCACAATGTATGTTCAGTCTTTACCATATTATCCTATAGTGAACTTTGGGAGTTGGAAATATCCTGACATTGTGGCACCTGGACACACAAACAGAATCAGAGCATCGAGTCTGTCTGTGGGATGTAATTGGAGTGAATTGAAAAGCACTGTCGCTGTGTTCTGTCTGTCTGTCTGCTCTGCACTAACAAACACTCATATCCTGACCAGTGCAGCCTGCAAATAGGAAGAGGATTTGTATGCTCTAGAAAGAATAATCCAAAAGACATATAAGACTCACAGAGCACAAGGGAAGCTAAAACTGCATTATCAGATAAAATCATTGTCTCGTTTGCATTTGAACTCTGTCTTTGTCTCTTTTAATGTAGGGAGAGGTTCAGAAAAATATTGTGATATGATAACGTTTCATTGTGCTTATGTCACTGGTGTTCAAGATGTCTGCCTGTTGTTTGTCAGTCCGGTTGAGTCGGCCCTTAAATATTTTTTCTGCTCCCTCCCTCTGGCAGTTGTGCGCAGAGTGTGTTCATGTGTTTGGGGAAGGAAGTGAGTGTGTCGATGGTGAAGTGCACACTACCTCCCTCTCTCTCTCTCTGCAGCAAACCCCCAAACAGTCAGAGACACCGCATCAGCAACAGGAGGGACGGCAGACTGCAGATACTTGATTTTAAAGCTAGAGTCTGCCTCGAAACTGCTGATTTTAGATTAAGCATGTGACTGTTTGGAAGTTATCTAATCTCACATGGGATGAATAAAACCGCATGCTTTCATAGATTGAATAAAGTTTATAAAGAGCGAGTGGAACATGACAGTTTATGTGCAATGAGGAGTGACGAGAGAAAACAAGTTGCTGGTACGCCATTCTTTCTGTGATGAAGGAAGAGAGAGGGGTAGAAATGAGAATGTTCCTGCAGCTGTCAGCTGATCTCTGGGTGTGGTCTGTCATCCACAAATCAGACATCTCCCATAAGCACTGTTCGGTTGGGATTAGTCTTCTAAATGACGTTTGAGTTACAGTTTGGATGTCTGTGATTTCTTGCAGTGATGAAAAAGGGATTTGGATCTCCAGAGCTATTACTAAGGTGGAAGTGTCTGTTTTCTGAATGTAGCCATTGTAGTTGGTCCTGTGCTTTGGATGCATGCAAATATATGTGATTTTAAAATCAGTTTGTAAAATCAGATGCACTCTATTTAAAGATATAGTTTATGATTGCTTTCAGTACACAATCGATAAAATTATACGATGCATGGTTCCAGTTAGATAAATGAATCTAAAGAAATTAAAACTTTTATTCAGCAAGGATACATGACACATTAAATTGATCAAAAGTGACAGTAAAGTAAATTAAATGCTTAATATTATAAAAGATTTATATTACAAATAAATGCTGTTCTTTTCAACTTTGTATTCATCAAAGAATCCTGGAAAAACATCACATATCACGGTTTTCACAAAAATGTCTAGCAGCATAACATTGTCAAGTCACCTTCATTTATATAGCGCTTTTAACAATATAGACTTTCAAAGCAGCTTTACAGTAATAATAGGAAATTACAGTAACAGCGATTGTTTTGGCTTTACAGTAGCTCTAGAATAAGGTTATTATCCAGTTAGTTTTGATTGATTCACTTCCGTTCCAAAGATCATTAGTTATTTACTTAGGGGGCGCTTACACAACTCAGTTCTAACAGAAAACCCTTAATACGCTCAGGCCTGCTCACAACAGTGCCTGGTGGCTTGAGAACGCAAACCTTCAAATGGGTTCCAACATAGCTGCCAACTTTTGAGTTTAGCTTGGTGTGAGACTTCTCCAATGGTGGGTGGGTGGAGGGGTGGCATTCTCCAACAGGGGCTCTCGCTCGCTTTCCCTCTCTGCCGTGTGCGCGCCACGCGGTTTCTCTTGTCTCACATGTGCACTCGCTCTAGATTCCGGGAGATTTTAACTCATTTGCGGCATAACTAGTCGATCACGAGTGGCTCAAAAGGTAGATGTATAGATAAACTCATCTTTCAGGCACGACCGGGTTGACACTTCAGCATGAGAAATCGGGGGTGTGGCGTGTTAAACCAATCAAATGCGGGTGTCTCACGGCCAATGCGTGAGAGTTGGCAGCTCTGGTTCCAAGGTGCAAGCAAGCGGTGAAAATTTTTGAAAACCGACATCATCTCCACGTAAACTTCAAAAACGCGAATCTGTGAAAGCGCTGATGGTTTGCACATGCATTTGAATATATATGTGCGCAGGCGTGTAGTCTTTCTTTACAAACTGACCCCACCGAATTACTTCCAGCCTTAAGAATTCAGAATTCAGAATTATTATTTTTTTGTCGCTTCCACATATCCATGTGAACTGGAATCATTTTGACAACGTTTTATCTGTACAGAGGTGAAGGGACGGAAGGACCCCTTCACAGGGGAGAGACTAGTTGACCCTTCAGGGCTGCATTGTCGTCGTGTCCAGGCGCAGGTGTCTTTCATCAGATCTGGATACAGCCTGGATACGGCAGACTGCGGTAAACCTCAGGCTAAACTGACAAACTAATATTAGCGTAGAGACCTTTCTTCTTATGATACAATGAGTACATCAGGTTTTATTTGTTCTCGGTTCCGTCTGACCTAATCTTTGCAGCCTAACATTGAATTATAGAAGTTGATCATGTGTCGTGTATGCTAGGTCAAAGAGATGTGTTTTTTTTTTAGTCTAGATTTAAACTAACAGAGTTTGTCTGCTTCCCGGACAATTTTAGGAAGACTGTTCCAAAGTTTTGATGCTAAATAGGAAAAGGATCAGCTGGCCAGCAGTCAATTTTCATATTCTAGGTATTATCAATTTTTGAGATCGCAATAGACGTGAAGGACTATAATGCATTAAGAGCTCACTCAAGTATTGCAGAGAAGTAATCAGCAATATTTTAAAATGTATACAATGTTTAATAGGGAGCCAATCCAGTGTTGACAGAACGGGGCTAATATGGTCATACTTCCTGGTTCTAGTAAGAACTCTAGCTGCTGCGTTTTTGGACCTGCTGTAGTTTGTTTATTTATTAAGCGTGCAGGGAAACCACCCATAAGAGCATTACCATAATCTAGCCTTGAGGTCATGAACGCATGAACTAACTGTTCCGCATTTGTCATTGAGAGCATATGTCGTAATTTAGATATATTTTTAAGATGGAAGAATGCGGTTTTACAGATACTAGAAACGTGACTTTCAAATGAAAGATTGGTATCAAAGAGCACACCCAGGCTCCTAACCGACGACAAAGACTTGATAGAACATCCATCAAGTGTAAGACAGTATTCTAGGTTATTACGTGAGGATGTTTTTTGTCCAATAATTAGATCTGTTAATCTGTTTTTTCAAAATTAATTAGTAGGAAATTACTAGTCATCCAGTTTTTTATATCAGCTATGCATTCCTTTAATTGTGTGAATTGGTAAGTTTCTTTGGGGCATTAAGAAATATAGAGCTGAATATCATCAGCATAACAGTGAAAACTAATGCCATGCTTCCTAATGATATCTCCCAAGGGTAGCATGTACAGAGTGAACAGAAATGGTCCTAGTACTGAGCCTTGTGGTACTCCATACTGAATTTGTGATCGATATGACATCTCTTCGCTTACTACTACAAACTGATAACGTCCAGATAAGTATTATTTAAATCATGCTAATGCATAATTACATCATTTTCAAATCTATTTAAAAGAATTTTGTGGTCGATAGTGTCAAATGCAGCAATAAGATTGAGTAACACTTATAGAGAGATAATAATTAGAAATATTTTTTGAACAGCAAATCATCATATTAGAATGATTTCAGATGGATCATTTGACACTGAATACAGCAGTAATGGCTGCTGAAATTCAGCTTTGATATCACAGGAATAAATTCCATTATAAAATATATTACAATAGAAAATTGTGACAGACGCAACAGGTTTAGAATCTAAATGCGGAAGTTTATTGAAAATAAACAGAGCAGACAAATCAAAATCTTGAGGCAATGAGTCAGTCGAAAGGCAGGCCGAAGATTAAAACACAGGTAACAGTCCAAACAGGCAAACACAATGAAAACGGTAATCCAAGAGACAATATCCATTAAACAGGCACAATAGTCGGCTACCCATGATCTCTCCTCTGGTCCGTAGCTCTTCCAGTTCACCAGGTACTGTATCTGGCCACCTCTATGCCTAGAGTCTAGGATCTTTTTCACCATGTAGGCTGGTGCTCCATTAATCTCCAATGGAGGCAGCGGTTCAGGATCTGTGGTACCAGGGCCAGATGCCTGGTTGACCAGTTTCATGAGGGAGACATGAAAGGAAGGAGATATTCGATAATGAGCAGGAAGCTCTAGAATGTATGTAACGGTTAATCTGACATCATTTTTTTAAAAGGACCCACATAACTAGGGCTGAGCTTCAGGGTATCCGGAGCTTGAGGTCACGTGTGGACAACCAGACCCTATGACTGGGTTCATAGTTGTGGTGAGAACATCTTCACCTAGCCGCCTGAATCCTCTGATCGAATATGGCTCATTGTAGACTGACGTGTGCACTGTCCCAAACCAGCTCACTACGCCTGCTCCATTCATCCATCGCTGGCAACATAGAGGGTTCACCTAACCAGGGGAACATTGGAGGTTGGTTGCCCAGTTCGCATTGGAATGGAGTGAGTCCAGTTGAAGAATGATTGAGGGAGTTAGAGTGCATATTCAGCCCATGGGAGGAAGTCGCTCCACTTTTGTTACTCCTGACTACAATAGGACCTGAGGTATCTGCCGATTTCCTGGTTAAATCTCTCCACCTGTCCGTTAGTCTGTGGATTATACCCTGAAGTGAGACTGATGTTAATATCAAGTCGTTTGCAGAAGGCCTGCCAGACTCTGGAAGTAAACTCGGTCCTCTATCATAGACAAAGTCTTCTGTCAGGCCGTACACCCTGAAAACTTGGTGGAACAAAACAGTCTCCATTGCAGTGGGTAAACCTTTGATGGGTATCAACCTGCATGACTTAGATAATCTATCAATGATTACCAGAATTGAGGTGAATCTGTTGGAGTTGGGCAGATCAGTGATGAAGTCTACAGACAGGTGGGAGCATGATCTTTAGGGAATGGGCAATGGTTGCAGCAAGGTGGGTAGTAGCTCCTTGGGGGTCTTGGATCGTGCACTACACACACTTGGCATGACTTTACGTAAGCAGTTACATCATGAGTCATTGATGGGCACCAGAATAAGTTAAGTACCAGTGAGATTGTCCTGTACATACCTGTGTGTCCAGTGCTGAGCGAGGTGTGTATCCACTGAATGATTCTCTGACGTAGTGCTTGAGGTACATAGTGTTTTTTTCTGTGGACATTCTGGTGGTGCAGGGTTCGTCTGTTGTGTTCTCTGGATTTCTTCATAATGTCCCAGCTGATAGGGCCAATGATGACAGATGGTAGTTAAATGGGATCATTATGTGGTTGTGCATGAGGTGGATCATACCTTCTAGAGAGAGTGTCGGCCTTGCTGTTCTTGCTGCCAGGACGGTAAGTAACGGGAAATTGGAAGCATGTGAAAAACAATGGCTAGCATGCCTTACTTGAAATGGATGAACAGCTCCCTCTAGCCAGTGGTGCCACTCCTCTAAAGCTGCCTTCACGGAGAGTAACTCCTTATTACCCACGTTGTAGTTTCATTTGGCTGCATTCAGTTTTTTAGAAAATAAATCTGCAATGAGACTAATTTCGGATAAACCTCTGGTAGAAATTGGCAAAGCCCAGACTTGGGCCACTCAGTCACTGCCTGGATTTTTTGACACATCCATCTCAACTCCTTGGTGACTGATGTTATAGTCAATAAATGTAGTCTGGGTGGTGTGAAACACATTTCTTAGCTTTCACATACAGTTGATGCTGTTGGAGGCATGAGAGGCCTGTCTTGATGTGCTTGATATGGTCAGCTTTGCTCTGTGAATATATAAGGACATAGTCAATATAAGCAATGCCACATTGGTTAAGTAGGTCTCTGAATATCTCATTTATGAATGATTGAAACACTAGTGGTGCATTGGAAAGACCATAGGACATGACCTGGTATTCGTAGTGCCCCCTTATAGTGATAAATGCAGTTTTCTACTTATCCCCTTCTCTGATCCTGATGAGGTTATAAGCACTCCTTAAGTCTAACTTTGTGTAAATTTGTGACTCATGAAGTTGTTCCACTTCTGTGGGGACAAGTGGAAGAGGTAACTATATTTAACGGTGACAGTGTTCAAACCACTATAGTCGATGCATGGATGGAGTCTGTCATCTTTTTTCCACGAATACAAGCCTTCTGCTGCTGGTGAGGTTTAGGGCCGGATGTACCCAGATGTTAGGGTCTCTTCAATGTAGCTCTCCGTGGCTAGGCTTTCAGGACGTGAGAGAGGGTATACTCTGCTCTTAGGTGGGGCTACATTGGTTAACAGTTGAATGGCACAGTCCCATAGATGATGAGGTAGTAACCGGGTTGCCTTGGTTTTACTCAATACCTCTGGAAAATTTCTGTACTCTCTGGAAACTTGATTTCTTTGGAGACCTCTGGGCTCTCAATGCTAGTAGTGAGACATGGCATGGAAACAGTGACATGAAGACAATTGGCTTGACAGTAATCTGACCATTGTGTGAGCTCACCCTGGTTCAAGGATATGGATGGATCATTAACATCTAGCCATGGATGGCCCAGGATGAATACTTGCTTGAGAATGTCAATGACAAACAGTGAAATGACTGCTGGGTAACTGGAACAGTTTGATGGGTTATTCCAGTGCCAACTGGTTCTTTATTTACAGCGGTGATGTTGATAGCATCCCCACTGTTCCATGTATCCCTGCTGAGTTCTTTAACCAGATCTGCATGAATCAAATTAACAGCTGCTCCTGAATCCACTAGCACTGCAATACATTTGGAAGCCACATTGAAGGAGATATCAACAGGCAGAGAAAAATGTGATGGCATACTCAGCTGTTGATTGATGGCCCTGGCATGAGTGAGGCGGCTGAACAGAAACATCTTTACCCCCAGCTGGATATTCAAACACCTCTTTAACTTGTTGTACAAAGTAATCAAATGATGTTTGAAACTGTGAATCTCCCAAATGGATGTGGCCGAGTCTAAAGCTTTTCTGGTGAGTTGAGACATCATGAGTGCACGCTTCTTAGATTCTTAAACAAATGGTTGAGTAGAGAAATAAAATTCACTGGCGTAGATACCCCTTGCATTTTGCAGCGGAGCCATCAAATTTTTCAGGAAATCTTACCTGTTGAGCTTAAATAGATGGGAATGAGCAGACACAGTGATTGAGGTTTTCGTTGGTGGCTCGGAGATAGTTGCTCCTTATCTCTTGAGCAGTTTGCTCTGGTAAGTGAATGCGGCCTGGAGAAACCTCCACTGAATTCATGGGTGGCAAAGTATTCTGTGACAGACTCGACATGGAGGCAGTTGATTGAAAATAGAGGAGACAAACCCAAATCGTGAGCCAATGAGATGTGTTTTGATATTCGGCCTGCCCTTTAACTACATGTAAAGTACAACCAGGTAAACAATGAAAACAGTAATCCAAGAGTTGATATCCAGTAAACAGGCACAATAGTCATAACAAGCAACATTAACAGCAGGCAAAGGTAAACGCTCAGTAGTGCAGTGAAACTGGCAATACTTTGCAAAGTATCCGTGAAAATGAGCAGGAAATGAGAAGTGTAGAATTGGCTCATGACTAGTACTCAGGAAAGGGCTTCCTCTGATGGTTTGCTGAATGGGATTCAGCAAAAAAAAAAAAAACTGTATTTTAAATTGCAATAATATTTCACAATATTACTGTTTTACTGCATTTTTGATCAAGTAGCCTAAATGCAACCAGGATAATTATTTTTTTTAAACTTTTAAAAATCTTAACAATCCAAAACTTTTGAATTGTACTGTATAGTTTAATACACTTTCGTTCATCCATCCATAGTCTAACCAAATTGAAAGCCCCCAAAATGAATTTAAGTATAGTAATATGTTACGAAGTGCTGCACTCCAGCACTATCAGCATTTGAATAATCCTATAAATGCACAGAATCTAATCATTAATCAAAAATCATTGAATTGTGAATTGAATGATAGCAATTCACTGTCTACCCAAAGATTCACTCCCCTATGGTCCATCAAAGATGCTGTTTTTGTTTTGTATTCTAGTTTCTCTTAGAAAAAATACAATTTAAATAAAACATTTATTGAAATGTATCCATCCATAAAAAAAAGAAAAAAAAGAAAATAGCTTACAATGAGATGTGTCCTGATCTCAGGTCACAGTCGCGTAGCAGAGACTCCAAAGGTTGCTAAAAGCCAGGCGAGACAGTCAGTGAGGACAAACATAGGCATATGTTCCCCTTGGTGGATTGTGTGCGTTTTTTTATTAGTAGTTTTACTTACCACGATTGTCCTGTGAGGAACGAGAAAAAGCAGAAGAACGCTGCAGCCGTTTGGACTGAGAATTATTCTAAAACTTTGTCAAAGTATGGCAGAGGTTTGTGAAATGTTCAGGGTTGCCCCCAACTAACAATTAACTCTATAGATAGGAGCATTTTTCTAAATATATGCACCATATTACATATTCATTATAGATTTTTTACGGTTCTTCAATATTTAATGTATGTTTGAATAAATCAGTCAAGTTTTTATGGCAGCCACCATTTAAATATTTATATATATATAAAAAAAAAATAATTGGAGTAGAAATATAATTAGGCCTATGTAATTATTTAGTTAGTAGTATTATAATTGTATTATTATAACATGATAAATGCATTAAGGGAGATTGAGAGGCAGTTGTCATTAGATTAGATTTTGCATCTTTGCCTCGGCTCAGACCATAGACTGTAAAAAAGATGGACGATTCACCTTCACTCTCCACTGTAGAAAAGTGAAGCCGCCAATGTCTTAATATGGCGCTTACATCTTGGATTTCGAGTCTGCGCAGTAGTGAGTGTGAAGTGGAGCCGCGGTATCAAGGCCCTGCCCACACTCCCGCAGAATTGGTTAATACAGTTAACTCATTATGTCAGTGTGAAACAAACGGTTATGGAAATGTATAAAAATTAAAGTTAAAGCTCCTCAGTGCTCCTAAAGCTCCTTCAAGTGCCTCAGTGACTACTTCTCTCACAGCTCTCGATCATGACGTCAGAAACATCTTTGGAAATAAATTATTTGAAGTGTAATTAGATTTTTTTTTGTCTCACGTCCCATTAGATTACACGGTGAGGGTGGGGTTTATGACCTATACTGCATCCAGCATACTTCACTTTTCAAGACTTGTGTGGCACACTTGGCTCAGACAGATGACTTCTCGTGGGCATGATCCCCCCCCCCCCCCCAAACCAGTTCAAATAAATGCCGCCCTGCAGCTAATTTAATTTGTTAATGTTAAGGCCCTTGCACACTGAGTCCAAAATTCATGTCTGAAATTTTCGCACGTTAAAAAATAAATACGACCTCACGTTATGTCAATCACGCTTGCACACTGCCTCCGAAACTTTCGTCCGTCATAAAAAAAACAGATTGGGTTCGATTTTCTGCGTTCTGCATCCGTAGCAAGCAGTTTGAATGGTGTTTTGACAATTCAAAGCCACCGAATCACGAATACGAAAAAACTTCGGAAAATTTCGGAGTGTGATTTGATATGCCCAATGAAATCTTTAGAATCGGCTGCAGTGTGGAATTTCACTCGCCACCAACTGGACAGGAGTCGGAATTACTGTAACAAATTACAATAGATCACCCTCAGTGTAATCTGTCAAAATTACAGACGGCCTTTTGCTAAAAAATTCAGTCAATGACAGAAAATTTTAGGTTAACGCGATCTCTAATAGATAGATAGATAGATAGATCCTGTTTCACTATGAAGTACATAAGATTATGGAAGTAAAATCGATTGTTAACGTCATTTCACGTCGACAGTGAATTATTCCTCGAGCATTTCAACATATTTTCCTTGTAACATGTAAAAATTTTGTCTCCCCTTTTTTTCTTATTGCTCATATATCAAAGACTCCAGACCCCAGAGCTGCAGTTTAGGTATGGTCTGTAAAGTCTGTAAATGAATAAAATGAGGTGCTGTGGAGCTCTAAGTGGAAACAGAGCTCAATAATAAAAGTCCATGTTCAAGAGCAGCTACTCAAACAGAAGTTGTGGAAAGTGTGTTAAAGGTAAAAGTGTGTGTGAGAGAGAGAGGTTCAGTCTAGAGCGAGAAGTCAATAGTCTGAGTCTGTAAGTCTGGTTAATGAATACCGCCCCCTCAGGGTGATCCCTTCATGTAAACACTTCATCACACCAGCAGTGAGAGACTGCATAGCTCCCAGGGGAACGGCCACTCAACGCCCATGACTTTACAGCCTATCAATAGCTCCCATCCTCAGGTAAACGCACACACACAAACAAACTGACAAATACCTGTACTTGTATTGGTTTGTTCCCATCTGATTTATCCGTGTCTGGCATTTCTTCCTTTCTACTCTTTAGTAGCACATTTTGGGGTATTACCATAGTTGATAGTCTACTAATGAGGATTACATTAGTTAATGCTGACTGCAGCTATTCTAATCACTTCTAATCAATATTGTTGCCTATTCATGTGTAGTACTTCAGTGTGTGTAGTGTATTTATTCAGTGTTTATTAAAAAAAGTTGTCTCAGAAGGTTATAGTTAAATCTGACAAAGCAATTTGGTATTATTATTATTATCATTATTATTCTAAAAATACAAACAAACAAACAAAAAACTTGGGTATTGGTTTTATTGAGTCAAATTATGTCAATCAGCTGTCAAATGGCCCAAATATTTTTTTTAATTAAATTAAAAATGTAATTTGAACTGAAAAAATAATGTAAAAATGCTACTGTTAAAAATGTTAAAATAAAAATAATCCTGCTGTGAGGAAGTGATCCTGGTTCAGTTAGTTTCATTTTTCTTATTCCCATCTTATAGTGTCCAAAATACATAGTGCAATATATCAGTCTAAATTTCCTGCCTGCTTCAACGAATATAAGGCACATTTACTTGGCTTGGTCTAACTGTGATGTTGATCTCTGCTGATGTGATGGCTGACGGCAGTGTGATTTAGACTTCCACCTGAGCAATCACAGGTGGTGTGACGGAGGCAGACTGATGTGTCTGTGTCTCAGCTGTAAAAAGCTTGGCCTCCAGCAATAGACGCTATGAGTCATCCCTAAAGACACTGACAAGCATTGAAAGGAGTCGTCTGTGGCGTGAGGTGATATTATAAGAAAGGTTGATTAATATTGGGTAAGTATAAAATGATTTATTATATATTTTCAGTTTTCATTCTAACTTTTTAAATAGGTTTATATATATATATATATATATATATATATATATATATATATATACAGCCGTGCTCAGAATTAATGGTACCCCTGGTAAATATGATGAAAAATGGCTGTAAAAAATAATTCTGCATCGTTTATCCTTTTGATATTTCATTCAAAAAATTGGCAAAAATCTAAACTTTCATTGAAGAAAAATAATTGAAAGTGGAGGGGAAATCACATTATGAAATAAATGTTTTTCTCCAAAACAAGTTAGCCACAATTATTGGTACCCCTAGAATTGTTTACGAGTAAAATATCTCTGAAGTATTTTCCCATTCATATTTACCTTTTTTTTTGCACACCAGGGTGACTAGGAACATGAAATTGTCCAGCCACGACTTCTTGTTTTACAGGAGTTTAAATATGAGGAAACACAAAGGCCAAATTCCCTTAATTATCCATTACAATGAGTAAAACCAAAGAATATAGTTCTGATGTGCATCAAAAGATTGTTGAGCATCACAAAATAGAAAGTGGCTGTAAGAAAATAGCTAAAGCATTGAAAATCCCCATTTTGACCACCAGGGCAATAATTAAGCACTTCCAATCAACTAAAGATGTTACAAATCTGCCAGGAAGTGGACGTGTGTCTATATTGTCTTAAAGCATGGTGAGGCGGAAAGTTTGAGTGGCCAAAGACTCTTCAAGAATCACAGATGGAGAATTGCAGAGATTAGTTGAGTCTTGGGTTCAGAAAGCCTATTAAAAAAAAAATTAAACAACCCCTACATCACCACATGTTGTGTGGGAGGTTTTCAAGAAAAATCCTCCTTGCTCATCCAAAAACAAACCCCAGCAAATTCAGTTGTCAGACATGACTGGACCTTCAAACAGCACAGGGTTCTGTGGTCAGATGAAACTAAAAAATAGCTTTTTGGCAGCAAACATGCAAGATGGGTTCGGTGCACACAAGGATAAAAAGTACCCCATGTGTACAATTTAATATACCATCTTTAATGTTGTGGTCATATTTTTCTGCTGGAGGTCCTAGACTTCTTGTTCAGATACATGCATGGCATCGTGGATTCTATCAAATACCAACAGATAAAAAATCTAAACCTGACAGCCTCTGCTAGAAATCTTATAATGGGCCGTGGTTGGATCTTCCATCTGGACAACGATCCAAAACAAACATCAAAATCAACACAAAAATGTTTTAAGTAGCACAAAATGAAGCTTCTGCCATGACCGTCCCAGACCTGATGAGTGGAGTGAACTGAAGAGAAGAAGCACCAACATGGATCTGTGAATCTGAAGGATCTGGAGAGATTCTGTAAGAATGGTCTCTGATCTCTTGTC
The DNA here is from genome assembly GCA_030578275.1 of Meda fulgida. Lineage (NCBI taxonomy): Eukaryota > Metazoa > Chordata > Actinopteri > Cypriniformes > Leuciscidae > Meda > Meda fulgida. The sequence continues at coordinate 14,065,672 of CM060634.1, forward strand.
AGGTGTTCTCCAAACTCATCAGGCATTATAGGATAAAACTCAGAGCTGTTATCTTGGCAAAAGGAGATTGCAAAAAGTATTTAATAAAAGGGTACCAATAATTGTGGCCAACGTGTTTTGGAGATAAATATTTATTTCATAATGTGATTTCCCCCCCACTTTCTATTCTTTTACTTCAATGAAAGTTTAGATTTTTGCCAATATTTTGAATGAAAGATCAAAAGGATAAATGATGCAGATTTATTTTTTACAGCCATTTTTTATCATATTTACCAGGGGTACCATTAATTCTGAGCACGACTGTATATATATATATATATATATATATATATATATATATATATATATATATATATATATATATATATACATTGTTCATTTTAATAAATTAACTGTTATTTCAGTAAGTTACCAAAGGAACTAAATGTTTTTGTTTTAAGTTTCATCGAATATTTATATTTTATTATTATTTCAATTAAAGAAAAGGATTTCTGATAGCTTTTAATTCTATAACAACACTGGTTATAACAGTTAAAAATTACTTACAGTAAGGATTATCGCGATTGTAAATAATGGGGAATTCAAAAATTCTAAATATGCTACAGATGCTACATTATTTGAAGGGGGAAACTTTATTTTCTTCTTTCCTGTCAGTTGTCATGAGTTGTACACACAAGGCATTACTATTGCTCATACTTGAGGTTAGGGGTTTGCACAATTACTAATCATTGGTGTGCAATTGTTTGTGCTATGGTCATTAATGATACCATAAATCTTTTGTCTTACTTATCAGACTTATTTTTGCCTGGCTGACAAACTCATGCAAAACAGTATAAAGTGTAAGTGTTTTAAGACTCATAGTTATAACATTGAAATTGTACCCCAGTAAAATCAGAGGTTGTCATAAACTCTTCTTATCTGTCTGACCTTACTGTGACTGTCTCGCAGTCACACGGGGAAAGCTCGTCTCACGACAAATTGTCATATCATTGTAAATATCCTCACAGCCACACACTCACATATGTTACTGCAACTCGGCCTGGAATACTTCAAACCATCACACCGTCAGTGAGAGGTCACAGGAGAAAGTAGGCCTCAAACACCGGTCACTCTTCCTACATATAAAGCAATGCAGTGGTGCCATGACCCCAGATCCCGCCAGAGGGCGCTAAAGCAAAACCTGCATCTCTTTCAACTTCAGTCATAACAAGGCCAATTTTAGCTCTAAAGTCTGACAAACAGTCCTTAAAAATGACAACAGTTAAATGGTGTAAACGTTTCATCTTTGTAAACATGATTGAATGAAGCGGTATGTCCTTTGTTTTTGAGACGTAAACATTTCTTTGTTTTGTCTATTCACAGCTAGTATGACTTGTGTTCTAAGATGGTTTGAACTTTATTTAGAGTTAGAACATTGGCCAGAGTGTCACAAAAACATGTCCAGGTCACATTTCACATCAAAGTCAAGAAGAAGAAGATGAAAAGATTTTTCAAATGATCTTCTACACAATTTTAAAGTAATGTCTTCACATTTATCTTTGGAATTTTTGCATTCCCCATCATTTTCAATAATGATTATCATTACTGTAATAGTAATTTTTGACTGCCACAATATATTCTTTTTGTATAACTGTTAAACATTTAAATCAGTATATATAGACAGTGAGAGAAATACTATGATATATAAATAACAGTGGCAATGTGCATTTAAGTAGGTAAATATAGGAGGAGTATGTCAAAGTCAGTTACAAAAATGTCCTTTATTATGGGGATAATAGCATGCGTTATCACTCAGATAAGTGTTGCTAGCATGCTTTAGCATGTTTCTAGCATGTTTAGAACTCAATGGCATATTTAATGTTGATAGTAGCCTACTGCATCACAGTGTAAAACATGTCACATCCTGTCGCCAGTAGGTGGCACTATTACTATGACTGAAAATTGTCATGTAGGTGTGTTCAGGCCAGGACTCTTATCAAACGTGTGAAGTTTGGGGCAGATTGGACATTGCCTTCTTGAGTAACAACAACTTCCTGTTTCATTGCATTAGCATGCTTTAGCACTTAGTTAAGAATTGCTAGCATGTTTTAACATGTTTATAACGTGTTTATAACTCAATGGCATATTAAATATGTTGCTAGTACTGCATCACACTGTTAAACATGTCACTTCCTGTTGCCAGTAGGTGGCACTATTACTATAACTGAATATTCTCATGTATATGTGTTCAGGCCATGACTCTTATCAAATTTGAGAAGTTTGGGGCAGATTGGACATTGCCTTCTTAAGTAACAACAACTTCCTGTTTCATTGCATTAGCATGCTTTAGCACTTAGCTAAGAATTGCTAGCATGTTTTAACATGTTTATAATTCAATGGCATATTTACTATGTTGCTAGTACTGCATCACACTGTTAAACATGTCACTTCTTTTTGCCATTAGGTGGCGCTATTACTTTAACTGAAAATTGTCATGTAGATGTGTTCAGGCCATGACTCTTATCAAACATGTGACGTTTGGGGCAGATTGGACATTGCCTTCTTAAGTAACAACAACTTCCTGTTTTATTGCATTAGCATGCTTTAGCACTTAGCTATGAATTGCTAGCATGTTTTAACATGTTTATAACATGTTTATAATTCAATGGCATATTTAATATGTTGCTAGTACTGCATCACAGTGTTAAACATGTCACTTCCTGTTGGCAGTAGGTGGCGCTATTACTGTTACAGCAAATTCCTATTTAATTGCAGTAATAGCATGCTTTAGCACTTAGCTAAGTGTTTGCTAGCATGTTTTAGCATGTTTCTAGTATGTTGCTAGCATGTTTAGTACTTTCTGGCACTTTTTTACATTATTAGGAGTCCACAACAGTGTTAAACATGTCACTTCCGGTTGCCAGTAGGTGGCGCTATGACTGTAGCTGAATATGAGAATGGACATATGTTCAGGACCGAACTCTTATCAAACGTGTGAAGTTTGGGGCAAATTGGACATTGTTTGCCTGAGTTACAGCAACTTCCTGTTTCATGGCGAAACATCGAAATTTGTCAGGCCGCTGAGGACACGCCCTTCGACGAAAGATCTTCGCAATTTAACGTCGCAAAGGCCTTAAGATTACACTCACCAAATTTGAAGATGATCAGATTAAAACTGTAGGAGGAGTTCGTTAAAGTACGAGGCCTGAAAATGACAAAAACTGCACAAAAATCTGAAATAAAAATAAAGCTAAATAGAAATATTAAGAAATTAAATTAAAATGAAAACTAAAATATATAAAAAAACTATTATACATACTATACTATTATATAAATAATACTAAAATAACACTGACAAACAGTGTATAAATATAATACTGTATATAATAATTTTCACATTACAGTAATGAGAATTTCCGTGGAGTACCCGAATGCTTAAATTGTTATAAATACTGTATGTCACACAAATGATTTAAAACTGAATGTTTTTAAAACTGGCTTCATTTTCTCTAAAGAAAAAATTAATTCATATTTCTTTCTTTTGATTTTGGAATGAAATATGTGCATATGAGTGCCTACCCATGTGACATATGAGATTCACCAATTAAGAGTTACACATACAGTGGCCCAAAAATATTATGAGTTTTAAATATCAAGGCAAATATATCATTATATAACAATATATAATTCTAAACTAAGATTTTCAAGAAATTATAAGGTTTGGAATTAAAGTCTGCATGAAACAGAAGTTGCAATAGTCTTTTCTTCCGTATTGTGACGTACAGTATATCCGAGTAAAATGTCTTTTCTAAAAGAAAAAAGAAATTAGGACGGGACTTGATTTTGTTAATCAGGAATCGATTGGATTGTTGGATGGTTGTGGTTTGCTTTTGCTGTAATTTCATGTAATGCGACAGATTGTCCTACCCAGAGTCCTGAACGTGGACAAGTACCCAACGGGTAAACCTCTAATATTTAAGAGTAATGGGTGGAATAATATTTATGTTGTCATTTGCGGTGTGGGTTGGGAATCAATAGACTCAATTCTGAACCCACTGGGCAAATGCTTTCAAATGGTCTCGTGCTTATTTTTGTTCACGCTCTGTAGTCTGAAGACCGCCAAGGTTTCTAATTCCAACACGATTTAAGGCGTCGAGTAGTAGCCATTTGCGCTGTTGGGCTACGTGTCTATTTTCTTAAAAGCATTAACTCAGAATGCCCAATGGGAGTTTGATTAGTTGTGAAAATTTGTCAATCTATTTGTAGATTTAATGTGGGTGCAGTTCAGGTCATGCCCCTTGTCAAACGGGTCAGGCATGGAATTAAATTAGTGCTGCTAAAATAAAAAGTGTGAATCATTAACGATCTCTCAGTAGATGGTGCTTGTGCTTCTCCGCATCAAATATTGGGGGTGACGGGGAAAAAATGTATTTGGGAATCACCCGATTTGTGCAAATCAGGTAAAGAGGTGGGAAAACGCCTATTTCAGTTTGAAGATGCCCAAAAGTCGGGAAACACCCTTTTTTGTTCCACAGAACAGAGACCTAATACTCATCTCCCTAATATAAGAACATCTCTGGGGTTTACCAAACAGGACCCATGCAGGACTCTGGACCTGCCTTTGCGTCAGTAGGTAAACACATCATCAGAGAAGAGAAGAGATGTCGCTGCAAGAGGGAGGGGAAGTTATTTTGATTAAAGATTATAAGGACACATGACAAAAAATTATGTGCATGGATTAGGGGTGTGCAATATATCGTCCACGAATATATCGAAATTGTTGTTTTAACAATGTGCGATCTGACATTATCGAGGTTGTCCCTCACTTTAGAAATACACACTCAGAGAGTGCACACACACACTACACGATGCAGTCTTGTAGGTTAGACTAGTGCATGTACACATTCACTGCGTGATTTAGTCTATTAAAATGCATTTAGAATGCCCACAAAATTCAAGATAAGGAGACAAAATTCCCCTGCATGTCTTTTATATTTATATAATTTTATATAGTTAATCAATATCACAAAAAGTTCAAGTTTCTCCAAATATAAGCATGATTACAAATGTGACAGCAGGCGCAATATTGCCTGTTTTAGCACTGTTTTGCATCTGAGCAACACACTGGTGTTGTTAGTGAATTAGTCCGTTTTTTAAACGAATTGGTTGAATGAATGATTCAATGACTCACTCATCAATACAGTCAAGTGCTTCATTCCTGAATGAATCAGTCGTTTGAATGAATTGGTTGAATCTCAATGACTCACTCATAAGTGACTTCCTGCCACCTTATTTCACATTTAAAGTATCTTTTCATTTTTTAAATGGTTTCAAATACCAGTATTTAATGTTTTATTTTTAAAACATCACATTATTTATGCATTCGTAACTGCATGTTAAATGCATTCATGTCCCCTCTGAGATGCATTAAATTATCTAATATAATGCATTAAAAATATCGAATTATTATTAAACAAAAAAAAATCCCAGAAAATATCGAGATAGACATTTTTGTCAATATCGCACACCCCTAGCACTGCTAAATAATTTTTAAAAGACACTGAAATATGTGCATGACAAGTGAAATTCAACAATTAATAGTACAGACATACAGTGGCCCAAAAACATGCATTTTAAATATCAAAGCAAGTGGCATTCTTTTTAAACTACGATTTTCAAGCAAAATATTTTACAAAAAAAAAAACTTCTTCTGGAGGAGAACTGACCTCATACATCCACTTAAAAGCACAGCGACATCAGTGATGTGATAAGTTTTGATAAAAGCTCTAGAATTGTGCTTGATGACAAACTTGGTTTGATATTTTGTATTCACAAATTAAAATGACTTGAGAGTCCAAATACTTCGGTGGTGTTACTTCACTTTTGCCCACTCAGCCGGACATTCCCCACACCAAAACCACCCCGGATATTTATAGACCGCAGACAGTTTGGGAAAGAAGGGGGGTGTCTGACACATCTGCTGAATATCTGCTAGACAGCGGGGTCAGCCCAAGGTTAAAGCCTCTTCAATGCCTGCCTTGATTGGTCGTGGCTGGCACTAATGAGTGTGTGTGTGTGTGTGTGTGTGTGTGTGTGTGTGTGTGTGTGTGTGTGTGTAATTCTAACCGCCTTTACACACACACAGTACCATTGAGGGTAAAGCAACCCCTCTCTCTCTCTCTCTCTCTCTCTCTCTCTCTCTCTCTCTCTCTCTCTCTCTCTCTCTCTCTCTCTCTCTTTCTCTCTCTCTCTCTCTCACCACCGCCATTGTCAGCGCCAGTCTCCCCTCCCACCGCTCCTGTCTGTCTGTCTGGAGCTGCTCCCCTCTCGGAGGAGGGAGGCGCAGGAGGAGGTGGGCTGTGAGCCTGAGACCGTCACAGACAGCCATTCTACTGAATGAAAGCAGAGGAAAAGGCCGTCAAGATGCGGGGAACGTATTTACCGTAGTCTAGAAGCAGAAAATGCGTCGGAGAAAGTCGTGAGAATGGCATGAGACGCGCGTGCACCGAGACCGCAGGCTGCTGCTGTGGAAGTGTTCCTCAGTTCATGTGAGGGCCGCGGCCGGCGGCTCTCTTTCCCCCGTCCCGTCACTTCCCCGAGCCCCCATGCGAAACATTACGCTCCCGGACAGCAGCTCCAGCAACAACAACAACAACGCCGCCAACTCCAATGACACATGCTCCTGCAACTGCACCCTATCCCAGCCACAGGGAATGGATATATGTAAGTAGGGCGGGTTTTTCTCAGCCGTTTTCGAATGCGGACGGAACGCAAACTGTTACATTTGATCAATTTTCGGACGTGTACCGAATGAAAATAGAATAGTTTTAACCTATCGTACTCGACTCACCCTGGTGGAAATGTAAGAGTTTTAAATTCAATAATTTAATTCGGTCTGCATTAGAAAATTACTGTGGCAGTTTCGTATCCGTTATTATGGAAGCTGTGCGAATGTCAAACGCGAACTTATTAAATATTTATCTGAGTGTAAATGTCATTCTCAGGTCTAATCATCACAGTATTTGGCACTATCTGGCTTGTACACCCATTGGATTTGTCTGTGGCGTATTAAACTATTCCTTCAGCCCCCCCCAAAATGCGACGTGTTTGTCAAAAACGACTTTTTGATAAGCCACTGTTGTATTTTAAACAGCTTGACCAATTAAATATAATAATACAAGTGAGTGTTGCTGATGACTCGTCTGGGAGTGTTTGGCACTGGAACACAACTCAATGCATCAGTTGGATATTGCTGTGGGGGCTGCGCACAATATGGCAAGCCGTTACACATTTGTCCCCGCAAACGAAATTATGTCTGTTTTATGTTAAAAGTGCTTATTTCTTAATTACGAGTAGGCCTAGTTAATGCAATGATTAGTATAATTTTCAATTTGTCACTAGTACTTACTAGATAGCTACTAGCACGGATTTATCAGGAAAAAAATGTGACTAGTAGCTTTTTCATTATCTTGTTAGTTATAGTATTTTTTTCTTTTTCTTTTTTTTTTTTTTTTTACTTATGCCAGGTGTTCTCACTAGTCAGAATAGATACTCTGCATTTCATATGAAATCTTATATTTATTGTAAAACATTTTCTAGTAACAATTGTAAAACACTAGTGTCTAATAAATTTACTAGCGTCTATTTAATTCACACCAGGAAAACTGGAGTAGATTTTCAATGTTAAATTCTAAAGTAACTTTGAATAGATACTAAGTACTATTAGAACAAGTATTAGTACATAATGATGGTTACTAGTAAATTTAAAGAAAAAAAAGGAAGTATTTAAAAATAATTTTATGGACAAATATTAAACTAGCTTGCCATAGTGCACACATTCTTTAACTATATCCCTTCTGTCGGGTTCCCAGACAAACACACATCTAGTTGTCCAAATGTGTTTCTTCCTTCCATTAATGTATTATTTAATCTATTAGCATTAATGCTATACATGTAAACTGCATGTACTTAATGTGATATTACTTTGTAGAACCTCTTGTAATTGCCTCTTGTTGTTTAACATGGAAGCTGTAGGGTAAAATGTTGCTGAAAATCTTAAAGCTGTGTGACCGTCCGCTGGCGCTATTGCTGGGAATTGGTTCACTGCGGTCTGGAGCGGGCAGCCAGTCAGTCAACCCTTCCCCCACTTCAGCCCAGACTGGCTGAGACTCTGGGCTGTCTGAATCCACAGAGGACAAAAGGGCCTGTCATAATCAGTACTCGCACTGGCTATTTCTGCCGCAAATGGGATGAATTATTAAAAGTAAACCTTCATATGAAAGAATTGTCCCTCTTCTCAAAGCCTCCTGGTAGATGGCACTGATGTCTTGCCCCAGAAACTTTTCATTTGCTCATGAACTTGAATGGATTTTTGTTCTGTAAGATGTATGATGCATATGCAGTTTCCCTCAGCTAGTGAGGACTACATAACAGAGAGAATTTTTTAATGATATTTTATGTAAAGATTAAGCATAGTTTAGAAGTTTGCATTGTTTATCGGCCAGTTTGAATTTTTGCATTATTTTCATGAGTTTTTTTTGACAATCCCCCATCAAATGTTGCATTACCGCAAATCCGGTAATGTTTACTTTTGAGTTTGTTTTTTTGTTGTTGTTGTAAAAATAGTGTACATTTATAACACTATGGTTTGTGTTATATGGGATTAAATTACAGAAAACTAGTTAACGCTGATGTGTGAGTGTTCTAATACAGTGGCTAAGGGGGTGATGGCAAATTTGATATCTCTTCTTACCAACGTAATCAATCTCTCAATATTTTTTTCCTCTTTTGTATAGACATAGAAACACAATCATGTTTTTTTTTTGCAAAACGTATATTTGTTGTAGTTTCCGTTCACCACTATATAGAAGTTTATGAAACTATGATGACTTTGATATTTGTAAAGGGTCTGTGGTGATTCTCAACGTCATAATACAATAAAATAAATTATTGTTATACAATGACTGTTTAATTCAAATCAGCATAAATTAAAGGCGTCTTTTATGTGCCTTAAGACGATTAAAACAGTTTGCTTAATTGTCATGAAAATGTCACAATGCAATAAAAATAATAACAATAACAATATAAATTATGGTCTAAAATAAACTTTATTTTGATTTTGAGATGAAATATGACCTGTACTCATTCTTGACAGGTTTAAGTAGATGCACTTAGATTTTATTCTTTTATTAATTTGCCTACTCATGCTTGCTGAGTGATTTTGGCACAAATTATGTGTATGGTATTTGTTCCTGTTCTTGATTGATAAGGCATACTGACTCTATATATGTGTGTCGGCATATGAATGTGAGAGAGCATTTGTGGTTTCCGTGTCTGTCCTGTGGTGTTCAGGACGGGCCATGCAGACAGTGGAATGCTTGGTGACTTGGCGCTTTGATTCTACTGCAGTGCTGGCTGCATTCAGGGACAGGAGATCCAGTGAGGCTGGAAAACTGGGGGAGCCACTGTTACACAGCAGATACACACAAAACGCAAAAAAGGACACACCTTTCAGGGTTCAGCATGCAAAACTTGCCAGTATAATCAGTTTCGTATTAGCCTTAGCATTCAGCACACATCAAACGAGTTGAATAGATTGCATTTTCTTCTGTGTGCACGTTATTGGGTTCTAGGAGTTTCCTTCCCTGTTGTCTTTTCCTGGTCCCGCCCCATATTGTTCTGTCTGCTGTTTTAGGCACAGTCTACATCTGAGGTTTTGCGAGCTAAAGGCTGCTTATCTTATCTGACAAAGGCCTTACACCATACGGCTATTTCAAGTGAAAACAGAACACCGCTATTAATAGACCGCCGTGTATAGCGGCACTGTTGCATAGCTACTCGTGCCTATGGAAAAAGAAATGCGTCTTTCTTTCTAGCTGTCTTGCTCTAACTAACAAATGGCTGCACACACAGGGTTAGTGTAGTCCATTTCCAGTGGGGCAGTGGCCAAAGTCAAGCTCCAGAATGGAGAAACAGGATATTGGGCTGGCATTCGTCTCACTAGTGTGCTGCAGCTCGTATGTAACGAATACGCAGGGGACAAAAACACCATCCTCGTCAATATCTGATCTCTGCATCAATTTGGCACCTTTTTTATTTTCCACTGGCGGGCCGAAGCTTGGCCCAGACTAGAGGGTGAGGCCTGAGACGGTACACAAGAGTCGAGTGTTTATTGTCAGAGGCCAGAGGTTCTGTCTGTGTTGTTAACTATTTATTACAGATGCTGGATTTAGAAAAATGGTAGTAAAAGTTTAGCGTGGGAGGATGTCGTGTTTTTAAGGTTAATTTAACATGTTTTAAAATGTCATTAAAGTTTACACAGTCAGCTTATTTTCATAAGATTATATCTTGGGATTGAAAAACATTGAGTTTTTAGACATACTCTTTCATAATGTAAGACAATTTTTGCATAAATTCGGCCAATGTCAATAATTTTCCACTTGTTTTGTTAACTGATACCGCACCGTTTTCAGCTTACGTTTCAGCACGCACTTGCACCTCAGTTAATCTCAAGTTTAACGAGGCATCTATAATAATGCATGAAACAGACATTGTTAATGTATTTTTCTGTCGATGGATGCACTCCGCATGTTGCAGTTCAGCATGGCAAGCGAATGAGACAAGTCGCTTGTCATATAAATATCCCGTTTGGGAACATTCTCGCTTCATTTGGGGGGGGGGGGGGTAATTAAATAAACGTGGAATGAACAGTCACTCTTTGTAAACTTTCTTCGATGTGAGTGCCATATGCTCTAATATGAACACTCATATATGCTGTCATTACCCAGGTGTTGATACTGCTCGCGCAGGTGAGACCAAAACAGCACACATTGCCTTCTGTGTTTAAAAAGGCACTCATTGCTAATTTGGACAGACACAAAACAATAACGAAAGCGCGAGGCGGGGCTCGACAATAAGGACTACCTGATGGCCTTGGAACAGCGTGAAAGATGCTTGGGATAGTTGTCGAAAGAGTCACTGTCCTGATTGGGCCAGTGCCACATTGTCACATAAGTTTATCATTTGCGCGTGTTCTTGCACCAATTTAAACATGCATGTGTAAGAAGAGAAACTCGCACGCGCTGTGAGAGAAGATTTGTGTCCGCACACATCCGAAGCGCGTACAACGTCGTACACGAAAAGCCACATCTCAGACAGCATGTGAATACTAAATTAGTCTTATTGCGCTTGAACAGACAAATTCACCCAAAAATTATGTCAAATGCCCATATTGGCGAGTATCCTAGCAAACATAGTCAGTTATGTCTTAAGTGAACGTAAATAGTCGAGAAAGACAACGCATGTGTATCAGTATCAGTATGTTGGATCCGTGCATTATGTCTTAAAATGACAGCTGCCTAATATTCCTGCTGCTGTCTGTTTTTAATGTTAACCAAACAACAAAAGACAAAGAAATCACTCACTGCTCTTGATTGAATAATTTTTTTAAGTTTAACTTTATTTCTATTAATCTTTTTTTAATTTATAATTAATTTATAATTAATTTATAATCTACATTGTAGATTATATGCAGTGTTATTTTAGATTTGATTACCTTGTTCAATTTCTGTACCTGAAAACTTATGTTAGACCTACCTGAAAAACCTGAAAAGCATTTTATTTTATTTGTATCTTTGCTCTATTGTATTTATTAGTTTTTTCTTATTTTCTTCATTTCTATTTGTCAGTAGTCTTTTTTTCCTGAACATAGCACATACCGAACCGTACCAAAACCATGACCCTAAAACCGATACAAACAAACCAAACCGTGAGTAATTTTACACCCTTATTATAAATATATACGGTTTTGACTTAAAAAAACAAAACAAACAACAAAAAAACACTCTTGCTAGTGAAGCTGATGCTTCACATCATAGAGACCAATGGCTTTGATTCAATGCATTGACCAGCGCTGACGCCATTGACAGGATGATACGACAAAGATTTCGCTTTCCTTTTCGGACATGGCAAACTTTTTTTAAACTAATATATAACTTGACCTGAAGAAGGATAGACGCAGGTAATCGCACACATTCAGCCGATATCTCTCTCTGACTGGCTGTTTAGGCTTGTTTAGTGCAAATCTACGGAACCTATGTACAAATCACAATTGTACATGGAGTCTTTAGTAAAAAAAATAGCATTCTTCATTCTTGTTATCGTTAATAATAATAATTACTAATTCGTTTCATTTATATATAGCGCTTTTGTGGGTACTCAGAGCGCTTTACATAAAAGGGGGGGGGGGGGGATCTCCTCAACCACCACCAATGTGCAGCATCCACCTGGATGATGCGACGGCAGCCATATTGTGTCAGAACGCCCACCACACACCAGCTTATTGGTGGGGAGGAGACAGAGTGATAGAGCCAATCAGTATATGAGGATGATTAGGAGGCAAATTTTGGCCTAATCAGATAACAATAATTCACTGATATTGTCCAGTATGATCACCAATATTTTGTGCGACATTTTAGTCACATTTATTATTACTACCAGCTTTTGACAAAGTGTAGTTGCAGAGAATGTGGTAGTGATTCACATTGTGTGTGTAAGTGTTTGTGAGCAAAGCAGTTGTGTGAAGTGTGCGAACACATCGGTGAGATCAGTAATTGCCTTGTTAGAAAGGTGTCAGTCAAGCAACCCCATGGGCCCTAGCACTCTATCCAATACAATATGCATGCTCTTCCTCTCCAGCATCGCTCCATAGACTCAAGGTCACATTCCTGCCCCAGTAACCCCGGGCAGGGCAATCAAAACTGGACTTTACAGGCCCATCTTGGCCATAACAGCGCTCCATCCAATAATCTAATGCACCTAATGCATGAGCTCAGAGGGGTGTGTGCATGCACGTCAGTGAGCAAGTGTGATGAGGTCACAGCGGAGGTCAGCTGTCAACCCCTTCTGCTAATCATTGTGTGGCCTGTTCGCGCTCCTAGGAGGGTGTGTGCGCACTCTGTGTCATGTCAAAAGGGTTTTAAGGCACACAGGGGGTGGGTCAGCCTGCTGAGGGGTAACTAGATTCATTGTTTACAACACTACTAAAATGCACCATTCAATTTCCATCAGACCATTAAACTTAGTGAAGTACCACTCCACCAAGATAACAGTGTTGTGCTGTACTAACGAAATGTGTAACCGCAACTTAAAAAACGTGCGTCTTTGTGACTGGCAGGAAGCTACTTTGAAACAGTAGCTTCCTAAGCTACACTCTAATTTTAAGCAACTTAGAACAACAGACAAGCTACTTTTTTGAGCTAGTTACTACAATTTAAATTGTAAGAAAGAAACATAATGAAGTAGGTAGCACTTAACTAATTACTTGAAAAAAAGACCTTTTTTTAATTTTTTTGTCAGTTCATTTACATTGACCACTTCAACAAATTGATTCACTAGAATGAATCAGATTTTTCAATGCATTTCTTCCCAAGACTTCCATTTCCACACACTCTCTTGGCAATTCGTAACTTTTATGTTTTGGTGAATTTGCGGCAAAATTTGTATACATTTTTACAATCTTGTCTATACGGTTTCGTACAATCTGCTTACACCCCACTGACCTCGTAAAATAGTTAAGTTTTGTCATGATATCTTGTTGGACATTTTAAGAGAGCACATTTGATGACTGATTATATCCCTTTATTGCATTTAAATATGACTTGTTGGAAAAATGTATGGAAACATTTGTGAAAAAGCTTCTGTCAAATTACTTAAACGTGTATTTAAGTCAACATCACTATTTTAAATCGTTACCCCTTGGTGACTCAATAGTCTCAAACCCAACATTTTTTTTGTTTATGTGAGTGTTGTTGGGTCATTTTACCACCGTATTCCGGGTGTCTTTGGAAAACAAAAAGGAGGCAGCTTTAGGGTGTCACCCTCCACTCTTGCCCTCTGACTGCAGCAGCTGAGCCTCACCCTGCAGCAGTCAGCCAGCCTTGACATTGGCCATGGTCCTCTTCTTTGTGTCTGGCCCTGCACCCACCCCCTGGGATTCTCCATGGGCCCCAGGGGACTCGTCTCAGAGGAGATTGGTAGTCATGCTGGGGTTTTGACGAGCCCTGCAGGGAGGCATGTTGTGTGTTTTGTATGGGTCTGGCAGAGTCGTATCTGGACAGACCCATGTATGTATTCATGCTGTCTGATGGGGGTGTGCTGATAAAGGATAGAGTTTAAGAGTTGCACGTCTCTCGCCTGTGTTTGGCTTTTGTGAAACCAGAGGACCAGACTTGTGTCTGATGTCAGCCTTTTTATTTGGAGGTCGTTTCCTTTAGGCAGTCACACAAACACAGTGGCAGTTATGTCTTGTTCAGCATATTATTATTATTTGAATGAAAAAGTATATTGGATATTAAGCCAATTTCTGAAGTCCCTTAAGGTTCTAGTGGTCAACTGATACAGGTTTTAAAAATAGCCAATACATCATCAAGAATTTGATGATTAATAAAGTAATGTACGGTATAAGTTATTTTTAGCTATTCTATTTTAAACAAATTCTTAAAAAATCACTAAATGTACACAACAGTTAAAATGACTAGGTTCATGAAAAAAAAAATAGTTTCCACCAAAAAATTAAGCAGCACAATCTTTTTCAACATTGATAATAATAAGAAATGTTTCTTGAGCAGCAACTCAGCATACTAGAATGATTTCTGAAGGATCATGTGACACTGAAGACTGGAGTTATGATGCTGAAAATTCAGCTTTGCATCACATGAGAAAATTACATTTTAAAATAAATTATAATAGAAAACAGTTATTTTAGTTTGTAATACTGTTTCACAATATTACTGATTTTCTTGTATTTTTTATTTAATAAATGCAGCTTTAGTGAGAATAACTTTTCAACTGTAGTGTATATTTTAATTTGAGCAGAAAATGTCATTTTTAAAAGTTGCTAGATTTTAAAACTAATTTTAGTAATTAAAAATATTATCAGATTTAATGGCCTGGTCAATATATATAGATCTATCACAAGTTCTATAATAAGCTTTAGTGGGTTAAATATAATGAGCACCATTCTGCAATTTCTTTGAGGCAGCTTTCAGTAAAAAAAAAAGGAAAAAAAGAAGCTAAATTAAAGCATCAGGCACATGCAGGAATATTTTTCATATGGTTAGCTGTAAATCAAATGCCTTTCATTGTCTGAGCGCAAAAGCAGAATATTTAAGCAGCAGCATAATTTGTTTTACAGTGAAGTTTATAGAAGAAAAACATGTTTGTAATGCAGACATAGATATTGCATTTAAAAAAAATCCTGAGTTTGGTTTTCTAAACAGTCACGGCACAACGCAGACTTATCTAAAGCAGCTTCCCTGTTAAGTTTTTACCCAGGAATGTAAACGATTTGTCCGCATAACACACACAGCATCTGGCCTCCCTTCCCCTGCCTTTTTTTGTTGTTGTAAAATGGTGCATTGGTGCTCCGGGCAAGAGAGACAGCCGAGCAGACAGCAGACGCAACAGAATCAGATCAGACGTGATGTTATCAGACTGTGTGTCTCACACCCATCCCCTCTCATCAAGCATGCATGCACTGGGTCCTGCTCTCAGACATCACTCCTCCAACCCCCTGCTCTCAGAGTTGAAAGGTCAGAAGGTCTCTTCGGTAACTCTTAGCTTGTTATTCATCAGGCTCGTCCTCGTGGAGTTCAGGCTGCCTGATTTAAATATGAAAACAATCTTTTCTGCATTGGAAATTACCAGAAAAGAACCCCACGTAAACATAAGGATCATTTTAGCAATAATTTTGAATATTTTAGGTTTATTTCACAGATCACAATTAACTTGATGATTGGATTTGTGGAGTTTTCTGCAATTCATTGAATCTTTTCCATTGATTTTCACTAAATCCAACTCCAACTCTAAATGAGCACCAATGTAATGATAAACAGTAATAGTTACTTATGTAAATGTTTTAATACATTTTATTACATGAATAACAGTGACTTCCATTTTTGAGTGAGGATGCACAAATCATTGAATTGAGTTTTAAACTGAAAAAATGTTTTTTTTTCTTCGGAAGTTTAATTCAGAGAGGGACCTTAAAGCTAGGTTTTTGGAAATGTAATGGCCTAATAAAATATGTATTTCAATCATTGGAATATTCACAATTGTGCTTATTTCGCACATTAGACAGAACAATTGTGTACTGCTTTGCAGTATTTACTGTATATTATTTTATTTTCACATGATATTTTAGAATTGATCATATATTTAACATATATCTTTTAAAAATATCATTAAAACTTTCTTGTCGTGTGGCTGGTATTTTGGATGAGGGATGTGTCCAGACCCCCATTTGAAAGTCAGTCGGGGATCTGATTATATCGGTCACCCCTTTCAGCGCCTGACCCCAAACTAAGAGAATGGGGGAGCATAATTGTATTAAGATCAAGTCAGCAGTTGGTCTGTCTGGGAAAATTACCTCTTGAATTTCCCCTTTCATTTCTATCATCTAAATATTTAAATTTTATTTAAAGGGGACCTATAATGCAAAATCCCTTTTATATGATGTTTGAACATAAATGTGTGTTGGCAGTGAGTGTACACAACCACCGTATAATGATAAAAATCCTCCCTTTTTTTATGATAAAAATCCTCTATTTTTTTAATCCCCATAAATCATAAGCACTGTCTCAGAACAAGTCGTTCGCAGAGTCTACATTTTATGACGTCACAAAATACGTATACTGCAAAATACTGCTGAAGGACTCTGGCGTATTAGCATAGACCCAACCCTCAGTGAGCTGTACACAGTCCGCCGTTTTCTCCATTTGTTTACTGTAAGTGTTTTGTGTAATTCGTTGTGTATGTTGATGATAATGCAAGGGAGAGAGAGAGTTTATGGATAAGACTTTAATGCACACTTCTTATACTGTGTTTTATTAATCTCTTATGGTGATTTTCTGGAGTGCAAACGGATGCTTCATCTTTAGTGTGATGTACAATTAACTTCATAAAACTCATCAGTAAAGTTTTGGCCATCATTCGGACAGGGTCCGCTACAACAGGCTTGTACTAATAGTGCATAAAAGCAAGATGACAACATAAGTTATAACCGCGTTATTGAACTATACCTGTTATATCTCCATGCAGCACATTCTCTGGCTCTGTAGTCCTACTACGATTCGAACTGAACACCGGTACTGACATTTTCAGTGCGTGAGATTGTCCTGTTTGTTGCCGGTATGAGCTCTGGAAGCTCCGCCCTCTTCTTGAAAGGGGGCCTGGAGCAGTAGCTTATTTGCATTTAAAGGGACACACAAAAATGGCACGTTTTTGCTCACCCCCCAAAAATGGCAATTTCACATGGTATAAAAACTGATCTATGTGGTATTTTGAGCTAAAACGTCACACACCAGAGTGTATGGCATCAGATCATTTAGGTCCCCTTTAAACAATTGTTTTTTTCACAATTCTTGCTTATCACATTTCAAGAACCTAAATTACAAGAACCTCAATCACACAAGACTGTTAGATATATATGATTCTGCCTATGTTATATTAGATGTTATGTTACATATAAACAGGGTCCAAAAAAACACTCACCAACTGCCAAATGCAGGTTAAAATTTGACCTTTTTATTTTCCATGTGATGACATGTATATAGAATATTCCTCAAATTAAGACGCTACTTTTTAAATACGAGTAACAAATTCACAGTGTCTGTCCTCATGTTTTTGTGACAGGTGCAGTTTTACTGAGATAGTAAGACCACTGCCTGACTGTTTGATGAAAAGGAAAAAACTGCTAACAGCTGTCTTAAGGACAAAAATATTTCTGTTGAAAAAATGCAGAACACAGTTTCATGGATGCTAAGATCTAATAATGGCTTGCAAATGTTCTCTAATCACCTACAATTGGCAGGTAGCAAGAAGTAAATTGTTTTTAGTACTTTCCTTGACCCAATATGTCACACAATACTGTTTACAAAGTATCCTACAAATGGCTTGTAAAATGCAGTTATAGAATCTAATATCGGACTGGGCCATAAGTGAATGACCAGACAATTAATGTGTTGTTTTTACCTGTCAATATTTTTGTCCTCATGGATACTTAACCAAAAGGGTACGAGAGGATGCCATTATAGTCACAGCTAAAGAGCATTGTGAGGACTGGTCTGCGTAGAAGGCATTTTTGCTGTAAAAAACACGAGTTGCAAGTCAGTGGAATGGAATAAAGTGCAAGGTCCAGAGACAAGTTAAAAAAAAAAGTTGAACAACTTGAGCGCCGTGTTTTTAGAATGTTGTGTCCTGCACGAGATGCAGCACAAGACACAAGGCGCAATGATTAAAGACATCCATCTGGCACATTTACATTGAAAAACAATGTAAAAGTAGCGCAGTGGAATGGAAAAATGTTCTCTGTGTGAATGGCTCCTAAGGCGTGATGAGCTTTGAAGTAACTGCAAGCCCATAAGTAATGGCAATCATAATATAGCACAAGTTTGAGTGTCGTATTGCTTTTGTAAAGTAAAAGGCAAATTCATGAAGTGATATTGGCCTTTTTTGGAGCTGCGCAATGAACTGGTGTTTCACATCATAGATGTTACTATATGAGATATTTTAGCACGACTGGAATGCTGTATTGACCAGTCAGCATCCAAGATAAGAATTATATCTGTTCTGTGATCAAGAAGGACATGTTCAGGATGTTTTTGTCTGTCTTAGATTTTATTGCCAGGTCTTGTTTTTGTTTTTTTGGTCCTGTTCGTCAACCACTCATTCTCTCTGCGTGTATGGCTGTGCAGCTGCGTAGGAGATGATGCACTGGATGTAGTGTGTTCCTCAGGGAGCGCATGGAGGCCGAGGGGTTGTATATGTGTTAATCTAGTGAGTCAGTGTTCAGATAGGATGGACTCTTACCTTCACATCTCATATTACAGCAGTCAGTGAAGTCACATGCTGAACCCAGTCATAATCATCATGTTGTTGACTTGATGTTCGCAGTAATTCTCTTCGAGTCTCAGCGCTATGTTTAGAAGATGTTCCCCTGCCAGGACCAAAGCTAGCAAGGTTTAGCGTTCTTTCTTTATGGTTTCCCTCTGTGATAATTTCCATTATCTCTTTGGAAAAGTAGAGTTTGGCAGTGTAACACATGCATATTTGAGAGCAATTTGCACTGTGTCACTTGTCACTTGTTGTTGTAAGAGCCACCGAGCCATTTGCTCTCCAATCATTTATGTTGTTCGGTTCATGCAGAGAAGATAAACAAAATGGAGCTTTTAAAATGAGGGTAACTATGGCAATTTAATCTTTTGATCCAAATATGAGGGTTTGGCTTATTGATATCAGTGCAGTTCAGAATACACAAATGTCTTTGTGTTGTTTCTGCTATTGTGTTGTGTTGTATTTTTTCCTTCTCTGCAGCATGTTAACCAATTTAAAATCCAAATAAAATTAAAATTTCCTTTCCTTTCTTAATGCATGTTCCTGGTATTGTTGTGCAGTCCGTCAGTGCTTTGTTTGCACAGGAACCAAATGTTTCTATTAGAGCTGCACGATTTTTGACTAGTTGAGGATCATGACTTTTGTTGTTGTTGTTGTTGTTAAAAATACAGATTTTAAATAGACAATGAAACAAAATGACATGTAATTTACAGGGCTGTCACTTTTTATTCGATATTCGAATATGCATTCGAACATGACGTGACATATCCGTTATCGAACTATAAATAAACTATCGGATTTTTAAAATGCCATGTGTAGCGCATTTTTTACAGTCTATGATTAGAACGTTTGTTTTTTATTTTATTGTTTGTCATCTCATCCAGGAGCGGGCGCTCTAAACGTATTGTAGCCGCTCTAAACGTATTGTAGCGTCGGCCCATGACCAAATCACTCGAATAATAGCCAATAGCCACCCTGTTTTGAAAATGGAAGATAACGCATAGAACGGCCAGCCTGAGCGTATAATTACAACCCCAACTCATCTAAAAAGTAGTGTCTGGAAATATTTTGGGTTCTACACCGTAGATACCACTTCTATCAACATTGACCCGCAAATACCTGTGTGTGCCAGGAACGCTGTGCGCTCCGAACGTGTGTTCTCCACCGCGGGGAACATCGTCAATAAAAAGAGCCGCACTTGATCCAGATCAAGTTGATAGATTGGTGTTTCTAGCAAACAATATTAAGAAATGAATTAGGCTAGGCTATGCTATAGGCCTTACTCCTGCTGCTGTTTAAGTTGTCACGTTATTGTTTGTGCCGTGCTGTTCCGATTCTGTTTTTTTTCCCCATGTAACGTTAGCCTAATTTTGTGATTGTCTATGCATAGTGGCACTTCATATAGATTAAGTTGATAACCTGCTGTTTCAAACATTAAGTCAATTTTTTTTTCAGACAGGCAGGGGGAGGGGGGGGCTCGTAGATATTTTAATATATTCGAATACATTGCTTGATATTTGATATCTGTTCGAATTAGATTTTTCTCAAAAGTGACAGCCCTATTTACTAGAGGTTCTGACAAAATGTTAACTGCTGCAGACTATATTGAAAAAACGATTTAATTAATTTTAAATTATATTTTTAAAATTTTGGTTTGAATGAATTATTTAATTACTCACTCATAAATACTTCACTTGTTTTACTACTGGACAAATCAGCGTTTATGAATGAATCTATTGAATAAATGATTTAATGACTTGATTCAAACCCACCTACTAGTATAACGATGTAATTGATACAACCCTTGTTCGTCAAGTTACTTTCAAAAGATGATTTCCTCTATTTTGATCGCTACCGTAGTGTTTATCCGAACTATGGACTTTTATCTCAGTACTTCTGTGATAATTTAAATTATTATAACAGAAATAATGATACTGTGTGGTTCAAAATACTGTTTCATACCTAAACATGACAAATGCCAAATCAGATTTGAATGTTCCAGTGTGAGCGTACTTGTCAAAGGTTTAATAGACATCCGAATGGTCATTTAGGAGGAAGATCGTGTAGGTGTTTGAATTGAGATCACAATCATTTAACGATTAATCCTATAGGACAATGTATATTGTATGCAGCATTTGTCTGTTGTGAGTACACAAGCTGTTGCATCGTGGAGAGATCTTGAAGAGCTCTGTAATGCCGTCAGAACTACAGAGAGAACATCATGTACCAAACACTATTTGATGAAGAACTAAACCCAGAGCTGGGTCCAGTTTCAAGGGGATATGACTCAATCTGCCTGGGCGAACGGTAGTGAGAGGTGGAGGAGGAAGAGAAGGGGTGTCGAATGGAAGAAGAGGAGGAGAGGGGTGTAAAATAATATTTGTGGTAAGTCGGCGTCACCGGTGGGATGAGATGAGCTGCAGGTTGGGGGTGGGTGTAGCAGGTGGTGTCTGGGCCCAGGCAGAGCTTATCTTGTACAGTCTTACGAGGAGGTTAAATAATTAAAGAAAAGTGGGTGTTATGGCATGGGGAGTCTAGACGTGCCTGGCGCCCTAATGGGGCGTCTCTTTAATATGAGAGCTTTATCTCAGATTAGAGAGCGAGGTCAGTGGCTTGCGCCCAGTTTAGGTGACAGTGCCGCTTTGCTAGCGAGGCACAGATGAACAGCTCCTGCCACTGGCACGATTAAATCACCCTAGTTCTCCATCACACTTCCTGCTATCTCTCCCACTCTGAAAGACCATGCGTTAGATTGCGGCATTCATTTTTAACCCATTGATTGATTATGGTGTGCCTCAAGTTCGTAGTCTTTTTTTTTTTTTTTGGGTGGCTCTTTAAGTTGTTCTCTGATCTCATTTGTTCCATGAGACTCAGTTTATTGAAGTGTCCTTACTTTCTCTCTTTTCTTTCCTCTGTCTCGCACATTCTCTCAGTCTCTCTTGCACTCCGTCTTTTTTTTTTTTTATACACCTTGTGTGTGAATGGAAAATGTCTGTCACACAAGAAAAGGGCTGCTCTGGTGAAAGACTTCACAAGCTCTCCCTCCCCTTTTTCTCAGTTTCCCCAAAACAGAAAAACGGGAAAAATCCACAATGCTTAAATGCCTCTTTCTTTCTTTTCTGGATAGAATAAGCCCCACACACTGTTGAAGCCTGCAAATATTTACTGAAATAGCAATACTTTGGTCTATCGTCCTTCCACAGACATTTCTTTTCTGGCTTTCTTTCTCTATTTTGCCCCTTCCACAGCCTCTCATAAAATGACTCATAGTATGTTGCTAGGGAATGTTCCAGAAAGGGGCATTTACTGCACCATGTTCAGGCTTCCCTTATGATTGTGTTTCTGGGTGAAACCTGCCGTCTCACAAGTCTTCATCGCACATGGGCGTCTGGCATGTGCCCTTTCCTTTTGTCTGGCATTCTGATGGGACAAATCAGATAACACAGGAGGAGGGGGAAATGCGTCCCCTCTCAAGTTCCCATAATGCCTTTGTTGTCTGGTGCATGCTGTGACGTGGGTGAATGGATGGTTAACTACATTAATGCTTGTGCTTGATGAAGCAGTGCTATTATGACTGGCTATGTCCATCTTAGTTTTTCTCCTGTTACAACCTGCAGTCATAAGTGCCCACATGGGTGGCTGATGGCTTTATGCATGTCCAGTTTGTGCATGGGATCTACTGGGGATGCTCACTTTTAGTGTTGTTTGTACTCACTGCACCACAAGCTGGCCCAAACTAGAGAGGACGCAAGGAAACTTTCAATGTTTTTCTCTCATCTTCGCTGTCTTGTCATGTCGATGAAGTCACTTGGAAATTAGTCGTTAACCGCGCACACACACAATCTTTCCCGTGGAAATCTGTTGTGTAATGTGTGCTTTGGTAGGAATTCAAAGCCCAGTCTAAGAACTTTCCCTCACTGCTGTGAGTTCAACTGTTGGATCACTCATGACATGATCTCCACATACTGTGCCCGACTCCCATACTGTGCCCAACTCCTTGAGAATAGTACTGTACCGGGGAGACATTTGGAGACGAAGCACAGATGGCTGGCAGTGAGCAGCAGTCCCCATTCTCCAGCCTCTCTCTCCCCCTCCTCCTCCACCCTCTCCGTTTCTTTACTCCCAGATCGTGAGAGCACAGCTGTTTTCCTTCTGTTATGAAACTGCGGAGAGGAGGAAACAGGAAATGGCTTCATGAAATATAGATCTGGAGGCCAGACTTGGTTGTCTTTGCAGCTTGTGAGCACAGTATAAAAAAGAGAGAGAGAAAGGGGGAAAAAAGTTTCAAAAAGGCTTATGTAATGCCTCCTCCATTTCCTTCAGCTCAGAAATGGAATGGCCTCCACAGAACAGAGCGCTCTCACAGCTTCTAGCACACTTCTGCAGCCAGGTCTTTTTCTGACCTTAGAGACGAGGTGACGACTGCTTGAACAACATTCACCGAAGGTCCAGTTTACCTAAGAGTCTGTTAGAGACTCTGTGACAGGTGTTAGTGCATATCTCCTCTTAGCTATAACAACACAATGGAGCAGCATACGTAGTGGTAAGAGGATTGAGCTGTCTAATCTCAGAGAGTCCACATAAGGCTAACCCGAATTAGCTCAGCTGCCTCTCTCCCTTGCTCTAAGGCTTGCTGTTGTGCAGTTGTTGCCACATTATCACAGCCTGTTTACATTTCTGCCCTGTCGCAAGCAGGCTGACGACGGTTTGTTGTGTCTGCTCTGTCTAGGGTTTGTGTCTGTGATCATAACACATTAACAGATCTTCCGGGATGCCGTCACGTCTGACTTAGACTCTTGAGCCCTCCGATTAGCACAGGGAAGGTTAAACGAAGCTCAACCAATATGATTTTATGTAAAGATTACAGGTTAATGTAACTGTCGATGAGCAAGATACCTAACCCCAGCTGCTCCTAACGAGCTGGATGGCGCCTTGCATGGCTGACACCGCCGTCGGTGTATGAATGAGTGAATGATTGGGTGAATGTGAGGCAATATGTAAAGCCCTTTGGTGGCCTTTGGGTCTGTGAAAGCGCTATATAAATGCAGTCCATTTTACCATTTTTTACCATTGAATTCAGTTGCATTTTCATCTGAGTAGTAGCTCAGTAAGAGTAACACACTCATTACACACCTGCTAGTAAGGTTAGACATGGTGTAATTTAATTTGATAAATTAAAGCAGGACTATGAGGGATAGATGTACAGTTTATCAAGGTGCCTATTGTTTAGCTTGCAAAACATTGAAAAAGGTATCTTTCGAAAACAATTTGAGTGAGCAAAAAATGTCAGTTCTGAGACAGACCAAAGGACATACAACCTATTGAATGGACTGTACATCTGTACTTACAGCAAACATAGTGTCCACCCTGACTACAGTCGATTTTGACCATATTTGATGCCATCATCTGTTGTTTGCACATTGGGTTGTTTGGGTCTGAACAGGCCATTTTGAAGGAGGATAGATTGAGGCTACTCTGATGAATTTCTCTGAATTTAGAGAAAACTGTTACATTGTGTTACAGCGGCAGCGGGCAGTCCTGGATGGGGGAATGGTGCTAGAGCTGTGTCTGGTACTGTAGGTTGGCAGAGATTACAAACTTAATATCTCAGAGGTGTGTCAGTTACAACATGTTTGCCCCACCCCCAATCTACCACCAGTTGTCTGTCTTTTGGATCTGGTCCAGGCCGTAATCCGGTTATGGGCAGCAGATTTGGGCTGTTTTATCTCCTATGTTGGGTTAACTCCTGGGATGTGTCTGGTCTCTGGTCCTCTCCTCCAAGCTCTCAACAGATGGGGTCTAGTCTTGCAAGCACTCTCTCCAGAGGAGTCATGGCAAAGAGCCAACACCAATGCAGCTTATTCAACAATGCCACTACATGGCCCAACTGCATCCTGGGAACGGCCTTTCTGCTATAGAGAGAAAGTGGTCATTATTGAAATGTTAGTAACTCAATTTTGAAACAGCTCACCTATAGAAACTATTAGCTGGACATCTCAGGATGGATGACTAGTCGTCCAACAACTGACACGTAGTTTATTCAGATTTAATTTAATTAAAAAAAGGAACGAAAAAAAAGAAAAATTTTAATCGCAATGAAAGAACCAGATATTTTCTTCCACGTTATTTTCAGTTACATTTGGATGACATGCATGACTTGGTTTTATGCATTGGTTGTTGATTGGATTTTGAGATATGTACATTGCAATCAAAAGTTGGAGAATCAAATATTGGAGAAGTCCTGCATATGTCACCAGAGAGAAGTCTGATGTTTTCACCGGAAGATCCAGCTGTGACATTTTGATTAAACATTAAATATATGTGGACAAATTGTTCACAATAAGATCTATAACAGGTGTTTGAAAAATAGATACGGTGAGTTTTCATTGCATGCTTTCTTTGCATAAAGAGGATGAATTTGAGTTTTTAGCTTCTTGGAGAGAGCCATCAAAGCAACCATTTCATTCAGATCTTCTTTCCTGCGTAAACCATAGTCCACTGTGCATTGCTGATGTCATAGTCGTAGGTTTGAAAATGATTACCCTTAACATCAGTGTAGATTTTGTTAGACAGCTAATGTTGTTTGTGTTAGGGTTTACTTCAGTACCGCAGCTTTGCATCAGTTTTTCCATTGTCTCAAAACATAAACCTTCATGTGTCAGAGTGAATTGTGGGAGTTCCTCAGTGGGCAGCAGTTATAACAAGATTTCTCTGAATATACGTGTGGCACATTTCTACATGATTTTCATGTGACTGGAGAACAAGTCTGTATTGACTGGGCTCATCTGTGAGAAAGTGTGTCAGCAGGGTGGGCTGTGTTCAAGGGGTCAGCAGGAGGTTGAAAGAGAGGTCTACCCTGTTTGTAACATTTCTGCTCCCTTTTTACACTAGTGCAATTTGCTGGAGAAGTCTAAAACAGGATATTAAGAGGAGACTTTCATGTTTATTCAGGCATTCCTTTCAAAGGATTCCCAATACATGCTCCTCTGTGAAGAGGAAGTATGACGAAAAAACATAAAATATTAATTCCGTCCTTTGACATAATTCCTGACATAATCATCAGTTCATAAAATCAGAGCTGTGGCCTAGCAGTAAGTACACATGCTCTGACATATTGAGCTGTGTTGCTCTTCTGGGCAGTGGAAGTTAAAATCTAGCTCACATCATATCCCCATCATATCCTCTGAACTGTCCTATAAATAATGAAAATGACCAAAAATCTCTTTCTCTTTTTTACTTTCTTGACTTGATGTAGGTCAGAAAAGCCATTTGAAATGTCATGTTATCACATTTTTGTGGATTAGTCTGTTGCATCACTTTTTGAGTCTGTTCCCCACACCCAATCTCAATACTCTCAGAAGTTTTCATTTTATTGCCCCCTGGTGGTAAGAATGAAGAACATGTTGTGCTTGCCGTCATTACTTGTATCCATTCAACTGTCTATCTTTACGCTACCTCTCTGATGTTCCTGAAAGCTTATAAATCATTAAGAGTAATCATTCATACTATTTTGAATGGAGACTATAACCCCTAAAGATTAATGCCTAATTTGTCTTCCACTGTTTAAATAACATCTCCTGAAATTGGGGGCATTTTTGAGGTTTTGCATATTTGATTTTTTTTTTCCTTTTTTTTTTTTTTGCAGACAATTGACCGTTCGCAAAGACCCGACCCCATTAGTTACTGTTGCTATGTCTGACAAGCCACGCCACGCCACTCTCACGCCACACCATGTTCTCACGCAGTGAAAAATACATCGCGGAGCAGAGAGAACACTGACAAAGCACTGACAACACGCTGACAGACAGGACAGATCAGGTTACTTTTGATATGAAACAAAGTTTCACCTTTCAAATTTGTTCATTTTTTAAAAGAAATTTAAACAATAAATACCGTTTTGCGGCTCTTTAATGTGTCTAACAGATCGCTGTAGAGCCTCAGTTAAAGCTGCTCGTGAACCAATCATCTCTTCCTTCTAGTTTATTTATAACATCAAATAAACATGAATGAACATAAGAAGGAATGTTGTTTTAACCACGGAAAGACGTCAGTACACACCGATTTTCAAGTTCAAATCCTCCAACGTTAATCTACTAACTCTCCTGACTGCTTTGTCGGACAAAAATGGCGGATTCGGTGGATGGCGGATTATGATTGTTCAGATCGCCTGTCAGTCAAACTCCCTGTGAAGGGTCAATTACTATCTTAGCAACTGCATAGCATTGTCCTGGCAACCACCCACGACACTCTAGCAGGGACTTTTGCACAGGGAAACACCACTCATTTTCTATTGAAAATGTAAAAATCTTAAATAATCTTCTCTTTGTTTTCTTGTCTTGCAGCTGAACTGGAGTTTGTTCAGATAATAATCATAATTGTGGTGATGACTGTAATGGTAGTTGTGATCATCTGTTTGCTGAACCACTATCGGCTGTCGGCCTGGGCCTTCCTCACACGCCACAGCCAGGCCCGAAGAAGAGAGGAGGGCATGCAGCCGGTAAGTGTACGTGTGACTTTAATTCTGAGTGGGTGTTCGTTTGATTCTCCAGTCGCCATGTGTGTCCTGTCTGTGTGAGCTCTGAGTGGGTGTAGAGTTCCTGTTCTTTTGTTTGATCACCATGTGTGTGACTTTGTGACCGTGTTCATATGGGACTCGGCAATGTGCGTGCCAGCTTCAGGGTCTTTGTGTCGGTACACCTGCACAAATGCACGCAGTTCCTAGGGATGGGTCATGATGGTCGACTGGCTCCATTAGTCAGTTGACTAGTGCGTTTAATATTTTTTTACTGTGCATTATAATCCACAGGCCTGTTTTCTGTGAGGAAAAAGTTGCAGTTATCCATATTTCATTAATAAACAAGACATGTCTTATGACAATGCAAAACCAACCTAACTATATAGGGTTTCTATTAGTCTAACTAGTTGTTTAGGCAACCCACAGACTAGTCGATTTTGGAATTACGTAGTTCTGTACATCCCTGGTTGTTCTTTGTTGATTTACGTCCTGTAGTTGGGAACGCCAAGACAAGCTCATCTAGACTGCAGTCCATTTCACCTCCTAGCATGAGAGAGAGAAGATAGGAAGAAGGTGAAGATGTTATTTAGCAACAGATGCAGAGCATGAATGGAACCGAGCTCTTAAATATAGAAACAAGCTCATAAATTTAGAGAACAGCACATTTTCTACAGCTGCATTCTTAGAGGCCACAAAATGTATTGAATTAATAATACATGATATATTAATGTATTCTCATAATTTACTGTATGTGCATTTAGATCAAGTATTCTGATGCCTGGAGCAAATTTAGTTTTCTACCCAGACTCAAAACTAATGCATCAATTGAAGTTGTTTTTTAATGTGTTGTCTTTAATGCATGACTCACATCAGTCCTCTCTCTTCTGCATCTTACTAGGATGGCTGTGCATGGCCAACAGACAGTTTGGTGACGCAACAAGGAGCCACTGAGGTTAGTCAACTGACAGGACCTATTATTCAGCCTGTCTGCATAATGTTATTTATTACTCTATTTTATTGTCATGTTTAGGGCTGGGTGACATAGCTAAGAGCTAATAGCTCAAAAGGCTCAATATTGTTCACCCTTTCAAAGACAGTTAATCTATTTCAATATTTATCTATTTGCTCTGAAATGATTATATTTTTCACTAAATAAACACATTAGTATTATTTTTAGTTATATACAACAGTATAACACTGCATAATAATAAAGATCTAAATAATTTAATACTGATCAAAAGTTTGGGGGTCAGTAAGATTTAAAAAAAAAGAAATTAATACTTTAATTCAGCAAGGATGCGTTAAATTAATTAAAAGTGACAGTAAAGACATATTACAAAAGATTTCTATTTCAAATAAATGCTGTTCTTTTGAACTTTCTATTAATTAAAGAATCCTGAAAAAACAAACAAATGTATCAATATTAAGCTGCACAACTGTTTTCAGCATTGATGATAATAAGAAATGTTTCTTGAGCACCAAATGAGTGTATTAGAATGATTTCCGAGGGATCATGTGACACTGGAGACACAGAATGGCTGCTGAAAATTCAGCTTTGCCATCACAGAAATAAATTACATTTTAAAATATATTAAAATAGAAAATAAATTCATAATATTACTGTTTGTACTGTATTTTTGATCAAATAAATTAAGCATTGGTGAGCAAAAGAGACTTCTTAAAAAAAAAAAATCGTACAAACCCCAACCCCTTTTGACAAGTTTTATTGTGTAATTTTTCTGGCTGCATGTAAACAAAAACATAACTTTTTTTATTCTTAGGTTAAATTCTAAAGGTTTTATGAATATATTCTTCTCTGTGTTCAGGTGATGTATGGGCCACGGAGCGGAGAGCGCTTCAACCCACCTTCATTTATGCAAAGGGACCGATTCAGCCGCTTCCAGCCCACCTACCCATACCTGCAGCAGGACATCCACTTGCCGCCCACCATCTGCCTGTCAGATGGCGAGGAGCTGCCGCCCTACAAGGGCCCCTGTACCCTGCAGCTCAGAGACCCCGAGCAGCAGCTCGAGCTCAGCCGTGCATCCGTTCGCGCGCCCCCCAACCGGACCATTTTCGACAGCGACCTGATAGACGTTTATGTGCACGGAGGCGGGCCACGGCCCCCAAGCAGCAACTCTGGCAAGAGTGCCTTGAACTCGCACGTGGAGGGGCCGCCGCCCACCTATAGCGAGGTGATGGGTCAGACGTGCCCAGGCTCCGCCTCCTTTCTGCACCAGCACAGCAATAATGCACCACCCTCCAACCAGAGGACAGCCAGTCGCTCCCCCCAGCCTGGCGCAAGCACAACCCTGTTCGCCAAGGTCAAGGATAGCCGGCGAGACAAACCCGTGTGACTAGGAGGCATGGAGAGGGCCATAGAGAGTGCGTGCCATCATCTGTGCTCTCTGGTACTTCCTCCTGGACCTAAAGGGGAGTGGCTTCACTGTTAGACCACTCCCCTTGCACAATTTGAATTGAATATTGCGGAACCAAGCTTACAAAGTTTATTTTTTTTTATTTTTTTGTTTAATTTTTGCTAGAACTTCGGGGCCTTGTATGGATGTTTGGGCTCCTTGGCTTAATCTTTTTTGTTTTGTTCAGTTTTGTATGCTTTCATGTATTTAAAGAACACGCGTGTTGGCACAGATTGTTTGCGTGAGAGACCACATAGGTCATAGGATTGAGAAATTTTCTATTCGTTTGTGTGCATTTCCAGGACTTGTGCACAAAAACTGTTCATAATCAATCAAAATCCAAATTGAGTGCCATGATAAAATCTTAAATCTTGGGGATGTGACTTACAACAACAACAACAACAACAACAACTAAAGTCTTTATGTTGCACTTATTCTCTAAAGAGTAGAAACAGCAACCCTTAGTTAGTTTTTTATATGTCAATCTGTTACAGGTCTTTGATGGTTCCTGGGAATTATTTCCTTCCTTTTTATGTTTTTCGTTTTCCTAAAATGGAGATGTAGAACTCTGATCCAGCCTAAAATCTCTACAAATGAACTGCATCATGGCACTTATTTAAAGAAAAAGGGTTGTTCAAATTCCAGTTCACTTTTTCCACTGACCAAGTGAGAGATATTGGCATGGATATCTGCAGATGGAAGTCACGACACATACGCCACTTTCATTCTGTCGAGTAGCACTTTAAACTTACGTCACTTCAGCATTGTCATGGGGTCCAATGGAAGGGAATCATGGGAACTGTAGTCTTATGCACATTCTGTTCCTTTCTGAATGAGTGTGTCATACTGTTTGTTTTCCACTATAAAAAGCATGCGTATAGTTTTTTTTTCCAGTTATCCATACTATACTTTAGTTCACAATCATATATGGATCTCATATTTTATCCCTTATTTTCATCTCCTTGAATGCCGTTTTATTCCAAGGCAGCACAGGAACACATTTTGTCTGTTATTTGTCTGTTTAATCAACACGAGTATTTATTCTTTTATCTGTTCTGAGATTTTCATTCAAACAAAAAGTGTACCAATTATGACGAGGTACATCCCGCTTTTTTCTTTCTTTATTTGAAGTTGTATTCAATCATCACCACATGACACACATTTGGAATGCTTTCAGACATGTTGATTGTGTTTTTCATCACATCTGAGCTTTGTAAACCATCAGTCTTTGGCCTTCCCTTAAAAAAGTACCATAGAAAATCTATTTATTAACTTGGTATTTATTAAAGTGACCAGTTTGAAAGGATATTTAGTCAAAGTCAAAAATAGGCTTTTATACAACCTTCTTACCCCTTAAATAGCAAGATTCTACTATCACCCATCCGCTTTGGCTCCGAAACGGCCTCTTGTCATAGGCTCTGCTTCTGTCACTCATTCTGACCATGCAGTTTGAGTTCGTACTGTATTGCTGCTGCTGCTATGCGCTGCTACTGCTACTGCTGCTGTTGTTCGTTCGGTATGTAGGCCTATGTCCGCTTCCCCATTCCTTTATATTTGCTTAACAACCGAGACATAGATGTTTGTGCTCCTTTTTTGTTTTCTTCCTTAACATTAGTGCATTTCCGCTGTCATAGTCGTGCTAGGAAAACAAATCCAAATGTATTTTTTACATTTGCAGCCGAGAGGTTTCCATGTTACTATTTACATGAGCAAATTCGGTGCCTAACAGTCATGTTTAAGCAGACATAGAAAACCCACTTGCACTCAAAAGTCCCCACCTTTGTTGTGCCTCACTTCCTATGGTGCTTCTTTCAGTAGTCGGACTCTGTTTATTTGTACGGTGCTGTATATAACTTGAATATATTATGCACATATCCTACCCAATGGGTAGAAAACCACAAGAAAGCATTGTTAATACTGTAATATAATGTATAGATAATATTAAAAAGAAAACTTTAACACGGTGGCATCAAGTTTTTGTGAATGCCTTCAATTGTGCTTTGTCTTTTTTGTAAAACAGAGTAAAGTTTGCAAAGAGAAATGCTACAGTGTGGTCACATAAATACAAAAAGACTTCTTATATTTTTTTCCTATACAGTAAATGCAAATCTGTTATGTGATTAAAATATTCTGAGGCAGTTATATAAAGGATAACTAGCTGCTGCTTTTGTAACTTCCAGAGAAAGAATTATAAATGCCAGCGCTTGTCATTTTATTTATTGAAATTTATTTTGTGACTGCTATAGCTGTTTGGGCGTGTATTAACCACGCTCGACCGATCGCAGACAATAACTCGGCATGACGTAATTGTACCGTAGTTATCGAAACGAACGGAACCGACTGCCGAATTTTGGGCTCCCACGAGGCCTTTTCTCCAGCCCGAGAGATGGTTTTTTAGTGGTTCATATCAAATAGAAGCTCAGGGTGAGGCTTTATTGGATCGGTGAGACATCCATGGGAAACGGTTAACATTTTGTTCTTTTTTTAAATGCACATAATCGAGTTGTGTGGTATATAAAAGAGCATCAAATGAGAATCCAGCCCATAGCTGATTGTTACTGCATGTTCATGTTGTCATTTTCCTCGGCATAACAGTCTCGCTCCGCACCAAAAGGATCCGCCTCTCCAGAACACTCGGTAATTATTCCCTGTACCCGCTTGAATGAACGAATAAACGAGTGAATGACTGACTGACGACTTTGACGTGTGGCTGTCTGGCTGACTTCAGCATCTCGTTCCATGGATCTGGAACTCCGACGAATCCACAGCACTGTTCATCATTGGCCTTGTGCGAGATCACAGGACTATGAAATTTTGGACTACAATTTTTTTTTCCTTTTTTTTTTTTAACAACAAGAAAACAGTTCAGTGAGCGAGGAACACTGCTGTCCTTACGCCTTTTTATTTTTATCTATTTAATTGTGATGTCAGCGGTTTTCAGTTTGAGGTCTGGTAATTGCAATACTTTTACAGGAAAAAAGGTGACTAAAAATGATTAAAAAAATCATAAAAAATAAACACGGGGAAAAAAACAAAACAATGAAACTATTGCTCAAAGATACTGTTGTAGTCCCTCATGAAACGATTCCACGCTTGTTCTTTCGCTGTCATCAAATGGCTAGAGAGAGCAATTAAAGTTGAGGAAAAGAAGCAGAATGAGTCTCTTGTGCTTTTTGTTTGTCAATTCTATTATGTTCCTGAAGGCGATGTGTAACTTTCCTTTAAAGGCGAAAAAGGTCATTTTTTCCATAATACGTAAAAAAAACATTATTTTAAACTCAAGTTTAAAGTCAAGCTACCCTAGTTTGCAACATTGTTGTGCCAAAGTTTGCATTTACGTTTAAACGTGTCTACGTTTAAATAGCCTATCAGATGTTTCACAATATACTTCAACATATTACCTCGGTTTTTTTTGTGTGTTAACTTGGTGAAACAATTATACACTTCAAAATAATTTAGTGAAGTTACCAGTTTCACATACATTTTCTAAATTTAATATTAAAAACTTAGTTGGTCCAACTAATGCTGCCTTCACGTGCTGTCGGAAGATTCCTACTTCCTACTTCTGAAGTCGTGATTACGAGCTCATCGCATTCGAATTTTGACTTGAGAGGGCGATTTTTTGATTTCGATAGCACTTGAAGGCAG
Organism: Meda fulgida; assembly: GCA_030578275.1. Lineage (NCBI taxonomy): Eukaryota > Metazoa > Chordata > Actinopteri > Cypriniformes > Leuciscidae > Meda > Meda fulgida. Next base: position 14,099,122 of record CM060634.1, read on the forward strand.
CACAAGTCAAAAGAAATGAACTAGGTCAACTTCTGGCAAAAAAAAAAATGCTGAGATGAAGACTTAAAAAAAAACATACTGAGATGACGACTAGGCTAGAAAAATGTGCTTCCTCATGGGGTCCACCTTGTTGAGATCCCTTGACCAGTTGTGCTTTACAATTTGACTGAGATGATCACATCCAAACAGCTCTGGTAACAAACTGTATTCACGCTGAAAATTGTCAGTATAAAAAATACTGCACCTTTATATTTTTATTTCACTGTTGATCATTATTCATCATGAGTATTAAATGTTCTTTTAAGTGATGTGTTCAATGTGCATGTAAAAAAAACCTCATTGTTTAATACACATCAAAACACTTGTTTATTGTTACTATTGACAGCCAGGTGGAACATCCTTCAACAGACAAAAAGGCCTCGAAGTCCCATCAAACTTTAACAGTCCAAGTGCTTCACCAGCAGAGACATTGGCTATGGAATAATAATCAGTTCAATTATCAACCTTCATTTAAAGCAAAAACAAGGCTTTGAAAAATATGTGACAGTACCAATTGAAAATTAGGTTGCATAAATTAAACATGAATATGGCAGGAATCTACTGAATTTGAAACAGGACGTAAATGCTGTTGATGATTTGCAGAATGACTGTCAGGACAATTTAGGATTCCCCCCCCCTGCATTATAAGCAACGGTACGTTGTGTTACATCTTAACGTACATTTACAACTTTCTGACAAACACTACTTTGCATAATAACTTAAGTTACGATCAATTTCCAAGATTTTACAACATGACCCTTTCAATCAGTAGCTTGTGTGACACGTTCGTACTGTTTTCAACCCATAATTTAAAAATCAATTAACATGTGAGAATTGCAAGAGGCAGTGCTATTTGTTAGGGAACAAAGCATTAAATATATAATATTGGGGACATTACACCTGCTGTTCTCTTTAGAAAACGCACGTTCAACCGTTTAAAGGTATTTCAAGTTAAGCCCAATGCCTTTCAGTAGACTTTCGTGCTGTAATATTTGATATCTAAAATCTATGGTCAATTTATGAATCATAATACCACATTTTTTGTTATAGTTTTTAGGCTATTACGTGAACAGTGAATGTAGAGAATTGAATTCATACATTATATTTTAAAAATACTAAAGACAGGTTGCTTTCCTTAAAGTGTATATTGTTAAATAACGTGAATCTTCATGACATTATGAGAAGATAAAGTCACTTCATGACCTTTCGTAAATGTATTTAAACCTATTCCTTTTTCTTTCGGAAAGACACTTTGTCTTTGGTTTCTTGAAGTTTTTCAGTGAACTTGTCTTTCGTTTCCTCCATTCTCTCGGACAAACGATCCTTGGTCTCTTCCATTTTCCCAGAGATCCTCTCTTTGGTCTCCTCCATCTTCTCCTGGAGGTATTCCTTCACGGGCGGAGGAGTGGACATGTAGCCTTGCTTCCTCAGGTACTTGACGGACAGTGACGTTCCTCCTAGAGTCGCAGTGTACCTCGCAGGTGTGGCGATCTTTAGGAGATCAAGAAAATTAAACCAGCGTCACATTAACTTGAACTGAAAAGAAGTTTGTTCATGTAGTGAGTGACTCTCACCAGGTTTGAAGTAAATGACATTCTAATTAATTCAATTCAGATGAGCTGTCGCGTAGGTGAAAAGATTCTGTCTGAAAATGCATTTTATTTATTCAATTTTATGAGACACAAATTGTCCAGGAAAACTAAACCTAAATTGTCTTCATTTTGCTTGCATCTCTGTGATAATCACTCAAAGTTCTATAGCTGAAGGTAAAGTTTGCAACATTTATTTTATTCTAATTTGTAAATCAGAAAAACAATTAAATTATTAGTAAATAGTTTTATTTGAAAAATTAATTGATTAAAAAATAACTTAGCCCACCTTGTACATGGCATATGCCGTCAGTGCATAGCCACTCTGAGAGTTCTCCAAGAGTTTCACAACCTTGTCAGGAAACCCAACAAACTCAAGAAATGGCACCAAATTCACTCCTCTAAAACAACAAACAAAGAGAGAGTGAAAGCAAGCATATTATTCTTTCTTTCTTTTTTAAATCAAAAGTCTTCATTTTCTTAAAAGGACAATTCACCCAAAAATGTATATTCTGTTATTCACCCACCCCCATGCCATTCCAAACTTGTATGCCTTTCTTCTGTGGAACATTTTTGACAAAACATATTTTGAAGAATATTTTGCTGACCATTGACTTTCTTTGTATGGATAGAGAAATTTTTTTTACAAAAAAGACATTTCTAAAAAGAAAAAGATTCTTAAAGTGATAGTTCACCCAAAAATTCTGTAATCATTTACTCGTCCTTGTGTCATTCATACCTTTAAAACTTTTTTTTTTTTGTGGAACATCTTTCTTCATAATATTCATATTTCATATTCAATGAATTTCTTTCTTCTGCTATGGGTATATGGAAGTCAATGGGGTCCATCAACTATTTGGTTACTGACATTCTTTAAATATCTTCTTTTGTGTTCAGCAGAAGAGAGAAATTCATACAGGTTTGGAACAACTTGAGGAGTAAATGATGACAGAATTTTCATTTTTGGGTGAACTATCCTTTTAAAACCTGTCCTGAAACTCAATAGTGAAACAGCTTAAAAAAGCACAAAGTATTTAGAGCAACAACAATTGTTTTTTAAAAGTATTTAAAAAAAAATATCTTGAAGTACTTGACAAACTTAATACAATACTTAACATAAGAATCAAATGTATAAACAGTTAAAATATGCACGTGTGAAGATTAGTTGGGAACATATGACAAGGCAAACTGATAACTCAGAGCTTCTCTGCAGCGTGAGGTCATGGTGAATGAAATAGCCCATATTCAAGCATCCATTACCACCTCCCACATTTCTGAAATGTCTAGACAGTGGTGACCCACATTCAGCCAGATGTATTGCAGAGTAAACATTCCAGTGTACCATTTACCTCCATCCAGCATTCACCATATACAGACAGAATGACCAGGCAAAAAGAAAATGACCTATATAACCCCGCAGACACCTGGTCAACAGATTACCGCCTGAGAACCAACACCTCACTGACTTTTACAATGTATGAGGAAATCTGACAGACATTCCTTATTTATCGGTTTGTTTTGTCAGAATTTAACTTTATGTTGTGCTTCTTTGTGGGATACTGGTCATATTTCTTTAATATTTCTTTGACTTTAAAACATGAATGTACCGCGGGAGGGACATTGGAACGAAAAAGGGATAAGCACTACTCATTACAAGTATGGGAATATGGTTGGCACGTTGCGTACCTAAATGCACGTTAAAGCGAGTTCGTGTGAAGCAGAATTTATTGAGAAGCGAGACGCTGGAAAAACGGGATCATGAGCTGTTCACGTGTAAATGTACACAGTGCGCCGCTTCACTCTGAATTACACAATGCATATATTTATTTAAATCACTTTGAGAAACACACTAAGCCATATCGTGATTTCGGTTTTAGTTCGATTAACCGTGCAGCCCTAATATGTAGAGAGGATGGGGGCTAATGACCCGTTATAAAAAAATTGTATGATAAAATGTATATTTTGATTAAAAAAAATACTAATAGACAAGTCTTTCACGAAAAAATTAATGTAATAAGATTTAAATATGTACACATATTTAAATATAAATATATTCTCTATTAATATATCAGCCAGCCAGATATTTCAGTGTGTTGTTGATGATATTTCATACTTGTTTATTATCCACAAAAAAATAAACATTAAGCTCCAGGCGGTTTTCTGTCAAAATAAAAGTTTGATGCTATAACGTTTGAAAATAAAGAAATTAAGGCAGCAATAAACATAAGAATTGCAATTTTACAGTTGTAATGTAAAATACAATTACTGTTATTGTATAACTTCATTTTTTATTTTAAAGTGAAATGTTACAACAATAATTTTGTTTTTTTGGTAATGTTTATAATCATTATTATTACAATACTTATATAATAGTTATTATTATAATAGCTATTATTATAATAATAATTATAATAGTTAGTGGATTTGACTAACAGGTTATTATTGTGGAGTAACACAGATACGCCATCTTAGCCTCTAACCTAAATGAACATAACTGTGATCCATCATCTACTTACTTCATTGCAGCATAATAAAATGTACCGAACCACACTGTAGACATCAACATGTGCACAGGGATCATGACTTTGCCATACTGCTTAAAGGTTTTCTTGAATCTCTGAATGAGGCCGATGGATTTGTCCTGCAGAGGGTCTATATCATCCTGCACTGGAGCTGAGTTTACCAGATGATCACTGCCGGTGTTCTTCTGAGAGCAGAGCGCACTGGAGCTGCTGAGCCATCGTGGGTGTTTCCAGCACTGCTGGGTCGGGGGATCCAGTCTCTGTGCGGTCCGGCTACAGGACGGAGGACAGATCTGTAGCAGGACAGCAGTCTGCCTGAAGACACTAGCACACACAAACCGCTGCATCGCTAAACCAGCTTCTTCTCCCAAGGGTCTGTCAGCATAAAAACAAGTAGACAGTCTGACAGGGGCCTGACTGTGGGTGCAAGACAATGGATAAATAAATCTCACAAAAAAATCCAAAAATAATTCTAGACAGATAAAACAGATTGACAAAGGATCCTTTATAATATAAATAGATGGCCAGTAGTACTAAAGATGCACAATTTATAGTAGGGTGCAAAATCTTGAGACCACATTGAATTTATAATTATTTTATTTAAATCCTGAAAAATGTGTTAAGGATTAAAAAAAAAGAAACATTAAATACATTATACATTTTACTAAAATTATTATAAAATATATAATTAAAGAAATCTGAGACACTAATCATTTATGTAATTTCAAATAGAGGCGTTTGAACTAGTTTTTTCAGATTTTCGGACACCACTGCATCTGTGAGCATCTCAGTATCAACCATAATTTACCTTTATTTATTTATTTTGGTGTTACACTGATATTGTAAGCACATATATTTGCGTGCATATTGTGTATTAATACTAATAAACATTTGTTCATATTTTCTACTGTATGTGACAATGTGTTGACGCCTGAATTTAATTGAAGCATGGGATTTCACAAAGTTTTTAGATGAAAACAGGCAAACCCTGTACATTCATAAAAAAAAAATCATATCATATCAGTTTGACGTGGGTTACTTTCTCTACCTTCAATATCCCATCGAGATTGACGTCACTGGTGCTGGAACTGCTGAAAACATTAAGGAAAACATAATATGCACATGCTCAATCCCATTCAGAAAGAAGCACGGGAAATAATCACAGACTAACCTCCAAAAATCGTATTTAAAACTAGATATATTAGTATAACGATAGACACCAAACCTGAATCAGCTAACGTTAGCATTGCTAAGGGATGTCTACTGTCTAATCTACTATCACTCGTTCTTCTGTCTAAACATACAGAAACGATACTCTAGAAATGTGCAGTTACATACATGAGTGACTAAATCCGGCATGATGTGATTTTCCCACCACAAACACTTTCATGTCCCTTCTGTCATTCACAACTCCCCTCAAGACGCAGCGACATTACACACGGTGACTGTGCTCGCACTGTGTTGTGGGAAATGTAGTACAGTCGTGCTGTGGAGCTTTTCTCCCTGGAGCAATGACTCTCTCTGGAACTACATTTCCCAGAATGCACGGCAACGTCGCGAATGATTAGTCTTTACACGTGTTAATGGACGTGTTTTAATACAAAATAAATGAAAATACGTCAAAATGCGGTGATATGTATGTGTATGTGGGGAAAAAGTATATGCGGACATTTTCGTAATTTATTTAAAGAGAAAAAACTATTTCCTCCTATTCTAAATTTATACCATGTATAAATGAACTCTGTCTCTATATTTATTTATAATGCGGTTACACCAGAGCCCGTGGTTACACTTAAGTTATGTTTAGAATAACATGCTTCCATTAACTAGTACTAAAAAAGTATTCCAAGTTGGCAGTGCAGTGCTGCCGCTGCACAGTGAGTGATTACTTGAAGCATTTCGACTGCTGTAGACGCCACTCCTTTAGGCGGCGCTGCGCTGGTTTTCTCATATAATACTGCAGTGAAGATCGGGAAGTTCGCTGCTTGTTGGATACATGATGGCGCAAAACTCAAGTGAGTGCAGCAACATTGTTTCAGTCTTCAGTTATCTGTGTCACACAATCATGGCGTTGAGCACATACACTCTTAATATGACTTATAATGTTTGTCTCATTTAAAATTCAACTAGACTCAATCAGTCTTTGCAGATGAATCACGTGCCGATACGGACGCTTGGCAAGAGCTGTTGTAATGAACGCAACACTGACGCACTACCATTTTACGTTTATATTTGCGCATTGCTTTCATTTTAAATAATTGAAATCATGACTTATGTTTTTCCCCCTGTGGTACTTTACATTTTTAAAAAGGCGAATGCACATTTCATAACATAAATACTAATGCACTGTTTTTCTATGTGCAGGATTGTTTGAGGCGGACAGTAAATATGCTGATCCAAAGGACGATCAGGACAGCATAAGATCTTTAGATGGTTCCCAGACTTCATCATCATCATCCTCACTGAAGAGACACAGGGACGGTGATGAGGGGTATGAAGATCACTCTCCCAGGAAGAAGCTGGTAAGCTCGCACCATCATAATTGACACATAATATTCCATAGACATGTATATTTCTATGATACTGTACGTTGACTCTTTATAAACTCAAAGACGGGGACTAGTTGTTTACTCCAGGGAATTTTTTCTGGATATTTACGGTTTATTAAAATTGAGTTGTAGTGCTCAGTCAGGATATTTTTTGACAGAAATAAAAACGAGCCAGGGACTGACGTACAATATGTTTCTGTTGTTTAACAACAAGTCCTCCAGTTGTTTCCTAATAAAACTAAACTAAGACAAGATCTCCACAAAACACTTGTAAGTTCTGAAATTTAAGATTTAAATTTTTTTATTTTTATGTTTCCAAAGTCTTGAGAGGTACTGTTAATTTAATCTTCATAAAATCCAATATGATCACCCTGACTAAGGTTAATTATAATTATTATTTCCGCAACATATTAGTATTTAAAATGCATGAAATGTATAAAATGTTAAATGGACCCTTTCCAAATGTCCTCCGAAGTGGAAGTCATCATAGTTCGGTAAACTTTTATGGCTGTGAACGGAAATAACATCAATTATAATTTTTGCACTCCCATTTGCTCCAATAACGATAGAAAAAAAAAAATCCAAAATAGCATTTTTATGATTTTACAAAAGAGAAATAAATATCGAGTGATTGATTACATCAGTCAGAAGAAGATGTCATTTGCCGTCACTCTCTCAGCCATTGTATTAGAAACGCTCAAACAGCAGCGTTAACTAGTTTTCTGTCATTTAATGGCAAGGCAATATAACATAAAGTATAGTGTTACAAACATTAACAATAGAAAATGTAACATGCAAAATATCAAAACATTGTTTGATGGAAAAATATTGATAGGGACAGGGATCATGAATCATCAGTCAGTTAGACACTGTAAATAAGCCATAGTTTAACCAACAGGCTCATTTTCATCTGTTTTCACTTGCCAGATTTTAAAGTGCCAGCCTAAAATTAGAAAACATGGCAAATTGTCACAATTATCCACAAATAATAAAACTTGTCAATACAATAAAACCAAGTGTTCAAATGAAGAAAAGAAAACAAGCATCTTTTGCAACTGGTCATTCAACTCTGAATGTAGTTACTGAGAAAAAGTGCTAGTAATAATAACGTCTCAGTGTGCCAACTGATCTCCCCTGCTCAGTTCAATACATGCTTTATGTTTTGCAGGTCACAGAGGAATCATTACACAGTCAAAAAGTGGCCACACATTACAACAAACTTCAGGAGTGTGGCCTGGCAGAGCGTAATAAAAGTAGGATAGTCCACATGCGCAACTTCAACAACTGGTTGAAGAGCGTTCTTATTGGTGAGAAGAGCACAGGCTTACCAGGGCTCTAGAGTGCGACCAATTTGGTCGCAAATGCGGCCAAATTGGACTAACATTTTTCCTAGGTCACACCGGTGCACTAACGTCGTCGCGTCCGCTGCCTCTCCACAAACGAAGCGCTTGTTCTCCTTTGTCGCAACTCACACTCATGGTTGGATCATATCGTGGTCTGAACCAATCAGAGACAGAGATGGGGTGAGACGTTTACACTGCGTATCATATGCACGCAAAAACTATTTTATAAATGGCACGAGAAATAAAATTCGTGCTATAGATATGCACTTTCCTGAGATCGTGTTGTATGTTCCCACCAGTCCTGAGATCTCTTTCGCTGCGCGTTCGTCCATCTGTGCACGAACCCCCTTTAAACATGCGTGATGTTTCAGATCTATGTCAAGTGTAAACACATGAATCAGATATGGATCACAATTTAAAGAACGTGTAAATGGACAGTCTAAAAATATATAGGATATATAGGCAACAAATCAGAATTGGGCATCAAGACCTGCAGTGTAAACGAGGCCACGGCAATCAGCATCAGCAAAATAAACGCAAGAAAACAGACGATGAACAATGAAAACAAATAGACACAGTTTTTTTCTTTAAGAAAGGTAGGCCTGTTCCCCCCAACACTCTCCCCGGTCAATGCTCCGACAACAGCCCAGACATGGAGCTTCAGCCGCCAGTTCAGGGAAGCACTTTTAAACTGCACTTTCTATTTCTCTTTCTATTTCGAAATGTTTTATTTAGCTTAAAATGTTTTAGTTTGGCAGCTCAGTGAAGCACTTTAAAAAATGATTTTTTATTTTTATATACAGTATAATTGTGCTTAAAAAAAAAGTATTTACCTACACCTTATTCTTGTTTAAAATCATTTACATAATATATATATGAATGTATATGGAGCGTGCTAAAAAGGTGACCTTGAAATTGTGGCGTTAAAGGTGACGCGGGCAGAGGAAAAATTTTGGTGCACCTAAATAAAAAAAGTTAGGCGCACCAGTGCAACCAAGGCAAAAAATTAGTCTGGAGCCCTGCTTACTTTAATCTCTCAATCAAGCATGTTTCATGCCACGGTATTGGTGCCATATAGTGGCATGTATGTTTGTGGCTGGGCTAGTCAGGAATGAGAATTGTTAACTGTCCCGAGGTCTGTGTGTTGGTCTCCTCAGGGGAGTACTTGGATAAGGTGAGGCAAAGACGGAGAGATATAACCGTGCTGGATCTGGGCTGTGGCAAAGGTGGGGATCTTCTCAAATGGAAAAAAGGACGCATTGATAAACTGGTCTGTGCAGGTAACTACACAATCCTCTTCATACTTTCCAGTTTCTAAAGTTATACGGCCCTGTTTACACCATTATTAAGATTTCTCAGTGAGCCATAAAAAAAAACTAGGACTTTTTTTTTTGCTTTTCGAAATGGTAAAGTCGTACCTAACCAACAAATTTTAAAGGCCTTTATCACAATTATTGCATGTTATTGGATTGCTAATAGTAAATTACTCGTTGCAATGACATTTCAGTCCTTCTAGAAATCCTCGATTCTGTGCAATATTTAATGCAAAATCAAGCAGACTCCGCAAAATTTGGAGAAGCTTGCAATTTTTCTAATTGTGGATCATTTAATAAATGCTAAATATCGGCGAATATATTGATCGACCACTAATCAAGAGCATTCACACTATTATTTAGCTCTATCCACTTGTGATCAGACCATCCAACACTGATGTTAACTACAGGTGTAAACAGGGCCTAACTTGCTCGTAAATGCATAAACTGCCTCCTATTTTAAAAATGTCTTCATATTGGAAATCACACTTCTGTATTTATGTTTGCACGTCACAGATATCGCTGCTGTGTCCATTGAGCAGTGTCAGCAGCGCTATAATGACATCAGACGGAGGGGTCACCCAAACGACCGCACGTACTCTGCTGAGTTCATCACCGCAGACTGCAGCAGAGTACGAGCCAGTGGTTTTTTTTTTTTAGCAGTGCAAAAAATTACACCATGTTTCATTTGTTAAAGGGACTCTGTTCATTGTCAAAAAGGAGACGCATGAAAGTCATCATTCAGTACCTAATGGTACAGGGTCACTTACTCTCTGTCTTTCTCAGGAGCTTCTGTCGGAGAAGTTGCGAGACCCAGAGCTGCAGTTCGACTTGTGCAGCTGTCAGTTTGTGTGTCATTATTCCTTTGAGAGCGAGCAGCAGGCTGACACCATGCTGAGAAACGCCTGTGAGAGACTCCGGCCTGGAGGATTCTTCATCGGAACTACTCCAGATGCATACGAGCTGGTGTAAGCTCTCACACACACTCTTATGATATTTATATCTATTACGGTTTAAATGCACAATGTGTTGTAGGGCTGGGCTAATTGTGACGTGTATATTTAGTTGTGAATTTAAACATTGTGAATTCTTTGGGTTTAGTTGCTGTGTTGCAGAGCGTTGTTACGGGTGGAGCGCATCCACAACAGGAGTTGCACATTCTGACTAGCACAGGACTTAGCTCAAGTTCACTTGTGCTTTCCCGTCATTTTTTGCAGGAATAAGTTGTTGTAATATGTTTGTTGTATAAATATCTGATTAATCTCATATAGGATGTACAGTATTTCGTTGTTAATTAGCCCGCTAACAAAGTGCTTCAGTTTACGTGTTCATTCAGCTCTTTAGCTTTAGCGCGTGCAGCTCAAACAGCAGTGCTGTTATTTGAAACGGTAATATTAATTTGAGATGTTTAGTGTGTAAAATTAATTTTTAAATTTGCACTGGTTCAAACTAGGCTACTACTGTATAAGTTTGATTTGTTTAAGTGCTTGGGACATGGATTTTAATGGTGAATTTTTTTTTTTTTTTTTTTTTTAATCAAGCTCTCAAAGTATATAAATTCCCTAGTATCTGCTTCAACATTTACACTACTGCTGTAACATTTTAGGTTGGTAAGATTGTTATTTTTTTATGAAAAATTGTCAAGGCTGCATTTATTTGAACAAAAATACTGTAAAATTGTTAAAAATTATTATAATTTAAAATAACTATTTTCTGTTTTAATATATTTTAAATAATTTATTCCTATGATGCCAAAGCTGAATTTTCAGCATCATTACTGAAAATATCAGAAATTATTCTAATATGCTGATTTGCTGCTCAAGAAACATTTCTTATAGAAATGTTGAAAACGGTTGTCTGCTTAATGTTTTTGTAGAAACGGTGAGAAATCTTTTAACATTATAAAAGTCTTTACTGCATCAGTTTAATGCATCCTTGCTGAATAAAAATATCAATATAAAAGAAAAAAAAATTCTTACTGACCCCAAACTTTTGAACAGTAAGTGTAATTGTACACTAGTAGGAAATACAGTTAGCAAAAACTATATTAAATATTTATAATTTATTATTCATATTTAATCATTTATTTCTATACAGCATCATGACAATCCTTAGTATTATTGACCTACATTCTTTACTCAAATGTTTTAAAGCCTTACAGAACTTTATTTTTAGAATTTTGATGCAAACAAATCATTCAATCCGTTTAAAACTGATTCATTGAAATGGACGGCTTGAACTACATAGAAATGAATTCAAACTGATTGTTTTTAAATAGGAAGCGCTTGGAGGAGTCCGACTCCAACAGCTTTGGAAATGAAGTGTTCAGTGTGACCTTCCAGAAGAAAGGGGAATACCCTCTGTTCGGCTGTCAGTATGACTTCAACCTGGAGGGGGTTGTCAATGTCCCAGAGTTTCTGGTGTATTTCCCACTGTTTGAGGAGTAAGTGTCTCATCTCATCTCATCTCAAAACACATCGTGTCATCATGATTGTTACTTTCCTGATGTGCCAGCAGAGGGTGCAACAGCTTCATAAATATGTGCTGTAGTGTCAGAGAGTCTTGATTTCTAAGTTTCTGCTTCTAGAAAGTTCATTTACAAACATATAATTCAACTGTAATTTTTGTGTTATGGAAGAAATATCATCAATGATGAGTCTTTTTAATAATTTCCAATTTATTAATTTTAATTATTTTATTAATTTACTTTTTTCTGTCCAGAATGGCAAAAAAGTACAACATGCGCCTGGTTTACAAGAAAACCTTCAATGAATTCTTTGAGGAGAAAGTTAAAGATGAGAAGAACAAGGTTCTGATGCAGTGGATGCAGGCGCTGGAGGTATGTGTGTCGGACTGTCACTGGCTTTTCATAATTGATGAATCTGTTGATAGATTATTTTATCTGTTAAAATAAACAAACATACATTTTTCAACTCTTAACGAGTGCTGAGTATACACTCTAAAACGGAGTGTACCGCAGGCTTGTGCCACCTAGCTACGAGATAATTTATAATCATTTTTGAAAGCTTAGTCTGGCAGCACAGCAATTTTTTTTTCAGTTGAGAATGAGATGCTTTGCTTGTTATGATACGTAATATCTGCTGAAGTGTTTGTAGTATCTCATTTCACAGATACAGTATCTCACAAAAGTGAATACAACCCTTACATTTCAGCAACCATTTTAGTATATCTTCTCAAGGGACAATACTGTAGAAATGAATTGGATATATTTTAGAGTAGTCAATGTGCTGCTTGTTTAGAAGTATATATTTACTGTCCTCTGAAAATAACTCAAACAGCCATTATTGTCAAAATAGCTGGCAACAAAAGTGAGTACACCCTAAGTGATAACAGCTGTACGTCGTTTAACCATGCAAAGCCATGTGTCCTATTCATCATGTTCATGTTTTTGTCTGCTTGACAGGATCATACAAATGTGTGTATCTTGTATTAAAGCAGTTAAAATTTGGTGCTTTGAGTACAATTCTCTCATAATGACCACTGGATGTTCAAGATAGCACCTCATGGCAAATAACTATCTAAGGGTGTGAGAATTAGAATTGTTGCTCTCCACAAAGATGGCCTAGGCTATAAGAAGATTGGTAACACCCTGAAACTGAGTTACAGTACAGGCCAGGGTCATACAGAGGTTTTCCAAGACGGGTTCCACTCGGAACAGGCCTCGCAAGGGTCAATCAAAGAAGCTGAGTCCTCGTGCTGTGTGTCAGGTGCAGAAGCTGGCTTCAAAAAACAGATGCATGAGTGCTGCCAGCATTGCTTTAGAGGTTGCAGAAGCGGAAGGTCAGCTTGTCAGTGCTCAGACCATACGCCGCTCACTGCAACAAGTCGGTTTGCATGGCCATCGTCCCAGAAGGAAGCCTCTTCTGAAGCTGGAAGCTGAAAATATGACACTTTAGACAGTTTTGACATGTTCACTTAGGGTGTACTCACTTTTGTTGTCAGCTATTATGACAATAGTGTCTGTATGTTGAGTTATTTTCAGAGGACAGTAAATACTGCTATACAAGCAGCACATTGACTACTCTAAAATATATCCAAGTTTCATTTCTATAGTATTGTTCCTTGAAAAGATACACTAAAATGGTTGCTGAAATGTGAGGGTTGTATTCACTTTTGTGAGCTACTGTAGTTTGTTTCTTTATTGTTTCTATATAAAACTGTCTTTTCAATGTAGAGAATTTTGCTCTGGCTCTTAATTTAAATTATTTTGTTTTATTATTATGCTTGTCATCTATTGACGTTGTGCTAGCAGAATGTGATGGTTTGTCGGTGTTTTTTTTTGTCCCACCCCCCTCCACTGTGATTTAACGGCTGGGTATACAGTGACAGTGATGAGCGCTGCGTTTTACCCAAAGTTGAACATTCTTCAACTCTTGCCAAGCGCTCAGCGTTTCAGAATAGATGCTCAGCGCCTCGTTACGCTCATGCCGTTTTAAAAACGCGCCTCTCCCATTGAAAATAATTGGAAAAATAAGCTAGCCGCAGGAAAAACACTTTGGTGGACAAACGGCCTAAAATGCCTTCAGGGCTTAAGGGGATCAATGCAGCAGTTTTTAACATATTTAGTTTGGAATGTGTTCTCTTTTTTATTTGTTAGTTGTATTTAGTGTCATTTTATCAATTTTAAGTTTAGTATTCATTTAACGTCTCCTGGTTTTGATGACATACTTTTTCATGACTCTGAAGTGATGTCAAATTAATTAATTTAATTTGTTTATAAAATAACTATTTTATGGCATACTTTTGTTTTATTAGTTGTTTGTTTGTCCATGCATTTTCCTGTGTATGACTGATTTCTTCTGTCAGGTTGACTGCATCCACACAAGCGCACATCCTCGATCAAATGCAGTTGTCATAACTGCACATTAGCACAAATTGAGCATATTTAACACTCTTCAAACCTCTTTTCCCTGTGAGAAATCCCTCTCGCAATCAGCTGTAATCCCATTAGCATGCCAGTGGCAATGTGAATATATCTGCTCCATGGTTCCGTTCTTTGTACCTCGCTTAATACATCTGTGATAATTTAACATAATAATCTGTAATAATTTAATCTTCTAATTGTGATTATTGATCTCTGGCTAATTTGGTTCTTTAAACAAATCTGCAGATTTGATTAAAATATCTGGATTAAGTTTGATATTACTGCGTGTTATTTTGTCCATTGATAGGGCAGATATATCGATCCTCAAAGCCATGATCAGCAATGCAGTGATTGGCTGGTATAATGACATCAAATAGTTAAAAAAGAAAACAGCCAAGCAGGAAAAATGACAGTTTTAATATATAAATGAAATCTGTAAATGTTTGTTACACGATTCCCGATTATTTAAATTCACATTTCTAGTATATGTACAGGCTTTACTTTTTTTTTTTTTTTTTGCAGTGTCAAGAGTAGCGTATTTTAAATGAGCAATTCATTTAATTTTACTCGTGAAGTAGATTATGCTTCAAAAGGGTCTATAAAATTTCTAATGGCACATCAGACAGCATTTTGTAGGTTGTGCACTGCATCAGGCCACCCATATAATAGCTGTCCCCATTCAAATTAATGCACAGTTCATACTAACTGTATGTAATGTGTGTGTAAAGCTCCAATAAGATTGAGATCATTACCTCACAAATAAATCTCTCAATGACTAAAATTGGCTATGTCTGTTGTTATAAATTAGACTACAAAACATAATTATTTTCAAATTCATTAAAAAAAATGATGTATATAAAAATTTATAAAAAAACAGGCTTTATGTATAATGCGTTATAAAAGTATTTGAATGCATTAAGTATGCCTTGTAATGCATCTTATAATGCAGTGTATGGTCTCATGAATAATTGTAACCACAGTTATAATAATAATCATAATACATCTTTAGAAAGTATATTGCATTAAAATGTAACAAACAACCAATTTCAGATGTGACAATGAATCTGTGAATATTATAATGCATTTTAACTTTGTATATAGTTATTTATAAAAATATATAATGCTTTATGATGTACATTATGAATACCTTTCATAATGCATTATAGATAAAGGCTTTAAGTAAAGTTACCAACATATTTCTTGTAAGAAATTGGCAATGGCTGAGGCAGACTTTCACCTTTAAAAACAGTCAAATCTCTTTTATGTGATAAGTCTGATCCTGAGCAGGTTTGAGCTGACAGACTTGTTGCTATGACAGGAATTCCAGGATGAGCTTCAAAGAACCTAACAATCCTCGATCATGTAAAATCCAGATAACTGAGTAATCCACATACGGAGAATGGGCCCTTGAACTGGCTTAGAAAAATAAACTGGTTTGATTTGACCCTTTTCACTCTCAGCCAGACCTCTTTCTTTTCTTCTGTAAAAATTATGGCAAATCGCGTACATTTGGTCATGTATAAGGTATCAAATTGTCTGGCTTGAATACAGCTATTACTGTTCTAAAGACATACAATTTTCACCTGGTGGACTATAAATTGGGTGAGAAATCCAATAGACTTAACACCGACAAAGAATATAGAATCTGGTAGAAATTTGGGGCTTGGCTCATTTGACTCAGACTAGCAACCAGCCAATAAGTAGTGATGCAGAAATTTCTTAGCCGTGCCCTAGCAACAGTATAGTAAAATGAACTGGCATATCTCAGCACCATAACATTATATAGGGATATATTGGGGTGGGCTGTTTTTACAGGCAAGCAGTTTTACAGATCACTCTTTGAACTGTATAGCCACACCCTAGCAACCATAGTGTATCCTAGCAACTGTACACCAACATGAATATGCCAAATCTCAGCTCTACAAGATCATGGAGACATAGGAGTTGGCTCTTTTGATATCATGGACAGGCGACTGAAAATATCTCCATGGTAAAGGTGTACAGACACCATAGCAACCATGTACAGCACCCTAGCAAATGTATAGCAGCACAAACAAGCCGTATCTATGTACCAGAAAATTATACAGACTTTGGAGTTGCCTCTCTTGGAGTCACTCAGAACAGTAGAAACTGCCTAGTAAATAGTGTTATCTGTAGATAATGATGCCTATAGAACCATATCACCTTATCTTTTAAACAGTTTTGTCATCTTGTTGTCATAGCAATACCCTCCGGATGAGAGGGGCCGACTGGCGTCTGACGGTCCAGGGGAATACGACCATGCCAAGAGAATAGCTGCAAATCCTGATGTTAGACATCCACTGGTGAGCCTTGATGTGTTTTTCTCTTTTCTTTAAGAACACAGAAAAAAAAAATATTTGTGTTCTGATGGTTTGCTCTTTCTCCACAGGGAACTTTGAGCAAGTCTGAGTGGGAGGCTACAAGTAAGTGGTGATGTTCTTCCTGTTAAACACTGGAGTCTTTTAATATAGCTTTAACTTTCTGAAACATCTCAGGTGTTGTCTCTAAGGTTTTTCTGATTTCACAAAACATGACAGAAAGATGTAAGATATTAATACATGGCTTGTTTGATCTTCGTATTCATAAGTGAGTATGACATGCATGAAGTCTCATTTGTATTGAAAGCTCTGCATACAAGCCAAGAAATTAAAGACCCCGGCTGTGAAAACTCTTTTCATCTGAAGATAAAGTACTTAATTTTTTCCTCCTACTGAAGTACAGCATATGGTTTGGCCATCAAAGAAAAAATGATTAACTTTGAAGAGCTTACTTGCATCTTCACTAACAGAAAAGTAATGTCATGCTATTACCTTCCTTGAGGCACCAGGTATAAGATGGATATGGTTTGTATTCAGTACTATATATCAAAATAAATGTATGTTTATAATTTTTCATGACAGACACACTCTCCTAATGCAGATATAGCAGCAGCTAACATAGAAACAGTCATTTACAATTTGAATAATATTTCACAATATTACTGTTTATACTGTTTTTATTATATAAAAAAGAGAGCCTTTCTTGAGCAGAAGAGAATCATTTCCTACATTAAACATAAATATTTTCGACCCTAAACTTTTGTATGGTAGTGTAGCTTTGAAAAGTTTGTCAAGTCATCTTCATTTAAATAGCGCTTTTAACAATGTAGATTGTTCCATAGCTGCTTTACAGTGATAATAGGAAATTAAAGTAGCAGAGATTGTTTTGGCTTTATGGCAGCTCTAGAAGTTAATTTCCAGCTAAAGTTTTAATCGAAATGACACCGTTTTAACAGAAAACTCTTAAGTTCTCTCTACACAAACTTTAAAAAACGTGAACCTGTGGTAACGCTGATGGCGCGCACATGCGTATCAAGAGTTCATTCTATAGGTATGCGCATTTTAATATGTGCGTAGGCATGTAGTCCTTCCCTAAAAAAACAACCCTCAACAAACTACTTGTCTGGCCTTAAAATTTATTATACAGAATTTTATTGCTTCGGCGTAGCCACGTGAACCGGAATTATCCCGACAACGATTATCTGTACAGAGGTAAAGGGAAGGAGGCCTTCACAGGGGAGAGACTAGTTAACACTTCAGGACTGCGTTGTCGTCGTGTCCAGGCGCAGATCCTTCATCAGATCTGGATACGGCCTGGACCCGACGGACTGCGGTAAACCTCGGGATAAACAGAGACTAATATTAGCGTAGACGCCATTCTTCCTATGATGTAACGAGTACATCAGGATTTATGGGAAGTGTTCTGACCTAATCTATGCAGCCTAACATTGAATTATAGCTTAAAATGTGTTGTGTATGCTAGGTCAAAGAGATGAGATTAGTCTAGATTTGAACTGACAGAGTGTGTCTGCTTCCCGGACAATGGTAAGAAGACTTCCAAAGTTTTGGTGCTAAATAGGAAAAGAATCTACCGCCAGCAGTCGATTTTGATATTCTAGGCATTATTAACTGGCCGGAATTTTAAGATCGCAATAGACGTGAAGGACTATAATGTGTTAAGAGCTCGCTCAAGTACTGCGGAGCCAAACCATTTAGTGCTTTGTAGGTAATCAGCAATATTTAAAAATGTATACAATGTTTAATAGGGAGCCAATGGGGTGTTGACAGAACCGGGCTAATATGGTCATTCTTCCTGGTTCTGGTTTGATTTATTTTATTAAATATTTAAAACAGATTTTTTTTTTAAATGATTTAATTCAAGTTTGTGTGCATCATTTGTTATTTATGGTTAGTTAAATGCTTGGGTATATTTATTTAGATTGATAAAAAAAAAAAAAAAAAAGTGAACGTGTAGTTGTGACAAAAAAAGGAGGCAATATGCGGGAGGCTCCTGGGCCTTTCAGGAGAGTTGGGATGTGTGCATTGTTTTATGATTAGTCCACAATAAAGTATCATCAGCATTCACTTTCACATTTGTGTACTTCCATAGAGTATATTTCTGGTCTTAACTTATTTCAAAATAAGTGCTATTTTAGCATAGTTTATTTTAGTACATTTTGCATGTAATTACCATGATGTGGACCAACAACGCTCCTTCCTCTTTCTTTTTTTAGGCATATACTTGGTGTATGTGTTTGAGAAAATGTCATGAGTCTGAGGAATTCACCATCGAACTGATGTATCTGGATGAGTGACCCATCACGGTTGTGGAATCTCATTGTCATTCATTCGGTTTCCAAAAGCCTGCTGAGCGTGTCCATTCTGGAAACCATTAAATAATTTTTATACAAACAGAGCTTTTCTTTCGTGAGTGTTTGTGTTCAAGTGTGTTTTGAGCTTGTGTAAGGAAGTGAATACAATGCAAATGATCAATATTCTCTATGATACTGTATTTCTGTTTGTCTGTAACCTTTTCACCCGCTACCCTTTCTTTTTAAGTCAAGCAATGTTCTAACCCCTGTATATTTTAGTCATGTACTCTCTTTAGGTTTTACTTTGGTTGTGATCTACCCTTCCCTTCAAGCTTGACTGAACTCTGTCTTGAGTTTTTTTTTTTTTTTTACCAGACAAAACAAAGCTGTCCATTTGTCAATAATATTGTACAGTTAAAACTGTAAAGTTCTAATTGGTATCATGTTTAATGTATGACTGGGCTTTTTTCTGAGGGAGGAGTGTGTCCAACTTAAGACAGAACTTAAACTTTAATTCATAAAATGTAGATTTTTTTTTTTTTACCCTTGTCATTTATTTAGTAATGATGGCGCAATGTGTTTCTCTCAAAATGTATTTGAATACCAGAAAATACGTTTATTTCTGTCTTTATCCTTCTGATTTCAGTATGTAGAGTGTTGTTAGTCCTGCAGTTTGTCAGGGAATGAAAACCAGGTTTAGGAATATTAAACCTTGAATTACATAAATTGAATGCTTGTGTCTAAGATTATTTTCAAGGTACAATACACTTTCTGTATACACTCTTGCATTACAAAAATTTAATGGTCATTGCAGGAAATTACATTATCATTAAACAATACTATTAGAGCTTCAATTTCAATGTTTTATGACATTTTTAAATATTACAAAATATTAGAAAATTACAATTTTAATACACTTTAAAATATTGTATTCCTGTGATGTCAAAGCTGAATTTTCAGAAGCCATTACTTTAGTTGTCACATGATCCTTCATTCTAATAGGCTGATTTGGTGCTCAAGAAACATTTCTTATCAATGTTGAAAAGTTGTGCTGCTTCATATTTTTGTGGAAATTGTGATACACTACCATTAAAAAATAAGAGAAAATAAATACTTTTACTCAGCAAGGATGCAGTAAATTGCTCAAAAGTGACACTGACAGTAAAGACATTTACAGATGTCTTTTACAGATGTTTTTCTTTCAAATAAATTCAAAGAACCTTGTGGGGGGAAAAAATCCAGATTCCACAAAAATAACAGCACAACTGTTTTCAACATTATTAATAAATGTTTCTTGAGCACCAAATCAGCAGATTAGAATGATTTCTGCTGGATCATTTATTTTTTATTTTAAATTGTAATATATCACAGAATTGCCATCTATAAGCCTTGCTGAGCATAAACAACTTCTTTCAAAAACATTTTAATTATCCCAAACTTTTGACTGGTAGTGTATACCGTGCAAGCATCTCATTACAGAGAATGGTGTAAAAACCAACTAGCGAGTGGCAGTTTTGTGGACTAAATTGCTTTTTTAATGAGAAGTCAGAATGGTTGAAGCTGATGACAGTAGCTAAAATAATCATGCAATTGTTTGTCAGGTTCTGCTCCTGTCAGGTTAAAGCAGGAAACTACGGACAAGGACACCAAAAATAGAGAGCAGAATATTGGAAAAATGATGCCTGGTCTGACGCATCTTTCTGTGGTGACATGCAGATGGCAGGGTCAAAATGTGTAAACAAGATCAATGGATCCATCCTTCTCGAGTCAACAGTTCAGACTGGTGGTGGGGGGGATATTGCGGTCCTATAATTGATCATTTAAAAAAAAATTAATGTGCCCTCGCAATATTTAATCTAAATAGCTTCCCCTCTCTCTTGCAGCAACATCTCTTCTCTGATGACATGTCACTCACATGAGATCATAGCAATAGCAAACCACCATGATCCAGTCAATTCCCTATGCACAAAATCAAGTCCCACCCTACATTTTGTCTTGTTCAAGAAGCCATTACTCGGATATACGTCACAATAGGGAAGAAAGGATTGTCGCAACTTCCGTTTCATGTCGACTTTAAGGGAATTTTCCAGATTAAATACAAATTAAGATCTACATCTGCAACAAATGTTGACATGAATACACTTGATATACAAGCATATGTGAATCTTGTATTCTTATTAAAGTATTTTTTAATTACTCTGTATGAAAATGTGAGTTATAAATTTGTACAAATCATCCTTTCATCTTATGTTGAAATAATCTTGTGATGCTTTTGATATTGTGTATTTTAATATGTATTCTGGTGCAATGTGTTGCTTTAAGGACAATTATCCCCATATTCTACCTGAGTATTGTTGCTGTGAAGCTGAGACACAAGGAAAGGAAACAAGGATGCACAGATTAGAAATGAGAAGCACCCATGATTTCCTTCCTTTCCCCGCATCTCAGCTCCACCCCCGTAGGATGCGAGGGTGTTTCCTTGCTCATGACTCTTCAGGAAGCTTCCTCATTCCTTGCTTCCTTGCTGCACCGCAATTAGAGAATTGAGATGTCCTTCAAGATGGCTGAGTTTGAATATGTATTTACCACAATAGTGATTACTCGCTAGAAATGACATCAAAAGTGGAAAACGTTGGTTAAAAACATTTACACAAACTGATCACCAACCATAACTTTCAAACCCAATCGTTTTGTTTAAGCTTAACTGTCACGGAATGAAATGCACAGGATTGTGGGATTTCAAAGGTAGCGAAGGATACATCTATGCTGCCTTCAAAAATCAATCAGATGAAGATATCTCAGGAAACAGGAAGGAAAGCTAGCAAGTATTGGATTCGTACATGCCTTGATGCCTTCCTACCTTGCAATGCATCCTCTGAGGGTAGTGTTTTTAAGATTTCAGATGCAGCCCCATAAAGCAAAGATGAACCCCTAACCGAACATTTGTTCATTAAACATTCTTTTGAGTCGGTTCTTTCTTTTCAGTGAATTGACCAAACACATTTGCAAATCTGGTTGATTTGTTGATTTCTGAGTTTACATGTTATTTCCCTTACGAAAAATTACAATGGTTTTACAAATACAACCCAAAAAACATTTATTATAGTTTAAACGGTGGTTACCACAAATTAATAATGGTATTTCTACACTAACCATAGTTTAACCATGGTGTTTGTGGTAAAACTGGTTATGCAAACGATAATCAAAAAAAAAAAAAAAATAAATAAAAAAACACACATGGATGGTACTACACTATACACTATACACTTTTACTATAATAAAACCATGGTTCATTTTCGTACGGAGGGGGTTAGGGGAGCATTATTGTAATGTTATCAGAATGTAAATAAACTGCACCTAAAAATGGTATATTTCTTTAAAGAAAATGCTAACCTTAAACAAACCCTAAACATGCATTTTTTGAGAATGTTCTTAGAATGCTATTTTTGGCTCCAAAAAAGTTCTCAGAACGTTCTCAAAATAATTAACTTACCTGACAACACCGTTTTTCTATGGACAGAAAAAAATTTCAGACCAGCTTCCAAGGCACCTAAAACATCATGTCTTATGACCTTGACCAAATCAGCTTTAAATGACTACAATCCTTATTTCTCTGTAGAAATATGTAAAATTTATTAAACAAATGGACATTTATAAACTAAACGCTCCATCACACTGCATTTTTCTTCTTTAACCAACTGCCAAACTCTATGAACAGGATGTTATAGGTTATCAATGCAGCCTTTAAAAATCAATCAGGCATTGTAGAAGACAGGATATTACATAAATATTAGATTTGGATGTTCTTTGACGCCTTCCTACCTCCAGATATAATCAGAGAATGCAGCATTTAGGACGCAGTCAGTAATTATACACATCTTATTTGTAATTATGTGTGACACACACATCAGACAATCTTGAGGCTGACTCACTGCTCCACAGGATTGTCCTTTGCTGCTGTAAATCGATGTCCTCATCCTCACACTAATTGTTTGTTGAGAAGGTGAATGGGGAAAAACTGCTAGTTTGTGTCCTTTAAGCTGTTTAGGTTTAGTCGATTTGTTTGGCAAACAGTGAGGGTGCAAAGTGATTAGTTAGCCGTGGTTATTGACAGTTCACACATAGTCTCGTCAACCAAAGTAAAATCGATTCTTGTCACGTCCAGACTGAATTAACCTACAA
Source organism: Meda fulgida (assembly GCA_030578275.1). NCBI lineage: Eukaryota > Metazoa > Chordata > Actinopteri > Cypriniformes > Leuciscidae > Meda > Meda fulgida. Next base: position 14,122,195 of record CM060634.1, read on the forward strand.
TAAATAAATGAGTAAGATGGAGTGTACTTGTCTGTGCCAATAGGCAGACTGAGACAAAATGGCAATGTCACAGGGTCATCTGTAACATTCCTTAAAAATGATTTTGCTTTTATTACTTGATTTATCAAATAATGACTGATTATGTTGTAGTCAGTGAATGCTTTTTCCTGTGATCTTTTCTTTTTTATATGAATTTTTTTGGATAGTAAAATAAAACCTGTCCCTTTAGTTTACCCTTTTTATATAACTAACTTAACAAAGTTTAGTGTATTGTTCTATTCTCATATTTAAAATTGTTATATATATATATATATATATATATATATATATATATATATATATATATATATATATATATATATATATCCTAAGACCTGAGCTTTGGTTTGGCGTGCATTTTAGATTTCTTTTTTGGTTTAGAAGGGACCAATACATATACTAATAACCAGGTAGTATCTTTGAACATGAAGCACTTTTTGAAAAAAATTATGTCCACATGTGTGGACACTGGGTATGTATTCACAGAAAACAATCAAGACACCATTGTGTAACAAAGTGCAAATCTCTTTTATTTACAGCCTGCCCTGAGCACCGTGCCTGAACCTGTTTCGTTGTTACTCTTGCATGTATAACTTCTGAACATTGATATGGAAAAACAAAATGTATATACGAATGAAAAACATATCCCCCCAAAAAAATTGCTTTATTTTTTGTAACACTCCAAAACTTCTACTTCTCCAAACTAGGAATGTTCTTTTTATCTGTGGGAACAGTGGATCACACTTAACCAGTGTGAAAGACTATGTAACAATAAAAGTTATTTCAGGAGGGGATATTTGTTTTAATGACTGTACAAGTTTGATTAAACCATTGAAATATGAGGAAAATATAATTTTTTATATAGATTTAACCTACATGGTGTCCACATACGTGGACATCACATTTTTGTTTGTGTGGAGAATAATATTTAATTCTGTGTAACTGGAACATGTTTTTCACAAACGCGGACACTTAAACTGCCATGGTGGTGTCAGGAGAGAAAACAATTTACTACACAAATCACAAAACATGAATGCGTTCACAAATCATTAGCAAATAGACACAACCAACATAATATTCAACACGATACTGTCACAAATCACCATTTTCTAGTGGCACAAAATTAGGAAAATCAACCTCAAAACTGTTCTGAATTAGATTTTTTTTTACCTACCTTTTTTTTTTTACCTTACCCCTCATGTACCATAATGGATCCTTTTCACATTTTACAAATTTTGTAATTTACTAGCATTGTAAATGTATATTAATACAAAATAAAATAAAATAAAATTATATGTATGAAACCCTTAGATATATATATATATGAAACCCTAAGATTTGCGATGTTGAACTGTAGAAATGCGGCATCAAAAGGGTCCATTATGGAGCTCGTTGGGGCGGAAATTGAAAAAACTGCAGCCAAGAAAAGCTTTGGTGTAGTAGTGTGTGATTTATGCACTCTTTGTTTTTCAGACTAGCAGGTGGTTGCCGACATTGGAAAGTCTTGAACCCCAATGATCCCACATTCCCATCACGGGTGCTGTGACATTTTACCTGACCTGTCTTTGCTCGTAGGGTTTCAGAGGAAACGTTGGTGACATCTCAATTATTTTCTGTCTCTACCCTGGAGAAATGTTGATTCCACAATAATCACACTTTTTCCCTTCTCAATCAATCTTTGCAAGCTGTCGTTGGAGATGTCTCCTTGACGGGTCTGGTTTGATTCTTGAGCACATTGTCTAAATATTAGACTTGCTTGTGCTCAGATTTTGAATTTAGATTGGAGGTTTATTTTGAGCTCTACTTCTGGTATATCAATGATTATTCATGTTCCTTCCTCTTGAATGCTAATGTGAGTAATTAGCATCTAAATCTATGCCCATGAGCAGGTGTTCACTCTTGGCTTAGAGATCAATATATAGTCCACACCAGAGCTCCACAGCATGGCTGTATGTGCTTAATACTGTTAATACTGTAAATGTTTTCTGTGTTATACAGATTAATTAGAGTCAACGTGAAATCAACATGGACCTTAATAAACTTTTTTCTAAGTGAACTTTCATGGGCTGCGTTTCCTGATAACATTGCATCTTTGCACTTAAGAGCGTTTTCTACGTGCAATTCTAAGAACGTTCATGTTCATTTCTAGCCTGGGTAACGCCAGACCCAATTCTCGTTGAGACTTGGGTCTGGGAACCACATGTACATTTTCTCGTATTTGGGGCGTGGTTTACGATTGCCTGGCGCCGTTTATTGGGTGCTAAGCATGTCTGTCAAATGCGCCTGTACGTAGCTCATATTCAATCGTTTCAATAGGCTTGTTTGAGATGCGCCTTGCCTCGCCTGAAATGTAGTCGAGAGTAGGCGGCTGCAGTGAGAGAGGAGTGAAAAAAGCGCAGGCAAGCCGGACATATCGCTCTTCTCGCAGTGGATCTAAACCTGTGAGATCAAAGGCGGATATCGCGGGATTCACACTCGTGCACGGTGTTACTAATAAACTGGATGTAATTTAAGTTGTGTTGCTTGAATATGTTTTTTGTTGCTTTGGGGATATCCACACATAATTTATACACATAAAACATGATATCAGAGTTTTAAAATCAAACATTTTAAAAGAGAACAATACATCACGGTTGTTTAAACCAATGAGCATTAAGCTGTGCAGTCAGCAAGTCGTTTCCCATCATGCTTTTGATCAGCGCAGTCGGTAGAGAGCAACTGCGCGCGACTGCAGAATCCGACACGTGCGCCCCCACGAGTATTTTTTACACACGTCAGCATGACATCAGAGCAAGGCGGACCGCACTCGGACACATTTCTAGCCGGTATGCATCTCGCGCTGATCACCGGTGATCAGTTCTGCGCAGATTTTGCTCATCTCAAACAAGCCTAATTATACCAGATGACGTATGTAGAGCGACAGAAATTAGACAAGGAAGATGACGATGGGTAAGATATTTTTGTGTAAACAATGACGTTCAGCGACTATTGCCGTTTGTGCAAGATAAACATGTGGTAGCTTCGCGTCCGCTGCCATGTTGAATCCATAGAAATAAACAAACTTCTTCGGTGTGTATAGATGTCGTCATCGTCGTGCTCCCTCCCCGTTCTGTGATTGGTTCCCTAAATGAGGCGAAAATCTGGCCCATGGTATCCATACTGGCTTCCAGCGTGAATAAAATCGCGCTGCGGGAAGGCAGAATGGGGAAACCCAGACTAGTTCATTTCACGTGTGTTTCACAAAACTGCACTTAACATGATCGCACGCAACGGTGCTTTAAGTGCTGAAATGTCACCTTATAGAATGGCTCGTAATTGTAGCAAGCTTGTATTTTGAAATATTTAGTCTAATTATCATTTGCTATGATGCCAAAAATCTTTATAAGCACTTAGGGTGGAGACACCAGCAAAGCTGGCTGAACCAAAAAACAATGAAAATACATTTTTCAATAAGAGGTAATTAATGTAACGAAGTAAATGTAATTCGTTACTGTTGGCCTACTTAAGTAGCTTTTTTGCTATCTGTACTTTACTCAAGTATTTACATTTTGGGAGACTTTTACTTTAACTCCACTACATTTCAAAGTCAAATATCTTACTTTTTACTCTACTACATTTTCAAAATCAGTCGTTCCTTTATAATTTATGAGTGGATAAAAACGTAATTGGTCAAACCAGCCACCAATCACAGTACAGCGCGCGCGCTTTGTTTTGAACTTGCCTTGGCGTATATCTACTAAGCGCGAACCAGAGCCGTTAAATATGAGAGTTGCGAACATACATGGTTGTGACAGTGATCTCGCCGCCGCGCGGTCACGTTATTCGTGTAGCTCTCAATAGTTCCAAACAAATCGCGTTGACAATGATTTTAAGCGGGACAGAGAGCAGCAGCTATTATTGCAGCAATTATCGGTAAGTATTGACGCATAATGTAGCCTACATTGCTTACGTTGCCACTAAAATGACTTGCATATAATAGCTTTTTTCTTTCTTTCTGGGGAGTAGCCTAGCAGAAACACTGAATTAATACGTTTTTGTTTAATTTTGGAGGGAAATTTGCTGCTCCCATAACATATAATATATAATATATGTGTGTGTGTGTGTGTGTGTGTGTGTGTGTGTGTGTATGTGTGTGTGTAATGTGTATATATATATATATACTGTATATTTAATGGCGTTGTGCAGGTTTATGTGAATGTATCATAACATTAAGATGTTAATAATTATGACCATAGGCGCTGGAGAAAAATATATACAGTAAATACTGTAAATGTGTTATACCCTATGGGAACAGTCCCCTTCCCTCCAAAATTAAACACACAAAAATTGTATTCAATACAAATATATATATATATATATATATATATATATATATATATATATATATATATATCAGACTAATTAATGTCATTTCATTAATAGATTGGTGTGCCAAGAGTGACATTAGTCAAGAGTTTTGCAAGAGTCTTGTGACAAATTCTAATAGGACATTATAGCCATAAAAAAATCAAAGTACTTGGATACTTAAGTACATTTGAAGGCAAATACTTTTGTACTTTTAATCAAGTGAATTTTTAAAGGCAGCACTTCTACTTTTACTTGAGTAATATTTTACCTTGAGTATCTTTACTTTTACTCAAGTACATGGTATGTGTACTTCGTCCACCACTGCAAATAAACAAAAGCAAAAAATCTAGGAGGATATTGCTACAAAACTAACTGCAACCAGGGGCATTTAAAGATCAGGGAAGGAGGTCAGGAAGAAGTGTGACTTACGGAGGACAAGCCTCAAGGGCACTGCAGATGTCAACAATTAATAAAACAGATGGTGGGCCCAATGACTCCCCCTTCTTACACCGGAAAGACACTGTCAATATTGAGATGGGATTTGTGGTGGTATTGACCTCCATGGAGGAATAGGGATGCCTCAACCTGAAGCTTAGTCAGGTCCATCATGCTCACAGGAGCAATCAGGTTCACCTCCCATTGGCAGGCACCTACCATTTCCCAGTCTTCTCCCTGTTCACCAGCCACGGGACTTGACTTGAGTCTTGAATGCAAAGACTCGAGACTTACTTGTGTCTTGCAAAACAATGACTTGGTCCAACCTCTGCATTTTGGCATTGCTAACCTCAAGCCTAAGGCTCAATGAAATGCTACAGTATTCTGATAAGTGTCTTATAAGTTGTTTATTGTGAAAAACGCTGTTTGGAAGTTAGTCGGACCGACACACGATCAACAACAACAAATTTGTGTAGCCAATCAGCATTAGGGGGTGTATGATGGTGGAGGAGAAAGAGAGAGATCAAGAGAGAGATTTGAAGAAAGACTGCAGAAATAGGGATGAGACACAATACAAAAGAGAAAAGCTCATAAGATTATAACTGGAAAATGAAGGATTATGATCAGAAAAAGAGCTTTAAGACCCGCGTTATTATTAGAAAGCTTTCCAGCGCTGAAAATAGCTAAGCGTGAAGGCCTGAAAACAGACACGGACGTTGCTTTGATTCGGCTCCACACGTGAGTAACACTAGGTTTGAGTGTCATTGCTTGTCTGGAGCTGCTGTGCTGTTGACAACTAACAACGAATTCCTGTTTGTAATAACTATTGTACGCTATACGTAATCTTTTTTCATTAATGTCATTCACTCATCATCTGCACTTTATTTTTTGTGAAGCATTATTTTGTTGCGCTTCTACTATGATAAACAGACATCAACTCTTGGATTGCGTGCGTAACGGAAGCCAGCTTGAGAGAGTGTTTGTCTGGGTTGAATTCAAATATCAACAATGTCCAACAGCATTTTTGAAAAGCTTACTGTTATGATGCCGGAAGGACGAAGCAGAGAGAGAATCCAAATGCAGCTAATTTAATAGAAATAACAGGAGAAACAAGGAACACAGGAACACTGAAGCAAATACACAAACACAAAACCCACACCGTGACATAGCCCCCCCCCCCCATGGGCAGCTCCCGACGCCCCTCGAAACAAAACACTAAAGTTCAGGAGGGTGGTGAAGTGGAGGCGGTCCTGGGGGAGGGACGGAGGGCCAGGCCCGTGCAGGGAACAGAACCAGGCCCTTGAAATGGCGGGCATGGGCCATGGAACATGGGCGGGCGGAGACGACCCCTCGGGCGGCCAGGGCGGAGACGACCCCTCGGGCGGCCAGGGCGGAGACGACCCCTCGGGCGGCCAGGGCGGAGACGACCCCACGGGCGGCCAGGGCGGCGAAGACCCCTCGGGCGGCCAGGGCGGCGAAGACCCCTCGGGCGGCCAGGGCGGCGCAGACACCGGCTCAGGAACAGCAGACACCGGCTCAGGAACAGCAGACACCGGCTCAGGAACAGCAGACACCGGCTCAGGAACAGCAGACACCGGCTCAGGAACAGACAACACACACACTGGCTCGGGAACTGGCTCGGGAACTGGCTCGGGAACAGACAACTCACACACTGGCTCAGGAGCTGACAACACACACACAGGCTCGGGAACTGGCTCGGGAACTGGCTCGGGAACAGACAACTCACACACTGGCTCGGGAGCTGACAACACACACACTGGCTCGGGAACTGCCTCGGGAACTGGCTCGGGAACAGACAACTCACACACTGGCTCGGGAGCTGACAACACACACACTGGCTCGGGCTCAGGAACAGACAACCCACACACTGGCTCGGGAGCAGACAACACACACACTGGCTCGGGAACTGGCTCGGGAACAGACAACTCACACACTGGCTCGGGAGCTGACAACACACACACTGGCTCGGGAGCAGACAACACACACACTGGCTCGGGAGCAGACAACACACACACTGGCTCGGGAACCGACAACACACACACTGGCTCGGGAGCAGACAACACACACACTGGCTCGGGAGCAGACAACACACACACTGGCTCGGGAGCAGACACTAGAACAGTAACGGCCACAAGGACAGACATAAACACAGGAACAGACGCTGGCACTGGCTCGGGAACAGACAACACACTCACTGGCTCGGGAACAGACAACACACTCACTGGCTCGGGAACAGACAACACACTCACTGGCTCGGGAACAGACAACACACTCACTGGCTCGGGAACAGACAACACACTCGCTGGCTTGGGAACAGACAACACACACGCTGGCTCGGGCTCAGGAACAGACTCTGGCTCGGGCTCAGGAACAGACTCTGGCTCGGAGGCGGCCATCTTGTCCGTAGACACTGACTCGGAGGCGGCCATCTTGTCCGTAGACACTGGCTCGGCAGAGGTGACGTGAAGCGTCTCTGGCTGTGCAGGCGTGACGTGGACAGTCTCTGGCTGTGCAGACGGCTGTGCAGGCGTGACGTGGACAGTCTCTGGCTGGACGTGGCTGACATGAAGCTCTTGCTGGACGGTCTCTGGCTCGATGCGGAGATCAGGTGATGACCTGGCGTACCACGGAAGGAAGCTCTCCAGACATCGGCCGAGTGCCTCTCTCCAGTTCAGACCCGAGAGATCGGGGAGCTCCCTCGGATCGACCTCTTTAGCCCCTAGCCGGTAACACAGCTTAACCGCCTCGTCACCGAGAGTAGGAGGCAGCGAGAGGGGCAAACCCCCAGGTATACTGGAACAGATCGCAGCTATCCAGAGCCAAGGCCGCGATCTGACCGGCGAACTCCCGGCTCATGCTGGGAAGATCAGATGAGATCTGTGCTGCTGGATTCATATCGGGTCGGTCGTTCTGTTATGATGCCGGAAGGACGAAGCAGAGAGAGAATCCAAATGCAGCTAATTTAATAGAAATAACAGGAGAAACAAGGAACACAGGAACACTGAAGCAAATACACAAACACAAAACCCACACCGTGACACTTACCCCCCCCCCCCTAATTTATTTGTGTTCAGTCATGTAATTTTTTATTTAATTTTTATTTATTTATTATTTATTTATTGAATTATGTTAAATGAATTTAAGCAAACAAAAAACAAGCAAAAAAAAAAAACTAACTAAAAGAAATACATAAAAACAATCACATTGGACAGGAATACAGTTTAGGTGCAATTTGCTGGTTATCCTGCAGGTGACAGTTAAGATGGACTTAATGATTTACGATGACTTCAGAGCACTCGTAGTTCTATGAAGATTTTCAAGTATTACTTAAGTTACAAGTATTAAAGTTGGTGTTGGAAAACGGGCCGTAAATCAAAGAAAATTTGTGTGATCGTTTTTACGGTTCTGCTTACCATACTTTTGGGAAACGCAGCCCTGGTCTTAATGTGAACAATTTGTTGATGCATGTCAAATAGCTATTTATCTATTGTTTTAGCAAACTTGCATTCAGTTGTGGCTCCATTCTGGTTATGTAGTCTTCAAATCCTGATAGATAAATTCAAGTCCAATTTCTCACAGAATGTCCTGTTTACCTCAGCAGGGCTCATGCTAAGGTTGAAACTACAATGTTTGCCAATGCAACAAAAGTTAAACATTTGCAACCTGTCACTCACATGAGATTGCTGCAATAGCAAGCCAAAACGATCCAATCAAGTCCTGATGGACAAAATCAAGTCCCATCTTACATTTTTTTTCTTGTTTGAGAAGCTTGGATAAACATCACAGTAGGGAAGAAAAACGTCCATTTCTTGCAGACTTTAAACGTGAAATTTTACAGTGTGGCGGAAACACTCTTCCATAGATTGTTGTTTAGCATAGCTGGTATGCTATCACTTTAGTTAGGATCACATTACTGTGCTATCATCCAATTTGAACACAAATCGATTCTAAAACGCTTGTCTCTATAACCTACTAACACAAAACAAACTAACTTCTGTCGAACCATGACCCTAAGTAAGTAAGTATTTATTTATGTATTAATTTATTTAACTTGATGGGAGCTTGAAGGCTAGAAAGGCTTGAAGTGCTGTGTTGAAGTTTGGTAATTTATCATCCTCGTGATAAACTGAGTTGTTTACTTTTATGAAAATGACAATTGCAGCACTGTAGTTGTTGGCTGATGTGACTGAGCTGTCCTCTGACAGTCATGTGCTGAAGCAGGCGCGCTGTACATGTGCGCAGCCTAATGTAAGGAAGCCTGTATGCTAATGAGGGTTAGAGTTATCAGCCTCTCAAAATCACAAGATAACAGATTAGGAATGCTACAGTATTATATGATAAGTTGCACTGATATCATGATGAAAGCCGCCACAGGGAGCTTCAAGCAGAATGCTGGTTTGAGACAGAGTAACATGTTATGTTATGTAACGTGTCAGCAAGAGGGGAGCGACAAATGAGGCAAAAGACTGAGGTATGTCATTATCTGAAGGTCTCTGAGGGAAAAACTGACAGGCTCATCTGAACTGAAACTCTGCTGGAGGAGACAGACACAACCTCATTTCTACTCTCAAAACCATTAAGAATGAAGCTCTCATAAAGCCAGTAAGCTACGGATGGGTTTTTTCTCGTCCAACACTGTTTTTGCTAAAGATCATTCAGCTGGTTGAAGAGAGATGTGCTATTACATTTCTAGGCAATTGGACTTAAGATCTTAATTTGGCAGACAATAAATTGGGTGAAAAATATTAGACTTACACACACAGACTAAACCATATCATAAGATCAAAACATCATAGAGACTCGGAGGTGTACTATAATTGGGCCAGTGAGCAAACACCAGAACATCTTAAGACTTTTTTTCAGTGTACATTTATTTAATATTGATGTTTACACAATTTCTGGTTTAAGGAAACACAGTTTGTGAAAGATTTTTGAATGTTTTTGAAAAGTCTCATTCGCACAACTAATGCCGAATTTATGTGATCAAAAATACAGTAAAACATTAATATTATTATTATTACTACAATTTCAAAATAACTGTTTTCTATTATATATGTATATATGATACAAATGTAACATTTTTATAGGATTCTTTGATGGGTAGAAAGTTAAAAAGAACAGTATTTATTTAGAACAGAAATCTTTTGTAAGATTATAAACATATTTACTGTCCCTTTTGATCAATTTATGGTGTCCTTGCGGAATAAACGTATTAATTTATTTTAAGCTTTTGAACAATATTGTGCTTTAACCCATTCTAAAATATTTTTGTATGTTTATATTAGCACAATGTTAATAAAGTCAAATCACGTGGTTAATGTTATATTTTTTAACAATTACAATAATGCAGCACAAAGCATATTTTGTGTTATTTGTCACTACTAACTGTGGTTTGGCTATTATGATCAACAATCACCTTCTTTTCTGACCATTATCAGTAGCGGGTTTTAGCACGGGCGAACCGGGCAGTCGCCCGGGACGGCATTTTTTCATGTCACATGTGGGTGGCACGAGCAGTTAAAAAAAAATCCTCTGCGCAGCGAAGCGGTTTTCTATTTTCTATCATTTCAATTCAATTATTGGCAATGGCGCCCCTGCTTGCTGAGAAGGGGCCGTGCACAAAAGCTGTGTCAGGGGTCTCCTGATTGGAGGTAGCTCACCAAGGGGCCACATATCGCGTCTTTTGCGCGCTCGAGTTCGTAATTTCAAATGTCATAGGCCTATTCCTTTTTTGTCAAAACTTTATTCAAACGTGTTAGTAGATAACATAAAAGACACTCATTTAAAATCTGGCCATCATCTTTAATGTTATTATTTTAATGTTTATGTAAACAAAAAGTGCATATTGATGCTAATTTTACATGTTATTTTCTGGTGTAAACTAGGTGAATTGATTTCATTGTGTATTAGTAGGCTAGGCCTACTTTTTGAACAAGATTCAGTGATAACCTTGATCATTTTGGTCACTATATTCATGAAATTAAATTTTCACACCATTTCATCTCTAGTTATGATCATCTAAAATCAACTATAATTATGTGTTTTTACAGTAGCCTATAATATGCAAATTTTATATATATATATATGGCCCACTGCATTTGTTTCCACCACTTTTTACCAGGGTTGATTGTGTCCCCACCACTTTTGAAACATCTCGCGGCACGGATGTACCAATAAAATAAATAAAACATCTCCAGTTAACTCTAGTAGAGCATTCATTTAGTTCGTTTTTAAATAAGAGGTGATCTGAAATGTGTTCTTTTTTAAATCAAGTGACCAAAGTGCTCGTTGCCGCGGATACAGTGTTATGTTGTGACGCGCGCTTCAATCTATTGCGGAGAGACTCTCTATTCGTTATGGTGAAATCACAAAACATGTCCCTTCTTGATATACAACCACTATTAAACAATCGGTTTTGATGAAGGGGGAAAAACTATACTAGGCTACTTAGTGTGGATTAGAACCCAGAACCTCTGACACGCTTGGCAAAAGTTTTGCCACTGAACCTGGTTAGTAGTCGGATCTATGTATTTATTCAAGTAAAAAATTCTCGCCACTAACAACAAATATTAGATCTCATTAAATGACAAATTAAACACAATGTACTATTGTATACTATGCACCATCCCCCAAGTTTTGTGATCCGTCTCGCCACTATAGTAGCACTGATCACTTTGAGGGGGTGGATAAATTTATCCCCACCGGGCATAAAAAATAGATTAATAACAATTAAAACAAATTCAACACAAGGTTTATTTCAACAGACAGTCATATTGGACTGGTACAACATGAATAAATAAATAACCATGTCTACTACAGAACAGGACATGTTTTACTGGTTGTACAGTATAAAATAAATAAATGAGCATGTTAATAGAACAGAAAATGTTAGAAAAAATAAAATGAATCTAAAAAAAAACAAAAAGAAAATGTCAAGAGAAACAGGGCCCATCAACAACCGTGCATCCGCCTTTAGAAGGCAATTTGCACTTTCCCCGGCAACTCACAGGTAGACTACAGATTGCAAGTCAAAAAGACGAGCATGTCAACCATAGCTGGTTTAAGACGTGAACGATATGCCGATATGCTTTCTTGCCAGCTTGCTCAAAGTGGGGTAGCTCACTTTGTGACACTTCCACCAGGCTAAGGGATAATTTTCGCTGTCAATGGAGGGGGTGAGGAGGTAGCTGTTGAGCTCAGCTGTGACGGCATCATCTACCAGAACCTGTACAGCTGGTGTGGTCGTGCTGTTCTTCAGCAGACTCCCCCACGACCTCTTGGCCTTTTTTGGTGGGGTGGGGGTGGGACTGTCTGATCCTGTCTGTTTCCTGGCCCTTTAGGTGCTTTGTATGTATCAATCCGGAGAGAGGAACAAAGAAGTCGAGAGGAAAATTGCCATCTAAAATGACAGGGCAAATGGTACAGAAGAAACAGGTTGCAGTGAACCCACATGTTGCCACTCTTCCCAGCAAAGTGACGGGTTATCAGTGGAATTTCTGAAATGTAAGTAACACACACACACAAAGATCTATTTTTTCTTTAATTGTAACCTTTTAATATTCTTTATCTGTCTCTAACTGTATCTGTCATCCCTCTATCTGTCTCTGACTGTATCATTATGTTTTGTAATATATCTAATATATTGTCCTTTCAATATTTCTAGCCACTCTTTGCATCCTGTGATGGAACAGCATCTGGAGCTGAATTATTCTCCATTTTTGGTCAGAAGTTTGTTGGACTCACTTGGGGTCTTGTTGTTTGGATATGTTTGTCTGGTAATGAAGTGGTGTAAATTCATCCGTGTCTGTGTTTATCAGAACCATTTTATTATGATCATGTTGGTCAACTTGTGGTTTTAAATGTATGTCGTTTGCGTATTTCTTCTTGTGTGAAGGGCCATGACGGCTAATTTGTTTCAAGTAATTAAATTTTTTTAATTTCATGTCCATTAAAAAAAAAAATACAAGTTTGTAAATAAAAATTAATTAAAAATATACAAAATACACTGTTTTATTACTTTTTTCATGCATATTTTAAAGTTATAAATTAAATGTTGACCTGTTTTTCAAGATTAGGATGTTGAATAATTTGTTTGTTTTGTGAAGTAATAGGGGAATTAAGTTGTGCATTATACAACACTTGATGTATTTAAAAACAATTTGCATTTGATGAATAATTAACATTTCAAAAATTTCAAAAATTCAGCTGCCAGTCATTAATATTCAGACCTCAGGAAAATATATTGTACATACTGCATTTTACATACTTCCTCTAGATATGGCAAATACAGAGAATCATGTAACTTACTGTAAAAAATACAACAATTTAAAAAAATACTGTAATCAGAGAATACAGTAAAATTCTGTAAATTAAATTACAGACGCTACTGTAAAAAATACAGTAACTGGCTGGCAACCCTGCTGCGAGTATTTTACTGTCAAATTTACAGGTAATTTTTAACAGTGTAGTACAGTACTTGAGTAAGTCTACTTAGTTAAATTCCACCACTGGTCATCACTCAAGGCATAATACATGTATTTGCACTTTGTATCTATTAAAACAAGTTATAGCAACAAATACTAGTGAAAAATAAATAAAGGTTTATTTAAATGAGTCTATTTTTTCAGTTTTATTGCAATGTATCATATAAAATAAATATATGATTGTGCCAGCTTCGAGATCTACACAATATAATATCACCTTATACACTAATAAAAATCCTATCCCTTATACATTTAATGAAAGTTACAAATAATTTAATAATTACCAACAGCATTGTGCAACAGGTGTCCAAAACATTGGAGCCTCTGCCATTTGTTGAGTTTCGCAGCCTTCTTTATATTGCTCCCGTTGTCAGTCGTTATAGCCACCTGATGCACTGGACGCAACCCCCATGAATCCAGGGCATCCCTAGGCTAACGGAGATGTTTTGACCCGTGTGGTCCTCGGGGAAGTAGGAAGTCTGAAGGCATTTGCTGACGAGTTCGTACTCGGGCGTAATATAGTGCACAGTGAGACTTATGTACGGTTCCGTAGTGCGGCTGGACCACAGGTCGGTCGTGGATGAAAAATATTCGATCTGTCCAACTCCAAACTCTGCCTGCACCACCTTTCTGCACTGTTCATAAAGTTCTGGGATAGCTATCTGTGAGAAATAGTTGCGGGGTGGGATTTGGTACCGTTTGTCTAGTATATCCAGAAGCTTCTTGAAGCCTTTTTTTCCACTGCATGGATGGGCATCATATCTTTGGCCAAATAGTATGTTATAGCATTGGTGATTTCGGTATGTCTCTTTGAGTTTTTCTCGTAATTTGTGCCACTAGCAAAAGCACTCGCTAGCGAGGCTTGTTTGGCTAACGTTAGCCGTGTTTTTTTGGGGGGTAGTTTCATGCACTCATCGTAAAGTGGCTTGTGGTGGTTCTTAAGATGCGAATATAGGTTTGTTGTATTGCCTTTTGAGTGGCTTACCACAATTCTACACAATTTGCACAGTGCATTAGCCTGTGCAACATCTGTTGGTTCAAAGCCAAAGTATTTCCAGGCTACCGAGGTAGAGGCATTACTTTTGGCCACTAAAGTTTCCTCTTCAACCTCTGTTATTTTGTCTTCTCCCTGAGCAACACTAATTTTCTTACTTTTGTGTTCTTTCTTTTGCTCCCTTCGCTCTCTCTTCTTTAGGTCTTTTCTTTTGCTTCGTTTAGTTGTCTCTATTTCTTCACTGATTTATGTTCCCACGGAGGTGCAACGCTAGCCTGGCTCCGCCCTCCTACGCACTTCCGCTCAATTTTCATTTTCCTTCAGAACTCTGTCTGCGTGTCGGACGGGACGCATAAAAAAATAAAATAAAAAAAAACAACGCATAATTGTCGCGAGACTTTTGATAATTATATCGAGCAACGTGATATCGCGATAACAATACCAGATTTGTAGTCGAGACCAACTCACTCGAGTCTGAGTCGAGACCGAGACCAGAGAGGGTCGAGTCCGAGTCGAGACCGAGACCAGAGAGGGTTGATTACCTAATTTACTTAGTGATAGTGGTTTAAAAAAATATTATCAGTTTAGGGTAAAAAGGCCACATAGTAGGTGGTGTTAAAGTAATTTTATTACAATTTGTCAGTATTAAGTGCTCTTGACCACATAACATCATTTCATTGTACCACTATATACATCCATATAACATTTCTAGTACACATAACATTACTGTACCACTCTATACTGTAAATCCACATAACATTTCTAGTACACATAACATTACTGTACCACTCTATACTGTAAGTCCACATAACATTTCTAGTACACATCACTAGAAATTCTAGTACACACTTCTAGTACACAGACTTCTACACCGAACTAGCATTAGCTGTATAAATGGTGCATACATTTTATGCATATACAGAAATTATGAGTTCTTAATCTTACCTTTCTTTGTGCTTTCGCTCCACATGACGATGAAAATTTGAAGTGGTTCCCTTTGCTTCTGTAATTGAAGTCCCGCAGAATGAACATGTTGCAGATTGTTTCCTTTTAAAAGTCTTACTGCATATGGATTCTTTGTGTCCTTTAAAGGCAAACTGAATAATGGTCGATTTAGCAGACATTTTCACACATTGCTAGAGGCTCACATCCTCCCTACCTGACCGGAATCTTGCTGCCTTTGCGCTAACTAGTCTCAAGTCATGCGCATTTGCGCACTAGAGTATGTAGTACTCGAGACCGGTCTCAAGACCGATTTCTGCTTTCTCGGACTCGTCTCGGACTTGTTCCTTCAAAGACTCGGTCTTGACACGGTCTCGACTGTATTTAAAAACCAACGGACTCGGTCTCGTATCGGACTCGACCCTTCAAAGACTCGGTCTTGACTCGGACTCGGCACAGGCAGTCTCGTCCCCATCACTACATATCCATTTACTATGCAATTTCCACAGCCCAGGGTACTTTGAAGAATACCACCAGTAGCCTACATTAACAAAAAAAAGGTACTTTTTTGTTAGTGGAAAAATAACGAAAATGACTTGTTACATGTTTCAAAATAATACCATGGTATTACCATGTTCAACAAAGCATATGGTATGTCTGCATGTCCTAACTATGATTAAAAAAGTCAGGGTGGGCTTAACATGTTAATGACAGAGCAGCACTGTTGAAGCATTTTAGAAAAATAGGCAGAAGATTGATGCATGTTTTAGGGATTTTTGACTCGGACTCGACTGTATTTGAAAAACAACGGACTTGGTCTCGACTCAGACTCGACCCTTCAAAAACTTGGTCTTGACTCGGACTCAACTGTATTTGAAAACCAACAGACTCTGTCTAGACTCGGACTCGACCCTTCAAAGACTCGGCCTTGACTCGGACTCGGCATAGGTGGTCTCGTCCCCATCACTAATTGACCATATCAAAAGCCAAAATTGAAAGATCAATGAAAATGGCACCTGTGTCTTGGCCTTGAATGTTGTTCAAAAATTTTCAAGGGTTCAACCGGGTTAGGGCAGCGGGCTTTGTTGAATAGTATGCTAGAGCATGACATGATTGCTACCCCAGTAGACTCTCCACCATCAAGAACACAAGTCAGTCAGGTTTAAGATGTGACTCGCAGCCTTTCATAATGAAAGACATGACTCTGTAGGAGGTGACCAAGCAAACCAGTGGCAAACCATGGCAGACCTAATGAAGCAGTTAGGTAGTGAAATAGGTAACCAGATTGATGCCAACTTGTCATCAGCAGTGCAAAATGCCCAGAGAGATAATCTAAAGACCCAACAGTCCTCTGTTCAGCCACCTGACTGGTAAAATCTCGATCTAGTTAGTGAGACCCATTTTCTCTATTTTAAGAAGATGTTGGATATGCAATTTCCTCCACTACTCCTTTGAGAGACTTTTATGAGACCTTGCTCAGGCGATCAGAAAGTGAATCAGATTGTTGGATCAGATTTAATAACGCTGTTGACCTTGCTGATGAGTGCCTACAGAGACAGGGAAAAAGAGTTGAATACCCTAGTCATGAAGTAACAATGATGTTTGTTAGGCACTGTCCGGAACCTTGGAGTAAACCAGTGGAGAGTTGGACAGCTACAGAGACGGGGAAAAGAGTTGAATACCCTGGTCATGAATTAACAGTGATTTTTTTAGGCACTGCCGAAACCTACTTAGTATGTGGCCCAGTGTAGTAAACCACTGGAGAGTTGGACAGCTAGGGAGGGTTAAGCGCTGATAGACAGCCATCATAGAGGTAAGCAGTCAGTCAGTGTGGAAAGAGCATAACAAGTTGATGAAAAGCCCTCTGGTGCCTGTTGTTTGACAGCAGCAAGCTTCTGGCAGTAGTCAGTCCGGTGGTCTTGATCCAGCTCTTCTTGGAGCAGTGTCCCTCCTAGAACAGATCCTAATCTGAAGGGGCAAGAGCCAAAAGCAGAGCAAGTCAAAGCCTTGTCTGGAGAGTCAAGTGTATATTCAGGTTCCTGTAGAGTTTGTAAGACCCTTGATCACACAACAAAGACACACTGCTTTAAATAAGGCACAGAGACACTGCTTTAAATAGGACACAGAGGCTTTAACTGCCCCAAAAGAAAACCAATAAAACAAGAACCATCCAGAGGGTCTTCTGATCCTGAGCGGCCTTAAAACTAGAAAGCCTGCACTGCGAGGAGACCAGTCCCGGTACCAGCCAACTAAAATCCCCAGATAATTTTGTTAATGTTCAGACCAAAATTGTAGACAGTCTGACTCAAAAGGCAAGCAATGAGAGTGAAGGAAGTACCTTTGAGAATAGTTGTTCACACTTCCTTCAAGAACCGATCTATACAAAAGGGAATGATGAGGATGATCTTTTCCATGCTCCGGTATAAGTTGAAGAAAAAGCAGAACTCTTAGTCCTTCTAGACAGTGGATCTGTAAACTGTTACCTGCAAAATAACTGCACTTTTTAGTTATTCAAGGTTAAGATGATGACTTGATACTAGGCTCAAATGTTTTAAGGTTTGTGACTCAGCAGATCGAGAATACAAAGTAGTACTGTGAGAAAGTCTCACAGCCTGTTAAGGGAAACAGTAATGACCCTCTCTCCTCAGTCTACTCTCCAATGTTGACCGTTAACACAGAGATAGGATTCCATAGAGTTGGTACTGTGTTATTAAGACGCAACACAAACATTTAGTCTGGGGAAGGTTGAAAGAAAAAGTTATTTTGTCTGTTGGGAGTACTGTGATGTTAAAGTCCTCAACTTCCAAATCATGGAACATTATGATTACTTGTAGTGCGTGTCCATTGTGGGCTGATTAGTGGATTTCTGTATAATAACTGAGCTGCGGCAGTGCGTGAAGACACAGCGGCTCCTCTCCCTCCTGAAAGTATGATGTTTACGTGTTTACCTTCGTGTAAGCTGTTGTATTTAAGTGTGAGTGAGTGTTCGTCACATTTGTCCTTCTCTAGGCGCATGTACAATCGGACGTGTCTGCTAGAGACAAACAGAACTTCTATTTATGAGCTAAACTCTGCGTACGCTGATGAGCTTCGGGGCTTGGGATTACTCCTCCGGCTTATCACATCATCACCTTCGAATGTTGCACTCCAACCGCTGAGGAGGCACCGCAGGTGGCATGAGAGGAGGCAGAAGAGGGGAAAGCACGGAGCTATCCGGGCTAGGCTAGCATCTAGCCCACACAAGCCAGCTATCCTAAGAGATATCTTGCTCTCCAACGTACGCTCTTAGGCCAACAAAATGGACCACAGACAGCTACTGAGATCTGCCCAAAGGACTATCAAAGAATGGTTTGTTTTTATATTCACAGAGACGTGGTTCAAAAACAACATTCCAGACTCTGCTCGACACAGTATAATCACCATGGGAAAATCTCAGAGTACAACTGGGAGTTGTGAAAAATATGATACACCGGTGTTTTCACCGGAGTTTATCTATGTATCATCTTTTTACTCTTCTAGTTCATTTTGTAACTGTATCATATATCTCTTTTAATTTCTTTTATAACTTTTTTTATTTTGTGATTATTTTAATTCCTTTCTGTGAAGCACTTTTAATTGCCATAGTGTATGAAATTTGCTATATAAATAAACTTGACTTGCCTTTTCAGTTATTTCAGCTAACATGCCAAAGAGCGGAATTTGAGTCTTGTTCGAGGGTGGTAAGACCTGCAGTGGCGAGGTCTGTGATTACATCAATGATGCTTGGTTCCATTATACAGTGGAAGTCTGCAGACACTGTTCACTCCTAGTGGACTTTATAATCGTCAAGTGCCGACCTTTCTACATTTCGAGGGAATTCACAGTGATCCCGGTTGTAGCCGTTAACATTCCACCACAACAACGATATGAACGAGGCACTCAGTGAACTGTACCATGCCATCAGCGAGCAACAGACAGCACACCCAGACAGATTTCTCCTCCTAGCTGGATATTTCAACCAACACATACGCATTGACTTTCCAACAAAGGGGGAAAATATCTTGGACCTGGTTTACACAACCCACAGAGGGGCATACAAAACTTTACCCCTCCCACACTTGGCCTTTTTGAACACACCACTGTCATGCTAATTCCAGCATACAGACAAAGTGTGAAAGTCCCCAAACCAGTTCAAAGGCAGGTACGTGTGTGGCCAGAAGGTGCCTCCTCAGCACTTCAGGACTGCTTTGCCACCATAGAATGGGACACTCAACTGTTGCTCTCTCTTTTGCATACTGTTTGCATATAAACAGATTTAAACTCATGTGCCACGATGTTTTTATTGTATGAATTGTATCTCATTTATTTTTAATATTTGTCTTGTGTTATGTTGATGTTTTACACCGCAGGTCTGAGGGAAATGAAATTTCAATCCTCTGGAATTAACTCAACTACATTACTTAAATCATAAAGAATTAAATGTCTAGCTAAAGGGCAAAATAGAGGTAAAGCAATTGCTGTTATATATTCTCATTTGTGTGTGCATGGACTTTCTACATTGATAAAAGCGCTATATCAATGAAGATGACTTGACTTTTTTGTTTCTTCCTATCTTTAGTGCCATGTTGCAGTTCTTTGTAGTTTTTCCCCTTGATTAGTTTCCCATAGATTAACGGAGTTTACCTCGTTATCTTGTTAAGCTTGTTTCCCCATGTCATGTGTATAGACCTTGTATTTCTCTTGTACTTTGTTATTTTTTGGTGTTTCTCATGTTGATTCCCAGTGTTATCTGTTTTTTAATGTAAATGTAAATCTGTTTGTTTATTAAACATAAATGCACTTAGATCCTCACCTCTACCTGCTCACTCCCAATATGGCAATTCTCAGCAAGAAATTCAAGGCAAGAAACTGCAAGCTAAAATTATGTGTTTCTCGTTCACCAAATACACTTTTAGGTTTAAATTTATAACTTGATACTCCAGGGGAGAAAACATAGATAACATCAATAATGGATCTCCTTAATGCACAATAATGTCATCATAGACATGTCCTATCTGTTTAGTTTAGAGTTTGTTAAATCAAATCATAAGCAAACAGTTATCTCTCTTTCCAATGAGACATACCTGATTTAGTAGCAAAATTATAGCAAATCATCATTGACGTGTCATGGATAGATGAGGCAGAGAGTGAATCCCCTTGCATGCACACTTTTAATTACAAGACTCTACATAACTATAGGAACGATCCACCACAAAGCAAAAACACTGTTGTTCTTTAAGAACAACTGAAAAGCCACAGCTTAAATACACAAAGAAATAAGGGACAATAAACTGCAGGTGTGTTAATTGACGGTAACTACGGGAACAAAAAAAACAACACAGAGAAAAGGAAACCGAACATAGGAAGCAATGGTGTAACAATGGTGGCAAAGACGAGGTGAGGCAAAGATCTACATGCAGCAGTTTGAAAAAGAAAAAACAACAAAAAAAAGATAAGCCAACCAAGGTGTGGAAACATAATACAGACTAGGAACAAGAATGCAAAACGCAGGCAACGACTCCCAAAGACAGATTAAATAGACAGGGCTAAATATACACACACAGGGAAACTAACAAGATGACAAGGAAAAAAGAAACACCTGAGGGACTGTTAAGACCTAATCAGTGTTGCTATGGTAACAAACAAGGGGGCTAACACAAAACAAGGGAACCTGGAACTGAACACAAGAGGAGAACACAGAAACAATAGAAACAGAAAACACTTCAACTTAAAAGTCCTTACAAAAGCACAACACTGGCAACTCAATGGATGCCAGCTCCGTAAAAATCCAAAGAAGAAAAAGAAGAAGAAGCACAACACCGGGAATGTGACAAATGGTAAGTCCTAACAAAACATAACACAAAACCAGGATCGTGACATGATGTTTTCCCCTTTAAAACAGTTTACTCTACATGGATGTATATTTCATGTACAGTTTATTTTATTGTTTTGTAAATACATTGTAAATCTGATCTATTAATCTAATCATTGCAGAGCTTTTTCATTCACTGCCACATAAAATGACTAGGTCTGGCCCTGGGTGTTATGAAAGTAACAGGCTTTCGTAATCTTCTATTTTTCATCTAATCTATCATAATGTGAATGATTGCATTTAAATAACACGGGTAATGGCTGCTGACGTCAAAGGTTTTTGAGGCAAAATGTCAATGCTTTAGGCTAAGCTTTTTCTGAATAATTGAAAAAAGTGCAAGTGCAAGTACAAGTTACAATTGCACAACAACAGAACTACTAAACAGTAACTGTAAAATATACAGTACCAAAACATTTGGTATTTTTGACTATGAGTCCGGGAGTCCAGGAATCTGCTTGTATGGACTCCACAAACACATGTCCTCTACAGAGGACTAACATGAATTCCTTGGAGATCCGCATATACAGCAGATAATCCTCAATCATTTTTTCACAAGAAGCACTCCATTTCCCCTCCTCCTTCTCCTGCTCATCTTCAGTCAGCTGACAGGAGTTACACTGGCTCAGTTATGAGTCACCTTCACAGTCTGGATTTTGCCTGCAGGCTTTATCAATGTGCATTACGCGGTGGAAGACTGAGATCCTCTCTCATGGAGGTTTGATGAGGCCACTGGAGACCTTGGGAACACATGAAAGCTTAAGTCCTGAGAAAACGGCCACAAGCAAATTACAGTGAAATTGATCTCAGGGAACAATTTCACCCAGTTCCTTTCCATTTATTATGCTTCAGATTATGATTATCAGATCCTGCATATCTAAACTATCTTCATACTCTGAATATCTATAACTATGAAGTTGTTTTGTCACACTTAAATAAAATGCTAATAAAATGGAAGTCTGTTTGGTTTCCATAATTCTTAAAAATATCGTATTTTGTTTTACCACAGAGAAAGAAAGTCATTCAGTGTTTAAATGAGATGAGAGTGCATACATTTTGACGGCAGTTTCATTTTTTGGTGAACTATCCCTATTGTATAAGAAAGTGTTTTTGACAGCATCTTTCATAGCCTGATGCATGTTATTCTACAAGAAATAACTCTTCTACAACTCTTCTCATGGTTGTCATATGATGAAAATAATATGACGTACCAAGCAGTACAGCCCATTGAATTGAGTGTTATGGAAGGATTTTCTGCTTATTGCACATGCCTCCAGACAATCAGCTTTGTAATGGCTTCAAAGGTACCTCTTGTTGTCTCTTTAAAAGAAAACTTCACAGAAAATTGACTTCAGAAGAAAGGGAAATAGCATTCTCTCCTGCAGATATAAATAAAAGAGCTCTTATAAAAGCAGCAATCGTTATAATTCTTCGTCAGCATTCATGCATTCCTGTCAAGCTTCTAATAAGCAGTCAAAAAGGCAACTAATTAATTATACTGATCATTTTCTGCTGTGCTAACGCTCTAGTAATATGATGAAGTGATTCCATCAACTTCATTTGGGATCCTTTGCTCGTGAAGCAAATTACTCATATTGTGCACTCGTATTGTGCTCTAATTTTCAAACAAATGATTCTGCACATGGATCACAGTCACTACATTATCTTCTGTCATCATTAAATGTAATTAATTTAGTTATATGTAGGATATGAACGAAATAATTACATTTAGAAAAGTGAGAGTCATTGTCTTTTAAACACTCACTCAGGGTAAAACATCTAAAGTTAGTAATGTGCAATTGACTTTTGTTGTTTTTAAGGGCATATGGCACTAGGAAAACAGCAAACCTTTAATGGAGAGAGAGAAAAAAGGAAGGTGGTTAAATTAGAAACAATAACAGAATGTCTTTCTGTTCAATATAATTCTAAAGTATTGTGTGAACCAAGCTAACACAACTATTGTGCAATTTGTTTATAGAATGTTTTGCTAACATTCCCATTAAGTTATGAAGTTATTTCTGAATGTTTTAAGACTTTGAGTCTTATTCATCCTAGCGTGTTTTTTTTTACAAGTGTGGAGTCTTTGGATCTTGGCATGCCATTTTGCACAGTCGAGCGTCTCGTTCGTTGTAATGGTCATCATATCAGCTTCAATTTTATCCTGCCATCATTTCTTTGGTCGTTCATGTGGCCATTTCCCATCCACCATGATGTGGTAGGCATGGCAGCGCCTGCTCATAGGACGTGCCCATGCCACTGAAAAAAACTGGGGTGAAAAAAAACTGAAATTTGGTGCATTTTCTCCGTAATTGGCGCAACGCCCTTTTACTGCCGGATTGTATCATTACAGCAGTGATTAAGAAACTGAGTACCTGGAGGAAACCCACACTGACACACAGAGACACACTTGTCATGTCTGTTCCCACTATGTTTATATAAATTCAAGTGATAAAAATGGATACATTTTGAGCAATTGAGTTCTTACAATTGCAGGTATGGATTTCAAATGAACAGAATTTTTAAGTTCCAAAAACTGTTAAGACACATTTTTCCAGAGTGTTTACATTTTACAAAAAGTTTCTAAGTGCATTACATATTTA
This sequence comes from Meda fulgida, assembly GCA_030578275.1. NCBI lineage: Eukaryota > Metazoa > Chordata > Actinopteri > Cypriniformes > Leuciscidae > Meda > Meda fulgida. Next base: position 14,145,943 of record CM060634.1, read on the forward strand.
AATGACAAGAATAACATAAGACTTTACTTTGAGATTCACATTTCACTGTAGTAGTACACAGTCCAAAACATGGAATCATATGTCCATCATGGCCTCCTAATCATCCCCATATATATATATATATATATATATATATATATATATATATATATATATATATATACCAATTGGCTTCATCACTCTGTCTCCTCTCCACCAGTAAGCTGGTGTGTGGTGGGCGTTCTGGCGCAATATTGCTGCTGTCGCATCATCCAGGTGGATGCTGCATATTGGAGGTGGTTGAGGAGATTCCCCCTTCTACGTAGAGCGCTTTGAGTGCCGAGAAAAGCGCTATATAAATGTAATGAATTATTATTATTATTATATGAGCAAAGTTTACATTTTCTAAACTAAAAACACAATCTCAACAAGTTAAACCAGCGAAAAAAGAACACAAACTCAAACATACAACTAGACCGCACACAAGTCAAATCTAACAAGACGTGGTCTTATCAAGTTCCAGTCTTTATTTTTCTCTAGTTCTCTCAAGCCTTATTCTTGGTTTCTATCTGGATTTGAATTTATCTTTTTATTTCTTTTCTCTCTCCCTGCAAGGTTGCTGTCTTGTTTTATTTCTTTTTGTTTTCAAGTTCCAGTTATTTATTTCTAGAATTGTTATTTCTTTAGTTTATTTTTATTTTTTGCAATATAACTTTACTATAATTTAGTTTTTATTATTATTTTGCTCTCTCTTGTCATAGTTGTCAGTTTTATTTTGCTTTTGTTATCTTTTGTTTGTCTCTCCTGTTGTCTTGTCTTGAGTCTTGTCATGTGTGTGTGTCTCAAATTAAATCAAATCACTTTTATTGTCACATCACTAACAGCACATGTGCCAGGGTTGTTGAAACTCTTGAGTGCGTGCTCCAGACAGGTCAGAATACAATTACATACAAAAAATACTGATGACAGTGCTCAAAATACAATTAGAATACTCAATATACTCAGTATACAGTTGACACAGATTATACAACATACCCTTAATACACATATGCAGTATGATGTGCATTGGATGGTAATTCGGTGATAAAGATAGATTATTGTATTAAAGTGCTACAGCGTGTGTAGGGCATGGCATGGCATAGAATATAGTGGGGTGTACTGTGTAAGATGTTGAGTCACTGATGATCCTCCAGGCATTCCTCATACAAGGCCTGGTGTAGATGTCCTGGATGGAGGAGCTCCTCGGGCTTGTCGATGTTGAGTGAGAGGTGGTTCTCCTGATACCATTTTATGATAGTGCGCACCTCCTTTCTGTTGGCCGTTTCATCGTTGTCAGTGATCAGGCCTACCACCGTTGTGTCATCAGCGAATTTGACGATGACGTTGGAGCTGTGTGTAGCTGCACAGTCGTGTGTGTACAGGGAGTCGCTGCCTTGTCTCCATCGTTGCCTTAGCGTCTGGCTGCCTCATCCCCGACCAGCCTGTTCTCCTGTTGTGTGCCCTGTCCTTCTGTTTGGACTGTGTTTCTGCCTCACCTATCTTCTCACAATTTTGAGACTGAGTTCGTTTCATGCAAACGTTTGGCTTTTTGAAAATTCTGGAAAACAACAAGGCTGTTATAAGGAGATCAAACAGAAACATCACTTGGCTGCTGTGATCTTCAGATATAGTTAATCTTAATCATCATTAAGCATAAGGTATGGTGGTGTGGGTTGCAGGGTGAGGTATGTGGTTACTAAGGAGTTTTGAGTGTTTTTGCAGTTTTGCTATATAGTTGCCAGAGTGTACTGGGTGGTTACTAGGGCATTGCTAGGTGGCAGGGCTCAGTAATAAGGATGACCTGCTGGCCTGGGGCCAGTGTGAGAGAGTTTTGGGCAGTTAACAGACCTGTCACTTGCTTTTTGGTCCAATGTTGCGGTGCACTGAACATTTTCATTCAATATTTTTGTACATTCAACAACAATGACTGTTTTTCTGTGCCCTTGTGGAAAAAAAAGTTTTTTGCCACTTTTGTATGTAAAGAACATGTACATTTTTGCTCAACTGTATTGAATGTGCAATTAGTGTAAATAATTATATATAATAAATAATAACATTTTAATGAAATAAAAGGCCATTTAAGTGTACTTTGTGATCATGTTAAATTAAGATTTTTAAAACTTAAAAGTACATTTTAAATCAGTATGTCTTAATCATTTGTAGTGTTTTAAAGTGCACTTATTTTCATGTGTTATACTTATATTATATACAGTGAGGAAAATAAGTATTTGAACACCGTGCTATTTTGCAAGTTTTCCCACTTAAAAATCATGGAGGGGTCTGAAATTGTCATCGTAGGTGCATGTCCACTGTGAGAGACAATCTAAAAAAAAATCCAGAAATCACAATATATGATTTTTTAACTATTTATTTGTATGATACAGCTGCAAATAAGTATTTGGACACCTGTCTTTCAGCTAGAATTCTGACCCTCAATGACCTGTCAGTCTACCTTTAAAATGTCCACCTCCACTCCATTTATTATCCTAAATTAGATGCACCTGTTTAAGGTCGTTAGCTGCATAAAGACACCTGTCCACCCCATACAATCAGTAAGAATCCAACTACTAACATGGCCAAGACCAAAGAGCTGTCCAAAGACACTAGAGACAAAATTGTACACCTCCACAAGGCTGGAAAGGGCTACGGGGAAATTGCCAAGCAGCTTGGTGAAAAAAGGTCCACTGTTGGAGCAATCATTAGAAAATGGAAGTAGCTAAACATGACTGTCAATCTCTTTCGGACTGGAGCTCCATGCAAGATCTCACCTCGTGGGGTCTCAATGATCCTAAGAAAGGTGAGAAATCAGCCCAGAACTACACAGGAGGAGCTGGTCAATGACCTGAAAAGAGCTGGGACCACCCTTTCCAAGATTACTGTTGGTAATACACTAAGACGTCATGGTTTGAAATCATGCATGGCACGGAAGGTTCCCCTGCTTAAACCAGCACATGTCAAGTCCCGTCTTAAGTTTGCCAATGACCATTTGGATGATCCAGAGGAGTCATGGGAGAAATTCATGTGGTCAGATGAGACCAAAATAGAACTTTTTCTCGCCGTGTTTGGAGGAAGAAGAATGATGAGTACCATCCCAAGAACACCATCCCTACTGTGAAGCATGGGGGATGGTAGCATCATTCTTTGGGGGTGTTTTTCTGCACATAGGACAGGGCAACTGCACTGTATTAAGGAGAGGATGACCTCCTTCCCTCAGTTAGAGCATTGAAGATGGGTCGAGGCTGGGTCTTCCAACATTACAATGACCCGAAGCACACAGCCAGGATAACCAGGGAGTGGCTCTGTTAGAAACATATCAAGGTTCTGGCGTGGCCTAGCCAGTCTCCAGACCTAAACCCAATAGAGAATCTTTGGAGGGAGCTCCAGCGACAGCCCAGAAATTTGACTGATCTAGAGAAGATCTGTGTGGAGGAGTGGGCCAAAATCCCTCCTGCAGTGTGTGCAAACCTGGTGAAAAACTATAAGGAAACGTTTGACCTCTGTAATTGCAAACAAAGGCTACTGTACCAAATATTAACATAGATTTTCTCAGGTGTACAAATACTTATTTGCTGCTGTATCATACAAATAAATAGTTTAAAAAATCATACATTGTGATTTCTGGATATTTCTGCACATACGATGACAATTTCAGACCCCTCCATGATATCTAAGTGGGAGAACTTGCAAAATAGCACGGTGTTCAAATACTCATTTTCCTCACTGTATTACATAGCCTATAAATTTCATGTTTTAAATATACTCAATTTCAGCTTCATCCCTACAAATGTGTAATAGACATACAAGTTTCAGTTGAAATTACATTAAAGTATATTTAAATTTACCATAAATGCTTAACAGTATATTCAGCAGTACACTTTAACCATATTTCGACGACAAGAAAAGTTATATTGAAATGACATACAGTCGTGCTCAGAATTAATGGTACCCCTGGTAAATATGATGAAAAATGGCTGTAAAAAATAATTCTGTATCGTTTATCCTTTTGATATTTCATTCAAAAAATTGGCAAAAATCGAACCTTTCATTGAAGTAAAATAATTGACAGTGGAGGGGAAATCACATTATGAAATAAATGTTTTTCTCCAAAACAAGTTGGCCACAATTATTGGTACCCCTAGAATTGTTTACGAGTAAAATATCTCTTAAGTATATTCCCATTCATATTTACCTTTTTTTTGCACACCAGGGTGACTAGGAACATGAAATTGTCCAGCCATGACTTCTTGTTTTACAAGAGTTTAATTATGGGGAAACACAAAGGCCAAATTCCCTTAATCATCCATTACAATGAGTAAAACCAAAGAATATAGTTCTGATGTGCATCAAAAGATTGTTGAGCATCACAAAATAGAAAGTGGCTGTAAGAAAATAGCTAAAGCATTGAAAATCCCCATTTTGACCATCAGGGCAATAATTAAGCACTTCCAATCAACTAAAGATGTTACAAATCTGCCAGGAAGTGGACGTGTGTCTAAATTGTCTTAATGCATGGTGAGGATGAAAGTTTGAGTGGCCAAAGACTCTCCAAAGATCACAGATGGAGAATTGCAGCCATTGGTTGAGTCTTGGGTTCAGAAAGCCTATTAAAAAAAAATTGAACAACCCCTACATCACCACATGTTGTTTGGGAGGTTTTCAAGAAAAATCCTCCTTGCTCATCCAAAAACAAACCCCAGCAAATTCAGTTGTCAGACATGACTGGACCTTCAAACAGCACAGGGTTCTGTGGTCAGATGAAACTAAAAAATAGCTTTTTGGCAGCAAACATGCAAGATGGGTTTGGTGCACACAAGGATAAAAAGTACCCCATGTGTACAATTTAATATACCATCTTTAATGTTGTGGTCATATTTTTCTGCTGGAGGTCCTGGACTTCTTGTTCAGATACATGCATGGCATCGTGGATTCTATCAAATACCAACAGATAAAAAATCTAAACCTGACAGCCTCTGCTAGAAATCTTATAATGGGCCGTGGTTGGATCTTCCATCTGGACAACGATCCAAAACAAACATCAAAATCAACACAAAAATGTTTTAAGTAGCACAAAATGAAGCTTCTGCCATGACCGTCCCAGACCTGATGAGTGGAGTGAACTGAAGAGAAGAAGCACCAACATGGATCTGTGAATCTGAAGGATCTGGAGAGATTCTGTAAGAATGGTCTCTGATCTCTTGTCAGGTGTTCTCCAAACTCATCAGGCATTATAGGATAAAACTCAGAGCTATTATCTTGGCAAAAGGAGATTGCAAAAAGTATTTAATAAAAGGGTACCAATAATTGTGGCCAACGTGTTTTGGAGATAAACATTTATTTCATAATGTGATTTCCCCCCCACTTTCTATTCTTTTACTTCAATGAAAGTTTAGATTTTTGTCAATATTTTGAATGAAAGATCAAAAGGATAAATGATGCAGATTTTTTTTTTCCAGCCATTTTTTATCATATTTACCAGGGGTACCATTAATTCTGAGCACGACTGTATAAAGATCCCATAGTTAGCTAACCATAATACATTTTCATTTAATTACAATTAACATATTAAGTGACTGAAAATATTACATTCAGTTCATACTTATGTATATTAATTTTAAATGTATTATTTCTATAATAAAAAAAGCTAAAGTAAAACAAAATGCCAACCAATCAGTAAACGTTTGTATCGTATTCCATCATTACCCAGCAAAAGTGTGTTTGTGAAGTAATTACATTATAGCTGTACATTTCCAGGTGTCTTTATTAAAAAGTATAATAATAATAATTTTGTTAGCAAATATATGAATATGTCTAGCAAATATATAAATTATTACTTTATTTTATGAGGATAGTAAAAATATTGGTAGTAAATAACTCTTAGTTGTTGTACTCTTCATGTGTTTTCCTTATGTCTGAAACATCTTATTAAAAATGGTTTTCTTTCACATTAATGTGCAGGTAACCGCTTTATAAACCAAAAGACACTGTTAGTGTGTCTGGCAATTTAAATCTAACAACCTGTTTTGCATACACCCCAAGTACTTCATTAGAGCTGTTGTTTTTGATTAAGAACACATCACACGTCTAAGCTCTGTGTGCCATTAATAAGCACAATCCATGATTCAGACAGCTGTCACGGGTTGTGTGTGAGAGCTATACAGGCTTTAATTCCAACAAAGTAAATTCAACAAGGTACATCGAAACACAACTACACTGAGGGGGCTTTCACACTGGCAGTTTAGTTCGGAACGGGGCACGGTTCGCATGAAAAATCGCTAATGTGAACGCTGTCATGGGACCCGGGTGTGCACTGGGGTATCGAACCCGAGACTACCTGGAGGAGGCGGTCTGAGTTCGGTTGCTCCCGGTTCGCGTGGAAAGCAACACGGACTCGGGTGCGCACTTGTTCAGGAAGTAAAGTGACCCGCATGCGTTTTAGCTTATTGTGATGTATTCAGTTAAATAAAACACTTGTAAGGGATGATAGAGTTGATGAATTACCTTGGCTACGAGCGAGAGTGAGCCGGTGTTCTGTTGTGTATTCGCTCATTGCGCGTGCATCAGGGCAACACATTTGGAAATCCACTGTCTCCTCAAAATAGTCTATATGCAAGCAGCAGAAGTCCACCTTATGTGACACATGCACTGTAAACCTGTAGGCCTATTGTTCACTCAGCTGCGCATAATAGATAAACACAATATATTGACCCACGTTCTGTTTTCTATCATGAGCCGTGCACGTTTGCGATGACGTATTATGCACGCAAACGCAACAGGGTTCGATAGAATCAAGTTGAGTGAGAAACCAGACCAGGGCTCGGGCTCGGGCTCGGGCTCGGGCTCGGGCTCGGGCTCGGGCACGGCGTCGGTCTCTGGGCTCGGTCTCCGGTTCACGGGCTCGGCTCTGCTTAGCTACAGCAAACGAGCCCAGTGTAAAAGCCCCCTGAGACGAGACCCGACTAACACTCACAAACTGAACTGAACTTAAATAGAGGAGATAACGAGACACACACCTGAACATAATGATGAGATCAAAACGAATAACCATGACAACTGAGCGGGACACAGACAAAGTCCATGCGGTGTGACAACAGCAGCTTTTCTTCATTTATTTTATGCTCAGAAAACTTAATCAACACAGCAGTGCATGTTTAATAATCCAGTGCCTGATGCCACATTTATATTGATTCCTTTGAGTCTAGTTCCTTTGTCATTGTGCTGATGATCAGAGACATGCACAATGATAAGGTCATGCCTACAAGCAGTTGCCACAAAGCTTTTCGATTTTCTCCAGCATACGGGAGCTTTTAAGCTACAGATGAAAAAATAAAATAAATACATTTGTGAATAATAAAAAAAAAACATGTTAAATAACAATATTCCTAAAACAGATTTTTGCTTAATTCTCTAGAGTAAGCAACATTTAAAAATGCCTTAAATTAAACTTACACATTTTGTAGAATTTGTGTTATCTTTCATGTAACAAGTTTTTAGATGTGAACAAACACTACACAAAACTACTGTGTATATTTATATTTGTTAAAATCTCTCACACACATGCACGCACGCACACACACACACACACACACACACACACACACACACACACACACACACACACACGTGGTGCTTGAAAGTTTGTGAACCCCTTGCAGATAGCTTGAATAACTTTAACAAAATAAGAGGGATCATATATACAAAATGCATGTTATTTTTTTAGTACTTTCCTAAATAAGATATTTTGCATAAAATATGTTTACATATAGTCCACAAGAATTTATCAAAAGTTTATGTACCCTTGAATCTTAATACTGTGTGTCGATACCTGAATGATCTACAACTGTTTTTGTTTAGTGATGGTTGTTCTTGAGTCCCTTGTTTGTCCTGAGCATTACAACTGCTCAATGCATCTTTTTCATATTTGAACCATTTCCACCAGTGACTGATTTTGAGATCCATCTTTTCACACTGAGGACAATTAAGGGTCTCAAACACAACTTTAAAAAAAAAGGTTCAAACATTCACTGATGCTCCAGAATGAAACATGATGCATTAAGAGCCAGGGGGTAGAAACTTATTAAATTTGAAGACCAATGTAAATTGTACTTAATTTGTCTTTTGGAAAACATGTAGATATCTTCTGTTGCTTCTGAAGGGCAGTACTAAATGAAAAAAATAAAATAAAAATAAACAAAATAAGAAAGATTTGGACAAAATTTGAAAAAAAGTTTCCTGTTCAAAAGTTTTTACATAAGGTTACATAAACAGGGTCATTTTTATAAATTCAGCTATTTTTTTATCTTGTGGACTAAACAACTTTTATGCAAAAATATCATTCAGGACAGTACTAAATTAAAAAAAAAACATGCTTTTTTTATGATCCCTTATTCACAATTTCACAGATTCTTTAAGGGGTTCACAAACTTTCAAGCACCACTGTATATATTAACGCAGGCGCTCTTTCCTCCCTCAGCTCCAATGTGGCTCCCTCGGACCGCCGGCGCCACCTTGGTCGGACATCACCACGCCTCCACTGCGGACTTGCCCAGGTGTTGTCAGCTGGGATTCCGACAAGGCTTCTCCCTCCATCAAGTCCGCCATAGGCCATCTTCTTGACTGTCACTTAGCTCCTCTCATCATCTCAACAATGGTTTCTTCTTCCGTCATCATAACACTGGTCTCATCTCTCATCATCCCTTTGCATGCTTTTCTCACCATCACTTCTCCATCTCCTTGTCTGCCTCCAAAGGCCCCAATCCGCCCTCCCTCATCTATTCTGTTATGGCACAAGGTCGCGCCTTCTGGGAGGGGGCTTAATTTAACACATAATTCTGTCATTTTGGTCTTAGTTGCATTTTCATGGACTTTCAGTTTGTTTTCCTTTAGTCACATGTTTCCTTTGTTTCTAGTTCCAGCCTAAGTTTGTCACTATTGTAACTAATTTGATTTCGTTATTCTGTCCAGCTGTGTGTCATTAATTATTCTTGTTTTCCCGGCGTATTTATCTGCCTGTGCTTTCAGTTCTGTTTGTCTGTTGCCATTAATGCATCAACAAAGTTTAGTCATGGTTTTCGTTCCTTTAATAAAGTAGTTTGTTTATTTTTTATCCTTGTCCTGTCTTCAACCATTTCCATGCTTAGACAATGTGTCAATATCTATGTTTATGTTAATATTATTATAGAATGAAAGTTTTTTTTTTTGAGCAACAGAGATAATGTCACCCAGGGAGTTGGTGCCCTACACAAACTGCGTTCTTTTGATTTTTTGAGAATTTTGCCGTTTTGTCATTATATAACGAATGTCTGTGGTCGCGCGCAGGATGACGCAGATTCAAATTATCCACCATTACTTTTTCCGTTGCTTAGTCCCGCCCACAACGGTTAGCTGGTCAGATCTGTTGTTAAGTTTGGATCTCTGTGTCAAGGACAAGCGGGAGATTTGAATTCAGTCTATGCTGGTGAAGTGGATTGTGATCACGATGGTTCAAAGCTATAATCGTATTCGTCAGAAGCCGCCGTGAGCACGAGCGCTGAACACATGAGTTACCCAGATAGCACAAGTCTATTTGATGTGATGTTTACATCTGGAAGGCGTATTTTTAAGAGTGTTTGCTCATAGGACGTGTTTGCTCATAGGACGTTTCCTGTCAGATGTCAAATAGACGTATAGAAGATGTCAGTTTAACATGCATTCTAAATCATTACATCTTAAAGACATCTTCTAAACGTCTATTTGACGCAGTCTGCAGGATCCAGGCCGTATCCAGATCTGAGGAAGGACCAGTGTCTGGACACGACAACGAAGCAGTCTTGAAGTGTCAACTAGTCTCTCCCCTGTGAAGACCTCCTGCCCTTTACCTCTGTACAGATAAAACGTTTATGGGATAATTCCGGTTCGCGTGGCTACGCAGACGTGACAAAAAATTATACATTATACATTTTTAAGGCCAGACAAGTAGTTTGTTGAGGGTTGATTTGTGAAGGATTACACGCCTGCGCATATATCTATTCAAACGCGCATACCTATCGACTGAACACGTGATGCACATGTGCGCGCCGTCTGCGTTTTCGCGGGTTTGCGCAGAGAAAACGGATAATCGTTTGCACCTTCAAACCTATTTCAGGGAGTGCGTTCTCGAGACACCGGGCACCGTTTTGTGCGGATTGGCGGCCAGAGCGCGTTAAGGGTTTTTCTGTTAGAACGGTGTCGTGTTAGCAGCCCCTAAGTTAATAACTAATGATCTTCGCAACGGAAGTGAATCAATCAAGACTATCTTTAGCTGGACAATAACTTTATCCTAGAGCTGTGGTAAAGCCTAAATAATCTGTTACGGTAATTTCTATTATCACTGTAAAGCTGCTTTGAAACAATCCATACTGTTAAAAGCGCTTTATAAATGAAGGTGACTTGACATCACAAGCTTCTGGTTTTGGAGGCTGCCAGGAATTTGATGGACCTTGCATTGGCTAGACACCTGAGAGTTCAGCCCATCACTCTCCAAGAACCCCTGTGACAATAACCGCATTGGATGGGAGACCCCTAGGCTCTGGTCTGGTACACCAGTGCAGTACTCCCGTCAACTTTCAGTACACGTCAACTTTCCCCGGCCGAGAGGAATAATGACATTGGTAACTGGGAGCTGTTGGAGGTAAAGTTGGTACTTGTGGAGTGGAAACACCCATTCCTCATCTGGACAGACCATAGGAACCTCACCTACATTGAAGAGGCCAAGAGATTGAACTCACGCCAGGCTCGTTGGACCCTCTTCTTTAACCGCTTTGACTTTACTCTCTCATACCATCCAGGTTACAGGAACCCAAAGCCTGACGCCCTCTCAAGACAGTTTAATCCACCAGAAGTGGAGGGCAAACCTGAACCAATCGTACCCAGCTCGTGAGTGGTGGCATCATTCCAGTGGGGAATCAAAAGGGCGGTGAAGAGGACCCAGAGACAACATTCCAAACCAGGTAATGGTACTCCGGTTCGTCTTTTTGTGCCTAACCCCATGTGTTCTGATGTGTTGCAGTGGGGCCATGCTTCCCTTCTTAATGGCTCTCTCAGCCACTAGCTGGTGTTGACACTTCTGCCTTGTAATGTCTTTCCCCAGCCATTAGGTGGCCCCAGATGTTATAGGATTCAATGTGTTGCTGCTCAGTAGTTTATTAGCACCACCTGTGTTTTGGCCTATTTAAGCATGCCTCTTTCATTCAGCTGTGTTCAGTCTTTAGCATACAATACATGTATTATCTTCACCAAGAAAGTTAAGTCTTTGGCCAGCTTTTGTTTCTTGTAGTTTTCTGTGGAAGCTCGGCTTCCTTTTTGTTTTACTTAACTTTACTTAACTTGGGATCTCTTGTAAAGCACTTTTTGCTTAACCTTTCATGTTATTCTTCTGCCCTTGAGTCGATCCAAGCCTCAGACATCCATCGCAGCTGAATGTCTGATGCATATTGGCACACAAAATGGGAAACATTTTGGGAGTTTTGAAGTTGTCATCTGAGTTGAGGGGCTGATGGACTGGCTGAATTATGAATTATGAACTTGATGAAGACATAGACTTAGTACAGAGCAACGAAACAGGCTTTGTTCTGGGCAGAACCAGCAGTGATGAGGACAGAAGATACAGAGCTGGGCGGGACCAGTGACAACGATGAAGACACAAAAGATTCAGAGCTGGGCAGGACCAGTGGCGAAAAAACAGACATTAGTGCAGGAAGGGACCAGTGGTGGAGAAGGTTTGTGGGTAGGCAGGGTGGGAAGCACTACTTCTCAGTCAATCAGCCATTACTCTGTATCCAGCTCCACTAATACCCACTCTGGCACGGATGTTGTAGCCAGCTCACACACCTGGTCAGACTCACTGTGGCGCTCGGGGCTCTGGGACGATGGCTGGCTCAGTCCTCTGGTACTAGCTTGTTCATCGCGGCAGACTTGAGCTCCCTGTCTGCTGTGGGCTCTGGCGAGGTGAAGGCTTGCTGGGCTCTGTAACGTGGAGGATGGTGTTTGCTGGGGGTATACACTCTCCAGACATCTAAGGATGGCCTCCCTCCATGTACCCTCATTCCAGGGGCGTTTCCTCCAAGGAGGCAAAGGAGGCAGTCTCTCCTCAAAAACAAACCTAGATGATAAAATAATCAATATTCTGGAATCAGCCTGAATGAAGACAATGATGACGTTAATGGGATGACTAATTAAAAAGTAAATAAACAACTCTCAGATACTTAGACATCAGCCACTTAGATATCACCACTTTATATCACGGCAAATTCAAACTTGAAATGGCCTGAACACATGATGACATGGTTTTTAGTGAGCAATCAGCTTGGGGATATTAAAGGTACATTTTTGTGCTCGCATCTGATAGGCGGAACTAGACCAATGAGACATCATCCCCGAACTTATCAAAATTGCATATACAAACGCAATAAGAGCGAAGGTTGCACTGATCCAGGGCACCGAAATAAATAAATAACTCACCAAAAGCACTTGAGACGGCACAGACGGTACATCCAGCTTGTAAAATCTGGCGAACGTGTTCTGAGAAGACCAGCCAGCAGCAAAATAAATTCTGGAAGACATACTTCTAGAGCACACGAAGAGGCAACAGCCCTAGTCGAATGAGCTATGGGGGACAACCTTCCCCTGGCACGCGTGACAGCATCCACAATCCAGTGATAAAGTCTCTGTTTTGAGGCAGTTGACGTCTTTCCCTTAGTACAGCAACCAAAGCACAAGAAAAGCTAGCCCGACTGAAGGAAGGCGGCCGCGCGATTCACATACATCCGCAAAACCCTGTCAGGGCAAACATCAGGGCAAAGAGCGTCAGCGTCACGTGAGGATGACAACTCAGCAGATAAGTGGGCAGAGAAACATCCTGCGCTTTAGGCACGTAGCCCCGTCTCGGCCGGAGAGTAACACCGAAGTCGCCGGTCCGCAGGGTTGGGGAGTAACGGAATACAAGTAACGGCGTTATGTAATCAGGATACAAAAATCCAGTAACTGTAATTCGTTACAGTTACGTCAAAAAACGTAGTAATCAGATTATAGTTACTTTTTGAAAAAAAAGGGGGAATACTTTCAGGATTACAATGGTTTCATTTAAAACTAAATAAATCTGTATTTTGGCATAATAACATTATATATTAAGCGTTGCTTGATTAATGACTCACGAGTCACGTGTGCCACCCGCCGGTGCACGCGCACAATAACAGCTCTCTACAACAATCTTCTCAGACACAGATTGAATCACTGCTGCTAGAAACGATGCTGATCACGGGTAAAAATGCTTTCATTTCTTGGAAATTCCGCTACTATTTTGTTTTTAAAGAAGATTCCTTTCATAATCTCTTCTCGGTCTCACTTAACGCGATGTTTGCTGCTAGTTAACGTAGGGGAACTCCCTCTGCCAACGGCCCAAGTTCAGTCAGGCAAATTAAGAAAGATCACGGCTTTAGTCAACATGTAGGCCTATTTTGAAATGAACTAATATGTAGATTGTGTAGAATTTTTAAATGTTGTATTTTTATTATTTCCTTGTAGCCTACATGTTAGTTAAAAATAAAACAAAATAATCTGTAATATGTACTGTAGCCACTAGATGTCTGTTTAGTCCTTTACATAAATATTTATTCAGGGCTGTGAAATTCTTAATAAATAAAAATTGTTGTTTTTTAAAATAATATCTGTCTTTGAAGTAATCCAAAAGTAATCAGTTACATTACTTTCATATTGTGGTACTTGGATTACGTTACTGAATACTTTTTTTATGAAGTAATTTGTAACCCTACCCTTTTTGTTTTAAAGTAACCCTCCCAAGCCTAGTTTTATGGCCACTGTTGCCAGTTTTTAGACTGGAGCCCTGCCCCAGCAAGGCTGGCTGCCGATTGGGCACGAGCGGTGTCGTGCACAAATCCTGCAAAGGTCAGCCATCGGATGCGAGGAAGAAAAGGTAACTAGTCCTCAGGTGCAACTTCAACTATACCAGCGTGAAGAAAGAGTTTCTGACGCAACTGTCGCGCCCGTGCATTTTATTTTGCCCGCAAGCCTGTCAGTATTTGCATACTTTGCGACAATTGGCCAGCTGGTCCAAGCTGGCGTTAGCCCATAAGATTTCAACAAAAGTGGAGAAGGGAGGAGTTCCCGCAGCGTAGCTACGCAATGTAGAGTTACTGCTTTCGAAAGGGAACAGTGTTCTTGCAGCATGGCAGAAGAGAAGCGTCAGGGCTGTACCTATAGCGACAGCTGAGAACATATGACCATCAAGAACGAGAGAGAGAATAGTTACGCATCACCTGCTAGAATTCCCCGTTTGTAACATGCAAGAAAACACTTACCTAAAATTGATACCCTGCTCTATTATCCTTTCACAGGCAAAAGTACACAGCATTCAAATCACCTGCTGCTAAACTGGAGTACAGGGAACTGCACATTACTAAAAGCACATCATCAAGTATGCGAAGCTAGACCGTCTCTTGTGACAAAACAGCTTTAACCGGTACCTGAGAGGTGAGCAGTTATCCAATCCACTACTGAAGAAAGCCGAGGGAAACACAGAGAGACGAAAAGACAGGCTAGAATGCAACAAACGAATAGTAAATGCCACACGAACAGTAATTAAAAAGTTAGCAAACTGCTACCTGCTAACGGCACATACCTGCAGCTACTGTCAACAAACAGAAAGGGGAGGAGCTGGACGGGATGCATCACAGGCTTCTTCTTCTGTGGATTTATTGGTGGGTCGCATACCAACTTTATGGTGCATACCGCCACCACCTGTGCTGGAGTGTGAAGTGATTTCAGTCTAGATGTATGTTAAAATATGTCTATATTCTATTCCTAAGACCACTAAGCTTAAAGAATTTTAAAACTGACCTTACAATTTCCCCGGATCCTTGTTTTGTCTTCAATATATTATTGATTGTAAATTCTTTGCATCCCATTTCCTGTAACTTTCTTATTTACATTTATTCATTTAGCTGACGCTTTTATCCAAAGCAACTTACAATTGCTATATATGTCAGAGGTTGCACGCCTCTGGAGCAACTAGGGGTCAAGTGTCTTGCTCAGGGACACATTGGATTCAAACCCAGGTCTCTCACACCAAAGGCATGTGTCTTATCAATTGCGCTATCACCACCTACCTTTAACTCATTCCTTTCCTGTTCATACCTAGGACAAAATAACAACACATGCTCAACTGTTTCCTTTACTTGGCATATTTCGCATGATCCTGTACCATGTTTCCCTATAATATGAAGTGTAGAATTAAGTTTAGTATGAGCATCACAGGCTACAGCCAACCAGGTCTTAAATAGGAGGGACTTTTCACTGATAGGTGATCACAAGTGTCAATCACCACCACTAACTTCATTCATTCTGTCACACATACATTATCATCTTGGCTTTTGTCTAAAGTATATTCATTAAGTATGGTATGGCATAAATATAATTTAAGATCAACTAATACATTTGTCTATAAAAAAATTATAGAAGTTTTAAAAAGTCGTTCCAAATTATCATTTTTATCAGTGTCACAAAACAGAAATGAAAGCTTTAGCATAAGTTCTGCCAGGAAGACTTAATTACTACGTCACTTATTACCTTCATATCTATCCAATCACGTCCTTATACTTACTGTATAAAGATTGGTAATTACACATGTTTGAGTTTATAGATGCCGAAGCGACAACAACCTCCACCCTCCGCACTACCACCAGGATGGTCCTGTCCAAACCTCCTATGGGGGTCGGCTGCGCCCCTGCCTTTGTCTTCCGGCAGGAGATGCAGATCCACTACCCTCGGATTACGAATTATGGACGGGGCCTACGCCAAAGAACTGTATTAATAATTGCTTGCTGGGCTGTCAATAAATTAATGCTTTGTTACATAATTTTATCTCCCGAGTCTTTCTGGTAGAACTTATATTTTGTATTGAATCAAACATTAATTTATGTAATCTCATCTATAAAGACCATATGCAGTAATTTAGTTGTGTATAATGTTGTGTTCCCTGTTTTAGAGATGAAGGGATTAATCAAATACAAAGGAAATGGAAGTTATTGATGGAAGAAATTGTCTGTCCACCCGAGGGAAAACTAAAAATAACTTCCTCAGTGCCTCAGAGAATATCAAGAGCAATTATATTGTCATAAACTTTGCCTCTTTGTTATCAGAAATATAATAAAAAAGACAATTTACTGGCATGCAAATAAAAAATCATGCCATCTCTGAAGGGAAGATGTCTGTCTAGCAGCATATGGCAATATTAAGTCATTAGGCTGGAAAAAAAAATCTGATGGCAAACAGAAGACCATGACACAACATTTAAGTGCTTTCTGAGGTCTCCACACAGAAACAGACAAAGAGTGCAATACACTCTTTTCTAAGAGCACAGTTTTTTTCAATTCACTGTTTTTGTATTTTACCCTTCAATTTGCAAGCCGTTATTGTGTCAAATATTTTTCCAACACACATCCCACTTTGATTTTGTACAGTACTTCTTCAAGGGTGTAGGGTCCAAAAACCCATATGCCACAGAGAAACCTGTTTAATGCAATCTTATGTTCATATTAGGTGATACATAAACATTTGTTACTTAAAATTCCAAACAAGTTTGCAATTACTTTATAGGCACAGTTCTCATTTGGGGGATTTTTTCTCCCCAAAGAAATAACAACTCTAAAAAGGAGTTATTTATGCACCCATGGTGCTCTAAAAATTAAAAAAAAAAAAAAAAAAAAAAAAAAAAACTTGTGACTCGGATCCCATCACAAGTTTCTCGTTAGCAGACACTCTGTTGAGGACCATAATCACAATTTACATTTAGTGCTATGCATATAAGAGTTTATAGTCAAACATCCCTTAGAGACAACTCTAGTTTCAGCTTCCGCACTCAGTAATTGATACAGTTATATGGGATTTTTTATTTATTTGTTCAGGCAGTGGTAACAGAGATCGTCCTGATACTGCTTTCTCAATGGGCCTTTTGTTCCCATTTATGAAAAGAGTCATGGGTTCTGTTAAAGCATATTCCTCACATGTTGATCCTGATGTTGAGCTGTCACTCATCAGATGAATCTGGATGACCTAAAATAGGCTTATCGTAAAACAAAAAGGTAAATCTCAAGAATTAATGATTAAGCGTAGCGTCAGTTCTGGCAGGTCACGTTAGTCAAGCTCGCATCAGCTGACTCTCAGCTGATACACATCTACCTATAAGAATACGACGCCTATCACTGTATACATATATAAACTCCTTCAGGAGCTCTCAGGAGCTAATTACCCTCCTCCATCCCCAGCTCCTCCTTCCCCTTGAATCAGTAAGAGAAGTAAGAGAAATATTCAAATTAATAAAATGTTTTCTAATTTCCCAGTTTAACGAAAGACTAATAATTAATACTAATAAGCAAGCAAGCAATATGGTTGACATTTGAAGAATATAAACACTGTCTGGTTCTATTTGTGCAGGTCAACATGTGAACAATTTTTTTATAAACTAATATTTATTTTATAAACTATTTTTTTCTCTTTTTACAGTGGGTGAACATATCCAAAATAATATTCTATATCAAAAACAATCGGATTGCTTTGATATCGCTACTTTCTGAACATCCACTACTAGCTTCAGCCCGCTAGCATCACTAGTGTGGTCTCCCTTTCGCTCGTCTTGTTTACACGCTTATCACTCAAGAAATTACTGTTTTTCTGTCTCAGACCTATTGGTCAATGTCGATAAAGCATTGATTGTTGGAAATGTTAACATTCAGGTATAATACAAAGAATGCGTTAGGGGCTGCGTTTACAGATTTACTAAACGGTTCGTTTGTGATTCGATACCATACTATCGTGCTGAATGTCGAGTACATAGTATAGTACATTCTATCTTTTGCAGTTCTGGTGCCTCCGTTCCAACATACTGTAGGCTACAACACGACATTCATTCACTTCACATGTTAACGCAGCGATAGAGTTACGCTCTAAATACGCTCGAATAGCGTTATTCGTAGTCATAAAATATAATAATTTGCATGCGTAATTGCATAACATAACATAGCATAAGATTTAATTTGCATGCTGCTCTGAGCACGTGAAGCGTGTGTACAATAAAATCTTGCAGCGCTTGAGTACTGAACTAAGTTATCTTTTGCGTCTTATTGGGTTTAAACTGGCAAATACACACAAACTTGACATAAACACAGTCAGTTATGTCTAAAGTTAAAGTAGACAATTGAGAGAAAATCGGATGCGTGTCTGTATCCGTGCTGCATGAGTTCTTAAAGTGACAGCAACACAATAATAAAAATGCTGCCGTGAATAATACAACAACACAAGAGCAAATCACTCACTGCTCTTCACTGAAGAATTACAGTAGCTTAAATAAGAATCAATGTATAATTTATACAGTGAAGTCTATGTAGTGTTTTTTTTAACATTTATTCAATTTCTTATTTGAATGGTGCTGTTATTTACACCTACTGTGGCTGAAAAAATAAAGCAGTTTTATTTATTTTTTAATTATGTTGAGTATTTGTAATGTGAATCTTATTTTTAATAACAAAGATAAAATAATGAAATAAAGATTTTTATTTTCGCCCACTATTTTGCCTACATGGTTTGTCTTTCTTTTTTCTGTTATATTTTGTTACCTTGTAAGGCTATGTTTTTAAAAATAGGGTAATTAGTTTGGCTGTATTGCTTAGTCACTTTCAAAATAGTAACATAAACATGAAAAGAATTGTGATGAAATCATGAATTACGATTTTCCTGAAAAAAAATCGTGATATGATATTTTTGCCATATCGCTCAACCCTGAAAGAGGCTATAACAGAACAGTATAAAAGTTTAAAAAAAATACTATGACAGAAGTACATGAGCACCCGTGACAAAATGTGTTGACGAAATGGGGAGTCCACTGAAATTATGGATTCCTGTCCCTTCTAAAACAACCTGAATGAATTTTGGGTGCAACTGTAGCCCCTCCAGGCCCCTCCAGTTCGAACCACCCCCTCTAAGCGGGACTCAAACCTGGGCCCGTCCACATGGGAGGTGGGCGCTCAAACAAGGAGGCTAAAGACTGTAGCAGAAGAGCCTCTTCTCTATATTACTAACTCGTCTTTATCTCTAGGTCATGTCCCAAGACCGTTCCAGCTGGTAGTTATGGTAGTTAAGCCTCTCATTAAGAAACCACACTTAGATCCAAATGAATTAGCAAATTGCAGACCCATTTCAAATCTTTCATTTATGTCTAAAATACTAGAAAAAAATTGTGTCCGCTCAGTTGTGCTCCTTCTTGCAAAAACAAATTGTATCTATGAAAAAATCTCAGTCAGGATTAAGGCCCCATCATAGCACAGAAACTGCGCTCATTAAAATGACTAATGACTCACTTTTAGCTTCTGACCAAGGTTGCATATCAATACTAGTTATACTTCATCTTAGTGCTGCGTTCAACACTATAGATCATAAAATACTCTTAGATCGACTTAAAAATTACACTGGTATTTAGGGACAGGCATTAAGGTGGTTTAGATCGTACCTATCAGACCATTACCCTTTTGTCTTTTTAAACAGGGAAAATCTAAGATAACGTCAGTAAATTATGAAATGCGCACAGGGATCTGTGTTAGGCCCACTACTATTTTCAATATACTGTATATGCTGCCACTTGGTAATATTATAAGAAAACATGGAATTAGTTTCCACGATTATGCCGATGATACTCGGCATAATCGGCATACTCGGTTATACTCGGCATACTCGGTTATATATTTCATCACGACCTGAAATCTCTAAGTGTGTTAAAGATCTAAAATATTGGGCGACCTGTTATTTTCTTCTATTAAATTCAGATAAGACTGAGGTATTACTTATTGGACCAAAAACCTGTACACAGAATCTCTTAGAATACAATTTGCATGTAGAAGGATGTAATGTAACTTCATCCTCTACAGTTAAAGATCTGTTAAATTAGACAGCAATTTGTATTTCAAAAATCAGATTTCATATGTTACAAAAATAGCTTTCTTTCACCTCAGAAACATCACTAAGCAATGGAAAATGTTATCTGTTTCTGATGCCGAAAAGTTGGTTTATGCATTCATGACCTCTACATAGATTACTGTAATGTATTACTAGCTAGTTGTCCTGCATCCTCACTAAACAAGCTACAGTAAGTCCAAAATGCAGCTGCTAGAGTTCGTACTTGGTAAAAAAAAATATGATCAGATAACACCAATTTTATCATCTCTTTAAGTACCATATCAATTACAAAGTATTGCTACCGACCTAAAAGGCCCTAAATGGTTTAGCTCCTGTGTATTTAACTGAACTTCTATCACCCTACAATCCATCATACTCTTTAAGATCACAAAACTCTGGGCTTCTGGTAGTACCTAGGATATCTAATTCCACTAAAGGAGGGAGAGCGTTTTCATATTTAGCCCCTAAACTCTGAAATAGCCTTCCTGAGGCTCCTGAGGTTCAGGGCTCAGACACACAGTTTAAATCTAGATTAAATACACATCTCTTTAGCCAAACATTCACATTATGCATCTCATAACCTTATACTCCAGTTATATCAGATCAAATGCACATGAGTATCTTTTATTATCAGCAGCTATGCTAATTATTTTCCATTTGCTTTTCGGTTTTATCTCGGGATGCCCATCCTGAGGCAACTAGAGAGTATATCCAGTTTGTATCCAGCCTCTTATGAAGACTTCAGATGTCCCAACACCTGTGAAAAGAGAGTGTCAACTCCTGCGAGGACTTAAGATGAAGCAAGCTCTAAATCAACATGCACAAATGCAATTTTCTTCTATATATCATAATTATTTGTTAACAAACATTTATTCATTACTTCAATAATCTTATTGTTTCTGCCTTAAATAATACATTATTAGCTAACTGTGATTTGTATGTACCTTTCTGTAATACACAACTTGGACACAGTCACCTCTATAACAGATCACTCTAAATTGTAATAGACACATGCATTTCTGTAAAGCTGCTTTATGTATTGTGAAAAGCTATACAAATAAATGTGAATTGAAATGTGAATTTAACAATACAGTCTGCAAGATAGGGCCCGCCAACCCAGGGGTAAACAAATCACTGTTTCCGAGTCATTTGGGGAAAGTAAAGAGACATGTCTAATAGATTGGGCTGTTTTAGCCATTAAAAATGATGATTTATTTTTGCCAGCAAAATTGATAAAAGACTATTCTTGCAGCAATTAAGCAACAAAGTCTACAGTAAGCTTTATTTTATTATTTAAATTGATTTTATTACAGATAAAATAAGCTAAAAAAGGGAAGAGAAGAAGAGATAGAGAAATAATGCAAATTATTGTGTTGCTCTGAAATAATAGAATGCTGCAGTCAGACCTTTGCGTTTTTCCAGCTATATATCTACTTTTAAATTATTAAAATATTTCCATTTCATCTTCTCTGTTGACTCCAAATTAATCTCTCAGTCACTGAATTATTTGTATCCCCTGCAGTCTTCTTCAGCTTTTATTCAACATGTTGGCAATAACGAACATTGTTTGGATTATTATTATTATTTCAACATTTTTATTTATCATTTTTTTGCAGTTACATTTGGTGCTACTAATGGTATAAGAAAAACGTGTTGATTATAGACTGATAAAACTGGATATTTAAACAAGAATTAAAATTAATAATCTCAATTGACTTTTATTCCTGCTTTTTATTTTATATATATATAGCCTATATACTGTCAATATACATATATTTGCAATATACACAGGTTTAAAATTGTGTTTAGAATATAATGAATAAGATTTTTTTTTTATGTTGCAAGTACTCTGGTCTTACAATTATGTAAAACACAGACTTTGAGTTTCATTGCAGTGTTTAATGAATCCTGGTTTGTGTTCAGCGTGGTATCTGGGGGAGCTTCAGAAGCTCTGGAGGTGGAGCTGTCGCTGTTACCCGATCCTATATATGTATCTGATGCAGCAGAGCCTCGTTCTTCATGGAGATCTTCAAACATCCTCCTCCAGCGCGAATAAACGGCTCTGGACTGAAATATACAGTCAGTCTTTGAGATTCTTTGTGGCGATAAGATTCAGCACAGACAACTCCTTCTCCAAACAAGTGAGTCAATTGCTGAACTTCAGCTTTGTCATTTCTAACTAGCCTCAACGTGTCTGAGGTGCGCTACGTCCCACCACAACTTATGCAGCATTATTCTGACAAATATGTATTTTTCTTTCGTTGCACTGCGCTAAATATATTTATTCGCTCATTCGTTGTTTCTACAATGTCAGAAGCTAAAAGGCGCCACTATCTCGTTTGGACAGAGCACCGGTAGATGCTGAATAGCCTTATGTGTTTAGTTAGCTTGTAAAGCATGTGAATTTTTGCATGGCTGGTTTACTACATCAGGCTGTATTTTATCCATCCATTCATTTATTGAATAAGTGACAATGATCAGATCGATCATTAATTCGGCGCTGTCCACCAACTAGTGCTGAAATCTCATTCATGTTCATTCATCAGGATTCACTCTACAACGCGTATAGTTAGCTGTCATTTAATGACATAACAGACTATTTGTAACTTTTCAAACGTGGAATACCCTGAAAGCACATTATTATGCCCTATAAATGTATCATAAGAAGGAACCCTGCTATCATGTTGTTGTAAATATTGAATGGAGTTCATGTAGTTTGTAAATGATAACTATCCCATATGTAACAAATAGGCCTATATAGCTTACAGAAAATATGCTGTAATTGAACTAAACTGGCATTTTATGGGATTCAGCTGTTTGTTTAATTATGTTGTGTAAAGCTTATAAACCGGATTGTTTACATATATATTTGTTGTCTTTTTTGGATTTAAGTGGAAATAGTGTTGCTAAAATTGAGGGAATTGAAGGAACTTACTGAATTGTTGCTTCAGTAAGTCACTGCGTGGCTGTGGATTAGCTATCTCAAATATCGAGCAGGCTTCTTAAAGCAACATTACTACATTTTATCGTTTGGTAGACAGTGAATCGCGGGATCTATTGCAGTGGCTAGGATACTCTTACTATTTCTTCCATTTAAACATAGCCTATGCCGGAAGTAGTAGGACTGGTATATTAAACTCTCGTCTGGTTCTCCTCACTTTTCTACATTGTCCGCACTGAATGACCATATATGATGTTCACAGAGTTCACACTTAGACCTGCTTCTTCGTTAACTGGACTACTACAAAGGGCTAATGAAATTGATAAATACACAAATAAAACATGTAAATTGGCGAAAGACCTTAAGATTAACAGAAAACGAATAGCGATATAGGCCTATCAAGGCTAATTGCACCTGCACAGTATATACAAACTGTAGCATTGTACATTGTACGTTTAGAATCATTTAAATATTAGTTATTCACTTGCTGATCTTACTTCTCCCACCTCAGTCTTAGCAGCTTTGGGGGAGTTGACGATTAACAAAACGAGATAAACAAAACAATAGTTTTAAATGACAGAGTTAAATCGATTATCACTCAAAATCTGTGTTTGGGAGTAAATCAGTAATGTGATATTCGGTTTAAAATCATTCAGTATTAAACTAGGCCTATATAGGCTTAGGTATACACACTTTATTTTGTACCAAGTGTCCTTGTTAAAGCGTTATTATACAATTAAGTAGTATTAATTAACATCTATAGGGATAGGGTTAGGAGATTATTACTGTTTTGACTGTAGTAAGTACATGTAAGATGTGTAAAATAATGCGTTGCTTTATTGTTTTTACAAAAACAATTTACAGCCAGATGCTACGAACAAACATTGTACAATGTAACTTAGCCACAACAGCCATGGAGTTCTTTAAATTATGAAAAGATGGCGATTAAAGTACTCTACTGTAAAAACTTTGAGAGTAAAAGGTGACTTGCTGGAACCATAATTTTACTCAATATTTCAGTACAAAAATGACATGCAAAATGCTCAAAATGATATTGGCACAAACAATGATCTCTCACTTGGCATTTTTTTGTGCTTAAAGACAGCATTTTTGGCTATAGGTGCGATCTGAGTCAGTTCAACTGTGTGTGTGTTTCTGTGTATCTGTTCTATTTATGGTTTTTTTGTTGTATTGTATTGTATTTGTAAGTAGTGCATAAATAGATTTTTAGAATGAGATTTGTTGACTTGGAAAGCACCTCTGATGCCTAAAATAAAAGTAGGCAGATCAATAGGTTTTGAGACACATCCTGCGTTAGGCATTGCAGAGCATGTTTGTAATTGATTCAGAGCTGCGTGGGTGTGTGTGCACATGGATCATGCCACGTCTCTCTCTCTGTGTGTGTGTTCCCTAAAAAAAATTGCCAGAATTTGTGTCCTTGATATATTTAGGAGGATTGTGAGATGCTCAATTTGTTAAAAAATAGCAAATAAATAGCACATTGCTGCAAATGTTGCTTGTGCAATTCCATCTAATATTTTATGCATTATTTCAGTGAATGTTGGATTATTGCACTTAATTTTCTTTATTGTAAAATCTTTTGACAACAAATGTTCACAAACTATAAGTCAGTAACAATGACTTATATTGCATATTTTCTTGTTCTTCAAAACCAATATACAGAGGAGACCGGGGCTAGTTGTCACACTTTTTGCCATGCTGAATTTGTTAAGTTGTGAAAGTACTGTTTCTGTAAAGGCACATGCATTATGTGTCTTGATAAGTCTTGCCAACAATAACAATGACAAAAACTATTAAACATTTTTACTATTATTGACCAGGAGATATCTAAATTGTCATAATGAAGCCTTTTTCTGTCTGTTTTGGCTTTCTGTCCACACTGAAACGCAGTTTTTGTCAATGAAGACTGAGCTTTTTGAAAATGTTCTCCCAAGTGGATAAATTTGAAAAAGCCATTTTCATGGTGTAGTGTGTGAAAACTGAGGTATTTGAATACGATGACACATGTTTATGGCTCTATGTCTATGATTGACAAATCTCTGGTTATACTGGCACTGTTGTCCCTGCTATTAGTGTTTTCATAAATGTTCCTTTGTAGAACCTTAATTTATGGAATTCCAAAGCTGCCAAAATAAATAAATAAATACACGAAATATACGAAAAAATGTAAAAAAAAAAACCAAACAAACAAAAAAACAAATAAATACATAGCCTAAATAAATATATAAAGAAATGTTAAATAAATAAATGAGCATTTATACATTTATTTCCTTATGTATAATTGCATTTTTTCACATTGATTTATTTCCATTTTATATATATATAAATATAAATAATTAATGATTAATAATTAATGTATATATTTATTTATTTTAACATTAATTTACATACAATTTCTATTTATTTATTAATTTCAACATTTATTTATTTTAACATTTATTTATACATCTATTTATTTGTACATTTATTTATTTATACATTTATTTGTCTGTATGGTAAATAGCGGTTTTACCTCAGACATAGCAATCGAGCTCAGAGTGGCATTGCTGAAGCTTTGAGGCCACAGGGACACCTTGTGGTGTGACCAAACGAAACGCATCACGGTTCAAGTAGCCTAATTTAATATCACCCAAAATGTATGTTTATTGGTTGACCATATTAATTCTTTATTCAGTACATGGCCATAAAACAGTAAATGCGCTGGGTGTGGCTGCTAAGATCTTGCGTTTATTGTCGATGAACTCGCAGACCAGCTCAGAATGCGGAGAGAAGTCTACGCATTTGATCCATGCGTTTGAAATGCGACTGCAAATAGTTTACGTTTGCGTTTCCTAATTTTGCATGCACAACAACATGTGACAATTCAAATGCTTAAAATATAACGCATATTTCAAAGATGCTGCTCTTAGATACTGATTAATCACACTTCTAAATCTAGGCTAAATCCTCAATTGTAATTATTCTGTTTTCAATCAAACCAAAGGTGCTCATGTAAACGCAGTTGCTGAAACACGCATCTCGCGCCATGCTAAGTCTGAGGTCAAATGCCCCCTCATTACCATACAGACAAAGAAATCTAGAAATAAATAAGTATGAAAATAAATATATATTTATAAATAAATAAATAAAATAATAAATGTGGACAAATGCCATTATACATAAATTTACGTATTTAGGCAATATTATGGTCTTTTTTCTTCTTTTATTCTTCTTCGCATATTTATTTATTTATTTATTTATTTATTTATTTATTTATTTATTTATTTATTTATTTATTTATTTATTTATTTATTTATTTATTATTTCGGCAGCTTTGGAATTCCATACATAGGCCTATTACATTCAGAAAATTTACTAGCAATTGCTGTCCCGCGCAAAACATGATGACAATTGCATTTTAGACCATACGATTTTGAGTGCAACCTGGATGCAACAGTGATAGGGGGGATATTATGCTAATAAAATGTTTATGCCAGAAGAATAGCGCAATAACTTTATTATGCCTGCTCTCTTGGTATCATCTCTTGAGGTTTTATTACGTTTTACGTATGCGCAGTAAGACGATTCAAGCGTTTTCAGTGTGGACGAGCAGCTTTGAGAAAATACTAGTGTGGACAGGGAGTGTTTTGAAATGAAATCGCCATTTTCAAATGTACCCAGAAACAGATTTATGTAGACGTAGACGTGCCTTAAGTATACTTTTAAAAAGTAAATTTTAAATCATTATCTTTTAATGATATTTCTTTGTGCTGAACTGTAGCTTTATTCAGTTTAATTTAAAGTTCATATATTTTAAATGTACTGAATTGCATCATCAACATTACAAATGTGTAATTACAAATATATATATTTTTAATGAAATTATATTCAAGTTTCTATAAAAAGACATTTGGCAGTACACTTTAACCATATTCCAGAGGTTAATTAATTATGAAATTACACAAAGATGTACCAAATAATTATATTCTATATCAAAAACATCAAAAACTCATGAAAACACCTTAAAGTGTTTTGAATAGAAATGTACCTTGATTACCATTTTTTTTTTCATGCTTGTTCTTAAGACTTTCTATAGCACATGTATGTGTGATCCATCCATTCTATATGTCTGGCTTTTCCCTTTCTGTATATTCAACAGCAAAAACAGAGGGGTTAAGGATTGTGAAAAGAAACAAGACATCGGTTCATTAACCACTCAGAAACGTGGTCTCAGCATTATTAGATTGGAGGAGCACTGTGTTCCCATCATCTTTTATTCATGAAGTGTCACACCACGACATTTTGAAGCTCTCTTTAGAAAGCAAGCTGCTTTTGGTTATCAACAACAAAAGACAACAGAAAGTAAATGCATTCATTATGAAATATTCTAAGGCTTCATCTAACAAACAAACAAACATTGATCTTAAACAAGCTCAGTGTTTATGGCACCAGCACACCACAAGAATGAGGCATTAAATGTGAGGAGATCCCTGTGCTTTCATAACATGATGATCTGAAACCGATGACGCACAGAAAGGTTATTATAGCTTCTCATATGACATATTCATGTGCACTGAGGTTCATTCAAGGTGAAACTGATAATGTTATCATGCTAAAATCATTCTCACACATTCACTTCTTTGTGCTTGTGAATTATAATTATAAGGTGAACCATTTCAACATTTTCATGTTGTCTTATTATATTAGATGAAATATTTAAACTCACATTTAAAATAAACAGTTACATTTATTATTATTACATTTAAATGTATAATATTTTTAGATTTACATTATTATTTAGTATAATATGATTATACGATTATATATGATTAGTATTTATAGGAATACAAATAAATAAATGAGCAATATCACATGAGTAGCAGTGCGATATGGCTGTTTATAACACGACTCTGAATGCTTGAATCTGATTGGTCAATCACGCCATCCATTGGTATGTTATTCCCAGATAACAACCGCTGAAAACAGATAACACTTGCTCATCCGGGTTACTGAAGTCAGCAGCGCTATACGCTTGAAACGGGGTTTCCTCGTGGAAGTTTTGCATTTGGTGAGCTAATAAAATATTAAAACTCAGTCAAATCAATATTTACAGTTATTTAATTCTGTCGTCTGGTATTGCTGACTTGAAGAGAGAGCTCTTGTTTCATGTAAAGGCAGCTGTTGCCATTTCGTGAGTATTGTTTTGTACACTGTTGGATTATAAGATATCAGACGGGTACAATTTTAAAACAGTTTCATCTCAGATCAATATTTCTTATCCCCATAATTATTTATGTGTCTAAATGCCGTGTAATAAATGGTATGACTGTACCATATCTCTTAAATGTCTGTCTAGTTTGAACTTGCCGTTTGCTAGCAACTGCTCTCTCAGTGGAAGCTCTGCATTTACAGAGCTAATAAAATATTTAATCACAGATCAGTATTTCATGTCTAATTATTTACTTATGTGGCAAGTTGCCGTGAAATAAGTGGGTTATTGTAATGTTACATCCAGGGTTAGAACAGCTTGAGGGTGAGTCAATTATGATAGAATTTTTGGGTGAAATATCCCTTTGAGAGGTATTATTTCATTATCTGCAGGTACAACTTTTTAAAAAATATCTATACTTTTAAAGGTGCAGGAAGCGATTTCTGAGAAACCCTGTTGAAAGTGGATCGGACTGAGAACCACAACACACAATTTTAGCCAATCATCTGTGGGGGGTGTATACACTCATGATGGGGGAGGAGAGAGAGTGGGCAAGAAGTAGATTTGAAGAAAGACTGTAGAAAGACAGAGAGACATTACAAAAGAGAAAAGGTCAAAATATCACAGGAAAAAGAAGGGTTATGAGTCAGGCAAGAGCTTTAGGAACCGGGTTAATATTAGAAAAGTTTTCCAGCACTGGAGATCCCTAAGCGGGAAAGCCTAAAATGCCTGCTGAGGTTGTGTTGTTTCTGTTCCATATGTGAGGAACATTAGTTTTGCTATGTTTCATAGAAGATATGCTGTAGCTTGTAACAGGACAGTCATTGTTTGTCTGGACCTGTGCTGGTGACTAACAACAACCTCTTGCATGTATACTCTTGTTGTGTAACGTATGCTCATTATTTGGCTTCGTTTCTGCTATAAATGCACCAGCTATGCATTTATTGTTCGTGCATTTTGGGGGTTGGAGCAATGAAGGGAAGGGTGTGTTTGTTTGGGTTGATTTCAAATATCAACTGTTTCTCAAAAATCACATACTGCACCTTTAAGATCTGAAGTACCCTACAAGTGCATAATCAATACAATTATTAAGCCCACTTCTTGATATCAAAATGTCAAGAAAAGTTTTAAAAATGCTTTGTTTCAATCCTTTTAGGCTCCATCAACTTTTAATTAGCATGTAAGTGCCTGAGCTTAAAAAGACTCAGAGTTTAAATTCCAACCACAACAGGAGTGACCCAGAGGATGCTTCTGTAACCACACATCATAATTTTTTGCATAAAAAAACATCAGTGTTTGTCTACTTTGGAGGTTGTATAGTGTTCTCGAGCTATAGTGACTCATCCTCCAGCGCACTGCAGACAGCACGATCTCTGCCGTTGTCAGAAGAAATGTGTGTTACAAGCATTCTTAGAAGAAGGTTAATGTTTCATCCTTGAGAACAGGCCATGAGATCATAAAAGGAATCTGTTTCTAAATTTCATTCACTGCATTGAGAAATTGTACAATGCGTCCCAGAGCCCCAATGCCTCTGTGATTTAGATGTGCTTCATACGTAGAGCAGAACAAACCAATTGGATCCCTACAAATGTTTGAATTAATGAAATATTTTCCTTTCATAGGAACTAATGAGGATCTTAATGAATGCTGGACGAGTTAAAATGCAGATGATTTCCCTGAGGTGTACGAGAGAGTTTACAATGTTACATATGGCATGATCTATACATATATGTTTTGCTTGTTTGTTTTTTATTTATATATAATATGTTAATGCTTTGGCAACATTATGATGCACAGAGAGAGAGAGAGAGAGAGAGAGAGAGAGAGAGAGAGAGAGAGAGAGAGAGAGAGTAAAGGGGGGAGATCAGGAG
This sequence comes from Meda fulgida, assembly GCA_030578275.1. NCBI lineage: Eukaryota > Metazoa > Chordata > Actinopteri > Cypriniformes > Leuciscidae > Meda > Meda fulgida. The sequence goes on from CM060634.1 coordinate 14,175,956, forward strand.
TGAATAGAATACTGTATATGTTTGCTGTCAAAACACTCCTTTCTAATGAGGAGCCCGAAACTCTCTACTATTTAAAAATTCTCACCAGGATGCAAGGCAAAGTTTAGGGCAAAATATGTATACACACCCATTTAAAAAACTGCATTGCACATTCACCTTCTTTCCAAGGTGTTTATCTTTTTGAAGTGCATTAAGGTTCTGTGCAAATGAGCTTTTATGGATTTTAACTTTTGGTTTTATTTAGTTATTTATGTTTAAAACAGTGGTTCTCAATATGATATACAGAAAAATACTTAAACAAGTTATTTAATACTTTACAGTTAAAGTTGTCTTTAAATTTTTCTATTTACAGTTTTAATATTGTGTGTCTAATAATGAAACTCTAATGCTTGACCTACATGTAGTACAATGAACAAATTAACTGGATACACCTGTGTTCAAGTTCAAACCGCTTCTGAAGTAGTTAGTATATAAAAATAGGACCTTTCTACTTTTTGATGCAGCACAGCGGTGCCATTATTTACTGTATATACAATCAGTTTCAGCAAGACATGTATCATACCAAGAATATTTGTCCGTTTTGTTGATTCTGGTGCACAGCTTGCAATAAGTTTTTTCCATTATATATTAATTGATTTCCATTAAGTGAGTTATCCAGATGACTCACCCTTGTTGCATTAGTGATTGTTAGAATTTTTTTTTTTTTTACATTTGATAATAAATACAGATAAATAAATATAGCTGGACAATTCTCTTTATGAAAGTGGGAGTAATTTATTTATTTAGCCTAATGTTTTACTGGTAAATAGATGTATATAGGTTATACTTTTATAGCAGTCTAGGTTATAATTTTTAAGAGCATACGTATGAGCACAGTGTGTCATGTTGTTTCTTCTGAATCTTTAGAGGAGATAAATGTGAGACCACCAGTTTCTCTAGCTAAGGAGAAAAATCTGAGCAGTGAGAGATGTTGTTGAGATCTCTTTGAGTTTTAGAGTTTTTGTCTTTGGAGACAAGTGTGAGACTCAAGTAAATGTCTTCATTTGATGTTAAATAACCTCAGTTTAGAAACATTTGAGATGTTAAAGAGATTTTAGATGTTTCCTTCTTCTGGGAAACGCTCTTCAAGGGCACACTTTTCCATTCTGTATTTAGTAGTGCATCAGATAAATCTAAGCAAACAATTTGTTTGAACAAACATAAATCATTTTGATAATCAGCTAATTGATCTACACATAGCCAGCATAGGTTTAGAGTCTGTTCTTCCATAACATGTGGGAGTAGGGTTGTCCAATGGTTTAAAAAAAATACTTTTTGATTTATTTTGAATGATTTATTTGACAACTAAATGTACAATATCAATGAATAGATGTTATCTATGCTTATCTCCATTCAGTGAATCTCTAATATGACTGGATTCTTCGGTAACACTTTACTTGAAGGGGTGTGCATAAGACTGACATGACACCGTCATAATCATGACATGACACGAGTCATGAATATGAAGGAGGTTTTATGCATGTTTATGACAACTGTCATTAAGTGTCATTCGCTCAATTATGACATTTTTAATACAAATATGACATTGTTTGAGATGTCTTTGTTATGATAACTTGGACATTACTAATACAACACAACCTGTCATAAATATGTCCTAAACACGACATAGCAGATTAATTATCAAACTTAAGAAATCACTTAGCTTTAAGGGTTAACATTTCATTAAACTGTCATGTGGTTGGTTTTGACATTGGCTGTCATGAAGCCATTATAACATTTTAATGACAAATTCAATTTGTACCACTGTTACAGTTGAGGTCAAGAAAAACATTCATGACAGTTATAATGGCCTCACTGACAGGTTATGATGTAATGGGTCAAGGTGTCATAACAAAGACATCTCAAACAATGTCATATTTGCATTAAAAATGTCATAATTGAGCGAATGACACTTAATGACAGTTGTTATAAACATGCATAAAACCTCATTCATATTTATGACATCTGCCATGTCATGATTAAGAAGGTGTCATGTCAGTTTTATGCACACCCCTTCAAGTAAAGTGTTACCGATTCTTCTACCATTCTAAAAAACATTTCTAGTGTTATCTAGCCAAGATAATGATTTCCCCAAAATAAACCGTTTCTTTGAGAACTAGAGGATGTCATCGCATTTCTGGGTTGAAATGAGAAATTAGATATTTACAGTGGATTTTCAAAGTTGTGCATCTGTGCATTTTTGTGCTAATACACAACTATTAATTTGATTAATGTACACTCTTAAAAATAAAGGTTCCAAAATAGGGGTCATAGAATAACCCTTTTGGTTCCCAAAAAACCTTTTAGTGAATCGTTCTAAAAATAACAATTTTTTGAACATATTAATAATCTAAAGAACCTCTATAAATAAATAATTCCACTATAAATAAACTTTTGTGGAACAAAATGGTTCTTTATGGAGTCAATGATGCAGATAAAGAACCATTACATTAAATTTAACAGAATGATTATTTATTTTACACAAACCTTTCTCAAAGTTAATAAAAAATTGACTTTTGGATGTTTGAACTGACACCTGGTGGAATGAGTGGCCAAATCATCTAAAAAAAATGGTTATTTTTAGAATGATTCACTAAAAGGTTTTTTGGGAACCAAAAGGGTTCTTCTATGACCCCTTTTTTGGAACCTTTATTTTTAAGAGTGTATGAATTTTAAGGTAATGCATTTTGCTAGAATATAACATAGATATGTTAAATCTATATGCAATTTAATAACATGCTAGCATGTTCCAGTGCTTCTTTTTAAGGGGTCAAGATTTTGTTGGTCAGCATGGCCTTGCTATTCCCAGCTTGAAGATGCTGTTGTCACGGTGTGGGTTTTGTGTTTGTGTATCTTGTTCATGTCTGTCATGTGTTCCCCTGTCCTTTCATGTTTCAGCTGTTCCCTGTTTTGTTGATTAGTCTCCCCATGTGTTTCTGATTAGCCACGCCCCCTTGTTATCTTGTTTAGCTTGTTTGCCTGTCTTTTTATACCTCTGTGTTTCAGTTGTGGTTTGTCGGTCGTTGTATTTGCTTCAGTGTTCCTTGTTTCTCCTGTTATTTTTATTAAATTAGTTGCACTTGGATTCTCTCTCTGCTTCGTCCTTCCGGCATCATAACAGAACGACCGACCTCACTGAATCCAGCAGCATGTTCGCCAGTGTCTCTTCTCCAGCCACCGAGCGGAGGAGAGGCCACTCTTTTGAGGGGACCCGGTTGGTCAAGTTTCGTGGGACACGTGGAGGCCTCAGTAGAGGAGGTGGTCGAGAGGAGCCCCGACACCACTCTCCACGCTGGCCATTTTTCGACCCTGGGTTGGTGATGTCCAGCCCAGGGCCCCATTCGCCACTGGTCCCGTCCAGCCAGAGCTTCACGTCAGCCACGTCCAGCCAGAGCTTCACGTCAGCCACGTCCAGCCAGAGCTTCACGTCAGCCACGTCCAGCCAGAGCTTCACGTCAGCCACGTCCAGCCAGAGCTTCACGTCAGCCACGTCCAGCCAGAGCTTCACGTCGCGCCTGCCGAGCCAGAGCTTCACGTCGCGCGAGCCAGAGCTGCAGCCCTCTTCCCCGCTGGTCCCGTCCAGCCCAGAGCTTCCTTCGCCGCTGGTCCCTTCCAGCCCAGAGCTTCCTTCGCCGCTGGTCCCGTCCAGCCCAGAGCTTCCTTCGCCGCTGGTCCCGTCCAGCCCAGAGCTTCCTTCGCCGCTGGTCCCGTCCAGCCCAGAGCTTCCTTCGCCGCTGGTCCCGTCCAGCCCAGAGCTTCCTTCGCCGCTGGTCCAGCCCAGAGCTTCCTTCGCCGCTGGTCCCGTCCAGCCCAGAGCTTCCTTCGCCGCTGGTCCCGTCCAGCCCAGAGCTTCCTTCGCCGCTGGTCCCGTCCAGCCCAGAGCTTCCTTCGCCGCTGGTCCCGTCCAGCCCAGAGCTTCCTTCGCCGCTGGTCCCGTCCAGCCCAGAGCTTCCTTCGCCGCTGGTCCCGTCCAGCCCAGAGCTTCCTTCGCCGCTGGTCCCGTCCAGCCCAGAGCTTCCTACGCCGCTGGTCCCGTCCAGCCCAGAGCTTCCTTCGCCGCTGGTCCCGTCCAGCCCAGAGCTTCCTTCGCCGCTGGTCCCGTCCAGCCCAGAGTTTCCTTCGCCGCTGGTCCCGTCCAGTCCAGCACCCTCTCGGAGACGGAGGAGGAGGAAGAGGACTTCTGCATCCTGCAATGCCCGGAGGCCCTTCCTGAGCCTCCGGTCCATCCAGAGACTGTCCACGTCACGTCTGCCCAGTCAGAGCCTGTTCACGTCACGTCTGCCATGTCAGACACTGTTCACGTCACTTCTGCCAAGCCAGAGACGCTTCACATCTCTTCTACAGAGCCAGTGTCTATGGACAAGATGGCCGAAAGCAGAATCGGTTCAGGTCACTTCCTCCGAGCCAGTGTCTACGGACAAGATGGCCGCCTCCGAGCCAGTGTCTACGGACAAGATGGCCGCCTCCGAGCCAGTGTCTACGGACAAGATGGCCGCCTCCGAGCCAGTGTCTACGGACAAGATGGCCGCCTCCGAGCCAGTGTCTACGGACAAGATGGCCGCCTCCGAGCCAGAGTCTGTTTCTGTTCCGGAGCCAGTGTGTGTGTGTTGTCTGCTCCCGAGCCAGTGTGTGTGTGTTGTCTGCTCCCGAGCCAGTGTGTGTGTGTTGTCTGCTCCCGAGCCAGTGTGTGTGTGTTGTCTGCTCCCGAGCCAGTGTGTGTGTGTTGTCTGCTCCCGAGCCAGTGTGTGTGTTGTCTGCTCCCGAGCCAGTGTGTGTGTTGTCTGCTCCCGAGCCAGTGTGTGTGTTGTCTGCTCCCGAGCCAGTGTGTGTGTTTTCTGCTCCCGAGCCAGTGTGTGGGTTGTCTGCTCCCGAGCCAGTGTGTGGGTTGTCTGTTCCTGAGCCCGAGCCAGTGTGTGTGTTGTCAGCTCCCGAGCCAGTGTGTGAGTTGTCTGTTCCCGAGCCAGTTCCCGAGCCAGTGTGTGTGCTGTCCGCTCCCGAGCCAGTGTGTGTGCTGTCCGCTCCCGAGCCAGTGTGTGTGCTGTCCGCTCCCGAGCCAGTGTGTGTGCTGTCCGCTCCCGAGCCAGTGTGTGTGCTGTCCGCTCCCGAGCCAGTGTGTGTGCTGTCCGCTCCCGAGCCAGTGTGTGTGCTGTCCGCTCCCGAGCCAGTGTGTGTGCTGTCCGCTCCCGAGCCAGTTCCCGAGCCAGTGTGTGTGTTGTCTGTTCCCGAGCCAGTTCCCGAGCCAGTGTGTGTGTTGTCTGTTCCTGAGCCGGTGTCTGATATTCCTGAGTCAATGTTTGTTTCTGTGTTTGTGTCTGTCGTTGTGGCCGCTACTGTTCTAGTGGCTGCTGAGCCGGTGTCTGTTCCCGTTCCTGAGCCGGTGTCTGTCCCCGAGCCAGTGTGTGTGTGCTGTCTGCTCCCGAGCCAGTGTGTGTGCTGTCTGCTCCCGAGCCAGTGTGTGGGTTGTCTGTTCCTGAGCCCGAGCCGGTGTCTGCTGTTCCCGAGCCGGTGTCTGCTGTTCCCGAGCCGGTGTCTGCTGTTCCCGAGCCGGTGTCTGCTGTTCCCGAGCCGGTGTCTGCTGTTCCCGAGCCGGTGTCTGCTGTTCCCGAGCCGGTGTCTGCTGTTCCCGAGCCGGTGTCTGCTGTTCCCGAGCCGGTGTCTGCTGTTCCCGAGCCGGTGTCTGCTGTTCCCGAGCCGGTGTCTGCTGTTCCCGAGCCGGTGTCTGCTGTTCCCGAGCCGGTGTCTGCTGTTCCCGAGCCGGTGTCTGCTGTTCCCGAGCCGGTGTGTGCTGTTCCCGAGCCGGTGTGTGCTGTTCCCGAGCCGGTGTGTGCTGTTCCCGAGCCGGTGTGTGCTGTTCCCGAGCCGGTGTGTGCTGTTCCCGAGCCGGTGTGTGCTGTTCCCGAGCCGGTGTGTGCTGTTCCCGAGCCGGTGTCTGCTGTTCCCGAGCCGGTGTCTGCTGTTCCCGAGCCGGTGTCTGCTGTTCCCGAGCCGGTGTCTGCTGTTCCCGAGCCGGTGTCTGCTGTTCCCCGTGCCGGTGTCTGCTGTTCCCGAGCCGGTGTCGTCACCGCCCTGGCCTCCCGAGGGGTCGTCTCCGCCCTGGCCGCCCGAGGGGTCGTCTCCGCCCTGGCCGCCCGAGGGGTCGTCTCCGCCCTGGCCGCCCGAGGGGTCGTCTCCGCCCTGGCCGCCCGAGGGGTCGTCTCCGCCCTGGCCGCCGCCTGCGTGTAATGCTCCGCCCACGTTCCATGGCCTATGCCCACCATTGCAAGGCCCTGGTTCTGTTCCCTGCACGGGCCTGGCCCTCCGTCCCTCCCCCAGGACCGCCTCCACTTGTTCGAACCTGTTTTGTTGATTAGTCTCCCCATGTGTTTCTGATTAGCCACGCCCCCTTGTTATTTTGTTTAGCTTGTTTGCCTGTCTTTTTATACCTCTGTGTTTCAGTTGTGGTTTGTCGGTCGTTGTATTTGCTTCGGTGTTCCTTGTTTCTCCTGTTATTTTTATTAAATTAGCTGCACTTGGATTCTCTCTCTGCTTCGTCCTTCCGGCATCATAACAGCTGTATCTACACCATCTGGCAGCATTGACAGGCATTATTAATCATGCATTTTGACAGTCTTTTGGAAAACTCTTAAAAACATGAAATGGACTAGACATTTGACACTCTACAAATAGTTGAATTTTAGTTTAATTCACTTAATTAAATTAAGAAAAACATCTCCACACAATTAGTTTAGGACCAGTGTTGGGGAAAGTTACCTTTTTTGAAAAGTAATGCTTTACAATATTGTGTTACTCCCTAAAAAATGTAACTAATTGCATTACTTCGTTTTTTTTCATAAAGTATTTGACAGATTAAATACTTAATCTGTCTTTGTGCAAGTGATATGAGTAAATGCTTGCTAACGTTTATAGAACCACAATAACCATCATGTTTCAACAGATTTCTCTCAACATTGGGACATGTAGTGTCAGTCAATAAATGGTAAAACAAAGCAACTGCTTTAATTTTTAAACAATGTAACTAAGATATTTTGTTGTAAATTCAAAAGTAATCTGTTACTTGTTACTTTAAAACAGTATTCTGATTATGCCAGACGCATTTCTTGTAGTACGTTACCCCCAACACTGTTTAAGACCAAACAAAAAGACTAAAACAAGTTAATTGCTTTAGTCATGCTTTGTTGAACAAACTTAATAGATCCTATTAAGTTCCTGTGTTAGATAATAACTAAAAACATGTTATAGACAATTAAGCTCCACTCTTCTGCAAAATGGTAACCACAAAAACTCTTAGAAACTCTTCTATTGTTTTTACCAACTTAAGTGGATTTAACATAATAAAATGAAGTTACAAAAAAACGTTCAAAGCACTAAATGTTCAAAACAAAGCACTACACACTATAACACAACGTTAACACTAGACAAGGGACTAAAGAAAACAGCCCACTGCTATGGCTGTGTTCTGAGGCTGAAGCTCTGGAATATGGAAGAGACAGAATCACTGATGCCACTGAATCATGGTTCAAACTAAAATTAATATTTGAGCTTTGGATCTACAGTATAAGTCCTTGCATAAATGGGAGTTGGTGGGCTTTGCTTTTATCAATAATGGCACATTTCGGGGAAAAAACAAGTGCATTAAATCCTTTGAAATGTCAGACCTTGATATTACAGTGTTTGCACCAGTCTAGAATCGATCGCAGATTTTCTTTTTATCTGCCGCCTGGGACCTGCAGGGATTTCTATTTCATTATTATTATTTTTTATGTGACATTGTTAACGTTTGCAATGGAAGTATTCACACGGAAACATTTCATTTTATTTGACATTATTTTACAGTTGTGTAATGTTGACAAGTGATCATTTTAATTACCTCTGCCTCAACTGAAAAATTGTCAGTTGTCCATCAGATTTGAATAAATTCAAATTACATTATGCCATATGCATTATAAATAGCTTTCAAGAACTAAACCTGTCAGCAAGACAGACATGCATCAACATCCTCTCCCTCTGATTGCGAGGGTCTGAACCTCCAGGAACAAGTCGTGTCATAATCGCATTCATTATGCTGAACATGCATTTAATTCGATGTTTAGCAGTCACCTATTAAAATCAAATGAGCTACTTTGCACAATGAAGATGTAACAATATGTACCGGGGGAAATGTTTGGTGGACTGAAACACTGTTGCTGTCTCACACTCACTCCATGAGCGTGAGTCACCATTGCAGTGCATTTTGCAGATGGCTTTAGTTAGGACTCTAGTCTTTAAAATATAACACTGTTATACACCGTATTCTTTAATTGAATGCATTGTTCTAATCCTTTTTAGTTTGCTTTAGTATGCTGTGCTGGGTGGTTGCTTATCACCTCCTTATAGTTGTGTGTCCCATATCTGTCAATGTAGATCACTATGGGATTTGTGTCTATTTTCACCTCACCTAACCTCAACACACACACGCATGCATACACACACACACACACACACACACACACACACACACACACACACACACACACACACACACACACACACACACACACACACACACACACACACACACACACACACGCGCACACGCGCACACACGCGCACAGGCACACACACACACACGCGCGCGCACGCGCCTACACACACACACACACACACACACACACACACACACGCACGCACGCACGCACACACACACACACACACACACACGACATTGGTGATATTGTAATAATATCAAATTCAACATTTTACTTTAAAGTAAGTCACAAGTCATTAGTAGGAAGCAAAGACCTGTAATACGATTTTGTCATTTCAGTGTTTCTTTGTCCAACCCTGAACACTCATTATTTTCTGCTCTCCCACCATCAGCCCATCATTACAGTCATTTGATTAAGTTGTAAAACTGTGTAGTTCTTACTTTCTTGTTTTCTAAAGCTCTGTATTTAGTCTGTATTTCAGCCTTCTGACGCACACATTCAGATAGAAGACCCTTCATTCAGACACCTGACCGATGATCACTAGTTGGCAAAATAAATCTTCTCTTTTACAGGAAAAGTAATTCACTGATAAATTACTTGCAGGGCTGTTTTTATGAACAATGAGCTTGTTTCAAAACCCTACTTGCCATCCGTCACGAAACAGATGATCATATGCTTTTGAGGATGTGTCTAGTGTTTAGATTTCATGTCATGCAGTAGCTTGAAGACCTTGGAGCATGATCATGTTTTTTTTTTTTTTTACCTTTGAAAGTGTTATCTCAGAGAATAAAGCGAGAGATGATGAATTAGTGCAAGGCAATAATTCAGAACCGTATCTAGGTATCCTCTGGGCCCGGTTTTGAAAGGTCTGGTTATTTAAAATGCCATCAATAGCTTTAGTCAATAGCTTCTGTTACTAGACACATGCATGCTTTTTGTTTTTCATCCTGAATGGATCCATTCTTTGTCATCTTTATTCTCTTTAGTGAGGTTTGTTAAGGTAAGCTTCACTTCTTTTATACATTATATTTAAATGTAAGGGTTTAAACAAACCCCTCTAACCGCTTAGGATAAGATAAAAGAAAAAGCCCCACTTAAGACCAGTGTGCATTTACTGCTAAACTGTAACATATTTAAAGGGGTCACTAATTTTTTTTTACAATGTTCTCTGAGGTCCACTCATAATGTTATCAAGATTTTTAAATAAAAATAAGCAATAACCAAGCTATTTTCTATCCTGTTTTTGATCCTCTTTCGAACACTCTGTTTTGAAAGGTGTGCGGCATTCAAGAGTTGGAAGTAAATGCCCACTGCTATGATTGGATAACAGTTTTGCATATTAAAATAAGTAAGCACTTGGAATTTCCAGAGTTATAATTTAAAAAGGATGACTTACGGTGTTTAGTGTAAACAGAATTATGCATGAATGTACCATTGTTTGTTACACTGTCGTTTTTACAGGCTATTCATCCTTTTCGATAAAGTGAAAAACGTATATATTGTCAGTGTTGTGTTTTAAATTAAATGAAATGTGTTTTAATGTCTTAAATTTCCTTGGTTTCCTCGCTTTCATCGGAGGAGCAGGAACTCATATTGTTAAGCCCAAAGTACATTTTTATATCACAGCAACTCCATTCACTTTGTCATGCTTCACAACTCAACATTGAATCTGTAAAGTTGAAAATTGCTTTGATTAACGCCATATCAATAGTTAATAATACTTTTATTCTCAATTACTTTTTTGCCACATGTGGTCTTGATGTACAGTATATGCATTACCGAAACCTGTGGACGAGTGTTGAGTTGAGCCCACTTTCTGAACTAATAGAATATGACTGATATTGCTCCCAGCCCATTTAAACATTTTTTTTTTTTATTTCGATAGGGCCCAGTCTTCTGGAGTTTATTATAAATGTCTTGTATCAGGAACTGTACCTGATTATTTGAAACATGCAAATGTTCAACTCGTTCTTAAATGGCCAAAACTAGACCTAACAATTGTATCAATGTTTGTTTCTAAATTGTCATGTATCTCTAAAATACTAGATAAGTCAGTCTTTCAGCAATTGTACAATTTCTTGGAAGAAAATTTGATTCGGGATTTAGAAGACACCATACCTGTATACAGAAACAGACCTTGATAAAGGATGTACTGTTAACTGTTGATGCTGGTAGCTCTGTCGTGCTTGTGCTCTTAAATTTAAGTTCTGCCTTTGACACAGTTGACCATATTGTCCTGTTTTTCCTCTTAGAGCAATTTGTAGGCATCTAAGGGAAAGCTTTGAATTGGTTTCAATCCTTTTTTTAAGAATAGAATAATCTCAGTGAATATTGATGAATTTTCATCAAGTACAGCTCAGCAAACTACACTCAAATTTATCTCTCCCTAAAACAAAACAAATTTTTCTTAGTTTCTCTACTAGTGTGCCTCACTGATTTAATGGCTTGTATGTCTTTACATTTTCTAAATTTAAATGAAAGTAAGACTGAGATTATTGTGCTTGGGCCTTCTGAGGCCAAAAAACATCCCAGTTTTGGTTCTCTTTCCCAATATGTAAAACCTTGTGTAAAAAACTTGGGAGTATACTTGGTTAGTGCTGTTAACTTTAATATACAGGTTAGTTCTGTGGTCAAATCCAGTTTCTTCCATCTAAGAGCACTGGCAAAGATGAATACTTTTTTGTCCTTTAAGAAATTTGAGAGGGCTATTCATGCCCTTTTTACTTCAAGGCTTGACAACTGCAAATCACTCTACATAGGAATTAGTCAGGCTACTCTTTCTAGGCTACAAGTGGTACAATATGCAGATGTTTTGTTTTTCATAGATTTGAATCAATGATGCAGTAGCTATTTTGTCTGGTTATTGTTTGTTGTGTGCCAATCTGTATTTAGTTCCCTTTCGTTGTCACTCCGAGTTACGTCGGATGACGACGAATGGGGTTTCGCTTAGAACACCTATCGACTTCGAGTATACAAAAATGAGCCAATGGCAAAAAAATGCCATGGGTCTGCGGAATTTGCATGACGTAACTCCGCCCCACCTCGTGGGTATAAAAGGAGGTTATGTTTTCGCTTCGGAGCCAAGAGTATCTCTTCACTCCACAGCCATTTATGACTTCGCTCTACGAGACGAGCCATTCTCTCCGGTGTTGGTGTGACGGCGATCTGCAGCGAATTCACATTGCCTGCTATCTGTGCAGTGATCTGCCAGTGAGTGTGTTTCTCCCTGCTCGCTTCAACATCGCAGAGTTTTTTTTCTCCTCTCACAAAAGAGCTCGCACGCGGCACGTCTTTTTAAAGACGGCTCGCCCGTGCATTTGTGGTTGCGGCAGATTGGTATTGGACTCTGATGGGCACGAGTGCTGTCTAGTGTGTTTGGGCTTTGATCATGCTTGTACAGCGCTCGTGGGTGATTCATGTTCTCTCTGTGGGAGAGATCGCGTCATTTAGGTCGAGACTCGGTGAACTCGCAAGAGTGAGAGTCCCCTCATCCATCCCCCGATTTTCAGCTGGTGGCCAGGGTGACCTGAGGGTAATGGTCTGGAACAGGGCGCCGACTGTGTGTCCGTGACCCCAGCCCCCCTCTTCAATGACGGTGCCCGCTAGGTGATTCCACGAGTCTATCTTCGGGTGGCCCGTGTGTTTTCATTTGAAAGCTACAGAGGATGGTGCTATGTCTGTAGCAGCATCACTAGGTGGGCTTTATTCTTCTGGAAGTGACGACTCGTCACAGCTGCCACCTTCTGGTGTGCTATGGCTGTGCCTGAGTCTGATCCGGAGATGACGGTTAGCTTTCCTGGGACGATTGGTTTTTGGGTAAGGCCGCCGACCCGCGTCCACGGCAAACCCCAATATCTTTCTTCCCGGACATGTATGATGAGATCTCGACATCCTGAAAGACCCCTGTGTCTTCTCAGGACCGCTCATTGGTCTCATCCGCCTTTCCCCCCTCAACGGGGCCGCTGCCCATGGGTACACTGGGGTCCCCCCAGTTGAACGCTCTGTTGCGATGCTACTGTGTCCTCAGAGTGCTTCCCGGCGCAATCCTAAGCACCCGTCCGAAGCCTGTAGTTCTTTTCGTCTACACTAATCTGTGGCGAAATCCTATAGTGCCACAGGACAGGCAGCCGCCTCACTGCTTCCCATGACCGTTCTGTGGGCTACCTGACCCAGATGCTCATGGTTATGCATGAGGGCGGGACTGACTCGAGGCTCTTTAATGAGCTACCAAAAAGCACGCCGCCACTGACCTTGCTCTCCGAGCGATGAAGGTGGCCGTGCGCTCTCCGAGTCAGGTGATGTTTACCACTCTGGGGCTGACCGGTCTGATGTGCAGGATGTCGGCGGACTCGTCTGCTCGACACCCCCATATCCCAGGTCGGCCTCTTCGGCGGTGTGGTTGAGTACTTCTGCCCGACAGTTCTCAACCGCCCGGGAGCAGATTGAGGTTATTCTGCCGACGGCCCCGCCGTCCGCTCAGGTCCCTCAGTCTGCCAACTGCCGAAGGCGCCCTCCCACGGTTCCAACCCCGCCCGTTCACCCAGGCTGGCTTTGGAAGACCGTGGGGGGATGCCTCAGCCCTCTCCAGCCCCGCCCCCCGCTAAACGCCGGGTTAAGCGGCACTTTTGAGATGGGCTGCTCACAGATGGGACTCAGTTCTTTCCAGGAGTTGGTAGCAGGGTGTAGACTTGGAATTAAAGCCTCTTTTGTTTCCCCGTTATTATTTGATTTACGGGACCAGACACCAGTTATCTTGCCAAGAAAGATTTTATTCTTATATGTCAGGAGAGAAACTTCAAGATGTTGTATTCATGCCAGGTCTATGCGTTTCCGTGTTTCTCTGAGGTAGTACAGTAAGATTGAGCTTTTATACAACACAGGGAGTCTTACAGCTTCCTTGTAAGGTAACAAAACATGTTGCTCTGAGCTTCTTAAAATTAGAACGTATATCATACGTACACACCCCATAGCAAACTATAGCTTCCCCCTGTCTGACATATGATCCTCCCTTGGATCCATGCTATCTATAGTTCCCTCATGCATTCAAACTCATGCTTTTGAAACTTCATAAGATGATACAACTGATTATGAATATTAATAAAGAATAATAATACAGATACATAATATTTAATAATAAAATAATATTAAAAGATGAAATTTTGAATCTTCATCTCCCTCCACTGGAACTACGGCCGTCAGTTCCACACCATCATTCCCAGGTGGCCAACCTATAGAAGTGATAGTGAGGAGAAGAAATAGCAGACCAAGAAAATAGACAGAAAGAACAGAAGAATGGAAACAGAGAAACAAAACAAAGAACAAAACCCCAGCCCATGTTATGTCCCCGTATACTATGTGTATTTTAATATCTATGTGTATGTCTTTAAAATGAACCCCAATCATCTAAGAAAAGAAAAACTAATAAGTCTTCTGCCCGTGCCTGAACTCATTAATTAATTAACTCGTTAATTAATTAAATCCTTCAGTTCCGAACCAAAACAAGAAATTAAAATAAACGTTGACGTTAAAGGATCCTATCCCTTGGGGTTGAAAATCAGTAAGCGGATGTTCATTGTTTGTGAGGTAGTGTTTTGCATAAAATCTCTTATTTCACGCTGTATGTCCCATTCTTAGTTCTATCCATTTGGTTAGAAATAATCTATTTGACAGGTTTGGTACTTTTCCTTCTAGTAACACATATAAGGACTTGGATTATTAGCATGACCATCGTCGTTGGGTATCGAGAATAACTTGCAACCATCTCTAATCAATGTCAATGGAACTGATTCCTGAAATGGAAGCAGAGAAATAATTAACATCACTTCTTTGTTCCCAATCTTTAAAACTAATGGATGAATATTGCTCAATCTCAGGCCATAAGCCATCATTATCATCTTGTTCATTCACTAAGCAAGGTTTAACTTGTGACCAATGATACCATCTATCTGTTCCTACACCCTTCCCTTTGAGACAAACACTTGTATCAGTAGTTAGGAGTATCTCATATGGTCCTTCCCATCTAGGCTCTAAACCTTTCCTAGCAATTCGTTTGATCATGACAAAACTACCTAACTCGGGAATGTGTGGAATGTCAGTAGTGGTGTGTTTTTCATCCCATTGCTGTTGAGCTTCTCGCACTTTCTTATTATTGTCTTTAGTAGCTTTGTCTAGCATTGCGAGATAGCGGCGTAACTTTTCTTGGAACAAAGTAGAGTCTCCTCCTGTTCCCGCTGGTGGCGGAGCATCAGGAGGTAGAACCATTGCTCTTCCCGTCATTAGTTCAAAAGGGGTTAGTCCTGTAACTCGGTTTGGAGTTGCTCTCAAGTTCCACAGAATAGCAGGTAATAACTTATGCCAGCCTTGGCCAGTTTGCAGAATGGCTTTGGTAAGAGCGGTTTTCAAAGATCTATTCATTCGTTAAACCAGGCCTGAGCTTTCCGGCCTATAAGGAATGTGGAATTTCTGTTTAATTCCCATCAATTTCATTGCTTCCTTCATCAATTTCCCAGTGAAATGAGTTCCATTGTCAGAATCAAGTTCATATGGAAGGCCCCAGCGAGGAAAAACTTCTTCCACCATTACTCGTGCTGCCGCTTCAGCAGTGCAGGATTTTGTAGGGTATGCTTCCACCCATCTAGTAAATCTGTCCATGATTACAAGTATGTATTGATACCCTCCACTGGGTGATAAAGGTCCTGTGAAATCAATTTGGAGGTGTGTCCATGGACCTGTTGGTCTGGGTGCATGTGACATTCGCACCTTTACAGATTTTCCTACATTTGCTTTGAGGCATATCAAGCATCTCCTACAGTAATCATCAATGTCTCTCATCATTCTTGGCCACCACCAAGTCTCACTGATTTGAGATTTCATTGCTTTTGCTCCAGCATGTACCTTTCCATGATACAGCTGCATTAGTTCTCTTCTTGTTCCGATAGGCATCACCACTTGTCCTGTTGGAATTTTCCAGATACCTTGATCATCCTCTTTCGCTCCCGCTTTCATCCATTGTTCTTTCTCTTCATCTGTCTCCAATTGATATGACAGAAGATGGAGCTTAGGATTATCCTTGCTATTTTCCTTTACCAAGGTAACAGGAGTAAAAGGAAGTAGAGCTGCTTCTCTAGCTGCTGCATCTGCTGCCGTGTTTCCTTGACTTTCTTTGGACTTGTCAGATTGATGTGATTTTACTTTGATCACGGCTGCTTCTCGGGGTAAGTAACATGCTGTAATCAAACGACGAATTATGGAAGCATGTTGTATTTCGCTCCCACTGCTAGTGATAAGTCCACGTCTTTTACACAGAGCAAGGTAGTCATGGACCACGCCAAAAGCATAGCGACTATCTGTATAGATGTTGACTCGATCTCCTTCTGATAGTTCAAAGGCTTCTGTAAGTGCTATAAGTTCAGCTACTTGTGCTGAAGATTTCCCAGAAAGGGCTCCTTTCTTTACAACAGTTCCATCTCCTTTCACTACAGCCCATCCAGTATGTCGTTTTCCATCAACATAATAACTGGATCCATCAACCCATAACTCTTTGTCTGGGTTTTTAAGAGGGATTGGATTAACTGGACCAAGACTATCTTCTTCTACTTGTTTTTCACACTCATGTGGTATTCCCTCGTGTGGTTCCAGCATCATTGTTGCAGGGTTAAGAGTCGTGTCCCTGATGATTTCCACTCTTAAATCTTTGTTCAACAAAGTTGCTTCCCATTTTGCTCTTCTTGCATCAGTTATGGTTTTGATGTTCGTGTTGTTCAACAGTGTCACTATACTGTGTGGAGTGTGCAATATGATAGTTTGTGCTCCTATCAGATTCTCAACAGCATCCACTGCCCATGTGGCACCATCGAGGGCTTGTATACATCGTGGTTGCCCAATCATAGTGACAGGAATCTTTGTGGAAAAGTATCCAACTGGTCTGTATCGATCACCTGGTTTTTGACACAGTACTACTGAATATGTCTCATCTCCTACCCTGGTCCACAAATGAAAATGCAACCGTCCGTCAGGAAGTCCCAATGCTGGGGCTGAAGTCAGTTTTTCTTTCATAGAAGTAAACGCTTCCTCAGCTTCTGGTGTCCAGTTTATATGTTCCACTCCAGGCTTTCCTCCCTTGTACAGGTCGATGAGGGGGCTGGTGATGCTAGCAAAATCAGGTATATACTGACGACAATAGTTGAAAAGTCCCATCACCTTCCGCATTCCTGTAACTGTTAGAGGTTTTGGAAGTTGTCGTAATGCCTCTACACGCTCTGTTGTCATTCTCCTTCCCTCCACAGATATTTCTTGGCCCAAATAGATAACCTTGGATTTGGCCAGCTGTGCTTTATCGGGGTTAACTTTGAATCCCCCTTTCCTAAGGGCTTGTAGGACAACATTCAGAGCAAATACATGGCTGTTTTCATCTGGGCTTGCAATTAACAAGTCATCAACATATTGGAGGCAGACACTTCCTGATTTCTCAATTTCAGCTTTTTGCTCCATTAAGAACTGGTCCAAAGCTCTATGAAATACAACAGGAGAAAGATTAAGACCTTGTGGGAGTCTGTTCCAAACATACTGTTTTGCGCCCACTGTGAAGGCTAATTTCTCTTGAGATCTTTTGTCTATAGGTATAGACCAGAAAGCCGACAGTACATCCAGTACCGT
Source organism: Meda fulgida (assembly GCA_030578275.1). NCBI lineage: Eukaryota > Metazoa > Chordata > Actinopteri > Cypriniformes > Leuciscidae > Meda > Meda fulgida. Next base: position 14,193,115 of record CM060634.1, read on the forward strand.
AAAAATTTTAGCATTTCCTGGAATGTCATTCAGAATGGTGGCAGGATTGGCCACAATAGGATGCGGTTTTGGTGTTACACTGTTAAGTCTTGTGTAATCAATGGTTAGTCTCCATGAGTTATCAGATTTCTTGACAGGCCAGACAGGACTATTAGTGGTAGATGAAGTTTGTCTGATAATTCCTTCAGCTTCCAAGTCTGCCACTATCTCCTCCACGGCTCGTCTTGCTTCAGGTCGGATGGGGTATTGTTTATGAGGGGCATGTATCGGTCCCTCAATAACAATGGGACTGCACAGAAGACCCCAACCACCGTCTTTCTTCCAGTTTCTGATAATTGGTTTTGCTGTACCAACAGACCTTAGATTACATGTGCGATCTTCGTGTGGTATTATCCCAGCAGTTGTAGCGATTTGACGACTGTCAGTGAATATGATCATGTTTAACAATGGAAGAATGTCCATGCCAATAAGGCTTCCTTGTGAATTCGGCCCAACCCAGAAAGATGTCCATAAGACTTCATCTTCATGTATTTGCAGTGGAACTTGAATACTTTTGCGGAATTTTGTGATACCTCCTCCAACTCCTTCAACATCCATAGTTTCCTCTGTTGTAGGTAGGTTCAGATCTGTTATTGAAATGGCTGCGCCTGTGTCAACAAGGATGTCACATGGGTGGCCCCCTATTAATGCATTGACGAAAAGGCGATTGTCTCTTTTCTTACTAATACAGGGGGCCGCTGATTCCTATTGCGGACGCATAATTCCCTCAATGAGCTGACGGACTTGTGCTTCAGTCCACGTCTTCCCTTGAGGGGTTTCATTATGGTTTTTTGCACTGACCTGTCTAAATGATGGACCTTGACCTTCTGCTCCACCTCCTTTAGCCCAACAATCTATTTTTGAGTGTCCACGCTTTCCACAGTTGCTGCAGGAAATCACCCTATTCTTTGTGTCCTTGTTGTATTGAGCTGTTGCCACTCCTCTTCGATATGGCTTGTTTCCTTCTTCTTTATTTGATCTCATAGCCATCTCTAAGCGGCCAGCCCATTGCATAATTTGGTCAAATGTCTCACCTGGGTTGACTCCAAGTGATAAGGCTTGTTGGTATTTTGTGCTAAGTCCATCCACAAGTGTGTCAGTGAACTGTACATCATCTCTGTCAGGTTGTTTCTTGGCACAGAGAGCCCATCTCTCATAAGCATTCCACTTACGTAGAGCATATTCATCTGGAGATTCATCATCCTTTTGCTTAATCAATGTCACTAATGTGAAAGGAATTTTACCACTGCCCAAGATTTCCTGGATTTCTTTTCGGAACACATCTAATGCTTGCCAAAGACCCAGGGGTCGTCACTGGCCATCAACCCACAAATCTATCCATTGGGCGGTTGTTATCGAAGCTGGCAAGCGTTCCCATCTGTCTCTTGGGATTTTAGCTTTCACAATGGTGTGTATGTCTCTTAATGTCATTTGATGTGCTTCAATCAATGAGTCTAATTCTCGCCAAAACTCTGTGTTTGGATCTTATCTCTTCAGAGGAGGCAAGGCTGTGAGAATGGCTTGACGTTCTCCTGGTGTGAATGGTCTCTCTTCTGTCATCATTTCAGATCCTTCCCTTTTAATTACAGGTGAAAAAAATTCAGGACCGATCTTGTCAATTGTGATCATGTCGTCATCTCTTGTCTCATCACCCCAGTCAGAATCATAATTCCGAACTGGTGTACATCGCAGCATGTCTCTGTTTGGCTGAACTGTTTTAGATCTTGTTATTACCGGAGCTGCTTGTGCAGATGCAATATACATTTTGTCAACTGGACCTCCATTTGATCTCGAAGCTTGAGGCTGTGTCAGAGGTTTAGATGAATTTGTATATTGTTCAGGCAAAATTGGATAAATTGGGTTGTAAGGAGGAGGCGTTACAGTTGTTGCAGATTTCACTGGTGCTTGTGAATATTTCTTTTCAGCTTCAGTTATTATATTTGTCCAATCTGGATCAAATGAATCATCATTGGTTGTATTTTCTCCATCTGAACATTTAATAGACATAATTTTGTTCAATTTGTTATATGCTTCAATTTGAGGCTTCATTGCTTCAACAAGTGGGACTGGGCACCCATTGATACCACAACAAATTCCACCTTGTTTCAAAATCCAATGTGCGGCGAGGATTGGAAATACTTTTGACTTGATAGAGTCCTTCTGGGACTCAAGCCAGCTTAACTGCACATCCATAGATGTGTTAATGTCCAGTCCTTTTTTCAAAAACTTAGCTTGCTTTTTCTGTTTTCTTTCTAAGTACCAAGCAGATATTGTTCTGCTGTTAAATCCACTTTCTGCCATTGCAAATTATTTGTCACTCTGTGTCTGTGTGCTCAAACAGCAGGGCTATTTTTGTGAGGGAGTGTGTGTGTGAATTCCAGGGGAGGCCCTCTGCTTTTCTCCCTTTCCACCTGTTCTAATTTCTCAAGAACAAAGAAGGGGTTGGGAAACAAAAAAACAACTCTAATATTTTCTGTTTTTCTTTTTTGTTTGTCTTAATTCAGATTAATTTATATATATATATACATACACACATATATACACACACACACACATATATATATATATATATATATATATATACACACACTAAAGTTGCTCTCAGATCAGTCTTTTCCTCCAAACACTGAACAGCTTTATTGTCAAAATCAGAATGCATGCCATTCTAGCATCTATTCCATTGATACCCTTCTTCTAAGGGTTCAATCCTCTGCGTATTTACGTTTTAGGGTTTATTTGTATTTTTTTATACTGCACTGTACTAACTTCAAGCACAGACCCGCCACTGTAAACCGCTATAAATCACTGCTTGTCACACTATCCTCGTCTTCTTCTGAAACGATTCTTTGTGTATTGGATATATTTTAGAGATAAATCTGCCCTTTATCGCAATCTCGCCATATTCCAACCACCTTACAAGCTAATTGCTAAATCGCCTTACAGCTATTTCCAAAATTTGACTAAGATGGTCTTTTCCCTAAAAAAGATCCACTTTCTACAGTTTTTTTTTCAAAAATGAAAAAGACTTCCCCAGCATCATTCAATATTCAGAGGTTTACTGACCAGAGCAACTCAAATAAGCCACATTCTAATTATTTAAATTATTTTTATTTTTCTGACACATATATTCATTGGCAAAACAACTGGTGGTACTTTAAATAACACAGTTCTTTTAAGCAGTTTCAGTCAATGTCCAATCATCAGGCAGACTTAGAATTATTTAGAATAGAAAAAGTCTTACCTTGAATGATTGACAAATGCCTGAAGATGCAATCCTGTTTGTCGTGACGCCAAATGTAGACTTGGAATTAAAGCCTCTTTTGTTTCCCCGTTATTATTTGATTTACGGGACCAGACACCAGTTATCTTGCCAAGAAAGATTTTATTCTTATATGTCAGGAGAGAAACTTCAAGATGTTGTATTCATGCCAGGTCTATGCGTTTCCGTGTTTCTCTGAGGTAGTACAGTAAGATTGAGCTTTTATACATCACAGAGAGTCTTACAGCTTCCTTGTAAGGTAACAAAACATGTTGCTCTGAGCTTCTTAAAATTAGAATGTATATCATACGTACACACCCCATAGCAAACTATAGATTCCCCCTGTCTGACATATGATCCTCCCTTGGATCCATGCTATCTATAGTTCCCTCATGCATTCAAACTCATGCTTTTGAAACTTCATAAGATGATACAACTGATTATGAATATTAATAAAGAATAATAATACAGATACATAATATTTAATAATAAAATAATATTAAAAGATTAAATTTTGAATCTTCAAGGGCCACTCCTTTCCCCGGTGGAGGGCTGGGGAAGAATCCTTATTCAGAAAGAACTGACTCTCTCGTCTCTGAGCATACAGAGTTCCGGACGACACGGTGCGCCGCCTCCGAGCCGTGCACCCCTCGTCCCCCTCTGTCTCAGAGCCGGATGACAGTGTGTGCCGTCCCTGGACCGTACCGCTCTCATCCCCCTCTGTCGCCAGACCGCTGGCAAACCCCTGGCAGAAGGAGGCTCCTTCCCTGGCCTCTGTCAGGGTGCGGTTATGACCGTGCCCCCACTCTGGGCCGCTATGCCGTCCACCTCTGGGCCGGTCATTCCGCTTCGCTGCACCACCGAGGGGACGTCGGTGGTTCGTTGACTCCGCTGGCACAGTTCTTGGGAGCCTGCCTAGAGCTTCCCTGTCTGTTTCGCTGGGTCGCACGAACCATCGGCTCGGCTATGCGATTCAGTTCGCACGGTCTTCTCCCCGCTACAGGGGAGTCCGCTCCACTCTGGTCGGTGGCAATGCCCCTATCATGAGAGCAGAAATTGCCACCCTGCTGGCGAAGGGTGCAATCGAGACTGTCCCTCCAGCCGAGATGAGGTCCGGCTTCCACAGCCCTTACTTCATTGTCCCCAAGAAAACCGGTGGGTTACGACCAATCCTGGACTTGCGCGTGCTGAACCGCTCCCTTCACAGGATGCTGTTCAAGATGCTCACCGCCAAACGCATTTTCGAATGTGTTCGGCCCCAGGATTGGTTTGCAGCGATCGACCTGAAGGACGCCTACTTTCATGTCTCCATTCTTCCTCGACACAGACCGTTCCTCCGGTTTGCTTTCGAGGGGCAGGCATACCAGTACGCGGTCCTCCCTTTCGGGCTAGCCCTGTCTCCTCGCGTCTTCACGAAGGTCGTCGAGGCAGCCCTTGTTCCCCTTCGGGTTCACGGGGTTCGCATCCTGAACTATCTCGACGACTGGCTTATCCTAGCTCACTCTCGAGACCATGTTTGGAAACACAGGGACCGTGTGCTCCAGCACCTAGCTCGTCTGGGCCTTCGGGTCAACTGGGAGAAGAGCAAACTTTGTCCCGTGCAGAGGATCTCTTTTCTCGGTATGGACATCGACTCGGTCGCCATGTTCGCGCAGCTTACGAGCGAGCGCGCGCAGTCACTGCTGACTTGTCTGAGACAAATTCAGGGCAAGAGTGCGGTTCCACTGAAATATTTTCAGAGGCTCCTGGGGCATATGGCATCTGCAGCTGCGGTGACGCCGCTCGGATTGCTTCATATGAGACTGCTTCAGCTTTGGCTTCGCGACAGAGTGCCGAGGTGGGCATGGCAACAAGGCACGCTCCGAGTATCAGTTACTCCGACCTGTCGTCAGACCTTCACCCCGTGGTTGAACCTCAGTTTTCTCAGGGCAGGTGTCCCCCTGGAACGAGTTTCCCGGCATGTTGTTGTCTCAACAGATGCCTCCACCACGGGCTGGGGCGCCATGTGCAATGGACATGCTGCCGCGGGCTCCTGGACAGGACCCCAGTGCCTATGTCATGTCAATTGCCTCGAGTTGCTGGGAGTACGGCTTGCCCTGCACCGCTTTCGGGCGTTGCTCAAGGGTCAACAAGTACTAGACCGATCAGACAGTACCGCCACTGTAGCGTACATCAACCATCAAGGTGGTCTACGCTCCCGCCGTATGTCGAAACTCGCTCGCCACCTCCTCTTATGGAGTCAGAAGCATCTGAGGTCCCTTCGAGCCATTTACCTTCCCGGAGCCCTGAACTGTGCAGCCGACGAGCTCTCACGGCTTCAGCCCCTCCCCGGAGAATAGCGAGTCAATCCCCAGTCGGTTCAGCTGATTTGGGACCAGTTCGGGGATGCACAGATAGATCTGTTCGCCTCCCACGACTCGACCCATTGCGACCAGTATTATTCCCTGACCGAGGGCACGCTCGGCACGGATGCTCTGGCGCACAGCTGGCCGCGGGGCCGCAAATATGCGTTTCCCCCAGTGAGCCTTCTTGCGCAGGTCTTGCGCAAGGTCAAGGAGGACGAGGAGCAGGTCCTTCTAGTTGCGCCGTACTGGCCCACCCGGACTTGGTTCTCCGAACTGGTGCTCCTCGCGACAGCACCTCCTTGGCCGATTCCTCTGAGGAAGGACCTCCTTTCTCAGGGACGGGGCACCCTATGGCACCCTCGTCCCGATCTTCGGAAACTCCACGTGTGGCTCCTGGACGGGACGAGGCAGGTTTGAGTACCCTACCACCAGCGGTGGTGGCTACCATCACTTCCGCTAGAGCATCGTCCACGAGACACGCCTATGCGTTGAAGTGGAACCTCTTCGTCAACTGGTGCTCTTCTCGCCGAGAAGACCCCCGGAGGTGTTCGGTCAGTCTTGTGCTTTCCTTCCTTCAAGATGGGTTGGAGCGAAGGCTGTCTCCCTCCACCCTCAAAGTTTATGTTGCCGCTATTGCCGCACACCTTGACTTGGTGGAAGGTAAATCTTTAGGGAAGCACGACCTGATCGTCAGGTTCTTGAGGGGGGCGAGGAGGCTGAATCCTCCTCGCTCTCCTCTCGTTCCCTCTTGGGACCTCGCAGTGGTTCTAACTGCCCTGCAGAGTGCTCCCTTTGAGCCTCTGCAATCAGTGGATTTTAAATTCCTGTTAATGAAGACAGCGCTCCTGGTTGCATTGGCCTCTCTCAAAAGGGTCCGGGACCTGCAAGCATTCTCCGTTGACGAAGCGTGCCTGGAATTCGGGCCGGCTTACTCTCACGTGATCCTGAGACCCCGGCTTGGACATGTGCCCAAGGTTCCTACCACTCCCTTCCGGGACCAGGTGGTGAACCTGCAAGTGCTGACCTTAGAGGAGGCAGACCCAGCCTTGGCACTGCTCTGTCCAGTACGCGCTCTCCGCGCCTATGTAGACAGGACGCGGTGCTTCAGGACCTCAGACCAGCTCTTTGTCTGTTATGGTGGGAAGCTGAAGGGAAAGGCTCTCTCCAAGCAGAGGTCGTCTCACTGGATAGTGGACACCATTGCTTTGGCATACCAGCAGCAAGGTCGACCGTGCCCCCTTGGTGTGACTGCCCACTCCACCCGGAGTGTGGCATCCTCTTGGGCTCTAGCGCATGGCGCCTCGCTAACAGACATCTGCAGAGCTGCAGGCTGGGCGACACCTAACACATTCGCCAGATTCTACAATCTCCGAGTGGAGCCTGTGTCCTCTCATGTACTCGCTTCAACTAGCTAGTACCGGACCCGCTCAGGTGTCTTCGCTTGCTCGCCATTCCACTCCACGGACTGGATACGTGCGATATTCTCCTCAGGTGAGCTTCTCCGCAAGCCCTGAGTTCCTCAAGCACCCCTGATGCTAACGCCAGTGTCTATTGCCTGGGCGTCGGCTAGGTGCCTCCCGTGTGCATGGTCCCTCCCCGGAGCTACCCCAACACGTGTATTTCCACTGTAAGCCTCTCTGAGCATGTGTCTTTCCCTTGGCAAGCCACCTTGCCACCCCTGAGGTTGAAATATTCTACCTGCGGCTGGACACCTCAGTATTCTCCATATGTTTCCTCGGGTCATATGTGTATTTCCAAATGCCCCCCCCCCCCCCCCCCCCCCCTCTGGGTTGGTGTTAATTGCATATTTCCTCTAACTATGGGATATGCTTCCCAGTGTACCTTGGTCTTACAAGTCTTACAAGGGGTCAGATTTACGCAGGGCACTGGAAGACAGCTGTGAAGGTGGCGTGATTAGACTGATAACCCCATTCGTTGTCATCCAACGTAACTCGGAGTGACAACGAAAGGGAACGTCTCGGTTACATATGTAACCCTCGTTCCCTGAGTAGGGAACAGAGACGTTACGTCTTCCTGCCACTTCCGCTGTACCGCGGGGATCGCCTGAGCTCAGTCTTGGCTCTTCAGTGAAGAAACATAACTGCATGTTGCCGGCGTCCTCCTTTTATACCCACGAGGTGGGGCGGAGTTACGTCATGCAAATTCCGCAGACCCATGGCATTTCTTTGCCATTGGCTCGTTTTTGTATACTCGAAGTCGATAGGTGTTCTAAGCGAAACCCCATTCGTCGTCATCCGACGTAACGTCTCCGTTCCTTACTCAGGGAACGAGGGTTACATACGTAACCGAGACGTTCTGTATTATATGTACAGCACATTGGCCAACAGTTGTTGTTTTAAATTGTGCTCTATAAATAAAGTGACATTGACATGCGCATTATTTATTCATTCTATAGGTGCGTTGGGTTTCTTTACAAAGTGACATCGCCAACTACTGGGCTGGCATGTGTTTTTAGTCGTTTTCGTGTATCCGTATGAATATGAACAGGGATAATTTTGACACGGTTGTCGTCTGTTTGCGAAAAGAGGAAAAGAAAAACTTTAGGGTGATCAGGGCCCCGACAATAAAGTGGACATAAGTAAATTATTAAACACAAAATACTAATTTGAGTTGAAATATTTGATTACCTCATTGAATGCAAAGCTTCTGTGAAGAAATACAGTTCAAAGCAAGCAGCTTAGAGCCTAGAACAAGAAGAACAAATTCAAACAAAATGGACATTAAGTGATAATGTAGTCATATAACTTATTACGCAGCTTTTCATCACATCAAACATTTCAGGGACATGAAACATTGATTTGAGAAGAAACTGTTTGAAAATCTTACCTGTTTATTATCTTAGAATCCACTACAGTGTAAAAAACAATAAATCTAGCAACAATAATACCATATACCTATTAATACTGAGGTCCTCCAGTTGTATTTTACAGTAAATACAGTTGATATCTGAGGTGCAAGATGGCACCAGTTGTGTTTAAATAAAATGGGAGAGAGTGAGTCTGCAGTGTGATACAAGAGATAAAAGAAGCGCTGCATGGCCTCAAATAACTGGAAGAGAAGTTTTTATAAGGCATTGCTGTACGTCTTTATAACACATCAGTCATTATCTTGGAATAACTTCAGAATTATGTACCTGGCCAATCAGAATTAAGCATTTCAGAGAGTCATGTAATCTAGGTTCTACAAGGAACCATCAATGCCAATAAATAAACTATATTTTAAGATTTAACTCTTTTAAACATTATTCGTTTCATTTTGTGCAGGTTAAAGATGCCCTACCCACCATCACAGTGACTCCAAGAAAAGTCTACAACTTTCCCATTTAATTCCTCAAGATGAACACTTCAGAGACCACCACTCTTTCCCTCTGGGCCATCCATGTCAACTCCAGTCCTGTTTCGTACCTCCTCAATGTTACCGAGATCTCATCCCATGCCAAGCCAAAAGCATGCGAGCAGCTCAACATCGCCACTGAGGTGTTCCTCATCCTTGGCATTGTCAGTCTACTGGAAAACATCCTGGTCATCTGCGCTATAGTGAAAAACAAAAACCTACACTCGCCCATGTATTTCTTCGTCTGCAGCCTGGCCGTGGCCGACATGCTGGTGAGCGTCTCCAATGCCTGGGAAACCATAGTCATCTACTTGCTCACTAACCGCCAGTTGGTGGTGGAGGACCATTTCATCAGACAGATGGACAACGTTTTTGACTCTATGATCTGCATCTCTGTGGTAGCGTCCATGTGTAGTCTTCTAGCTATTGCTGTTGATCGCTACGTCACGATTTTCTACGCTCTACGATACCACAACATCATGACGGTTCGCCGGGCCGCACTCATCATTGGGGGGATTTGGACCTTCTGCACCGGCTGTGGAATAGTCTTCATAATCTATTCTGACAACACGTCCGTCATCGTGTGCTTGATCTCCATGTTCTTCATCATGCTAGCACTCATGGCCTCTCTTTACAGCCACATGTTCATGCTGGCCCGTTCTCATGTCAAACGCATTGCCGCCCTGCCGGGCTACAACTCCATCCACCAGAGAGCCAGCATGAAGGCGGCCGTCACACTGACCATTCTTCTCGGGATCTTCATCGTCTGCTGGGCTCCATTCTTTCTACACCTCATCCTTATGATTTCCTGCCCCAGAAACCTCTACTGCATGTGCTTCATGTCTCATTTCAACATGTACCTCATCCTCATCATGTGCAACTCTATCATCGACCCACTCATCTACGCTTTCAGGAGTCAGGAAATGCGGAAAACGCTTAAGGAAATCATCTGCTGCTATAGCCTGAGGAATATTTTTGGAATGTCAAGGTAGCGTCAAACCAAAAATGATAGGTGGATTGTCATTTCACAAGAAGAAATCGTTCAACTCATAAAGTCTGAGAGCAGAATGTGCCAACCCCCTGTTGATCTAGATGAAAAATTAAGGAGGCCTTAGTTCCATGGAACAATATAATCCTCGATGAACAATGTGATTTAATAACACAGTCTCAAGGGACACGTAGGAGCTCTTGATCAAAGCCTAAGGGAAAAACAAGTGCACTCATTTGTCAAATTAACAATGCAAAACAAAGCCTGTCTAGACATTAATGTTGTATAGGTAAAATTAAAATGTAATATAGCATGCAGTTTACATTGTTGCATGTGCTCTGTGGTTGGCAGTGAAGGTGAGAAAGAACGAGCAACACTATTGATTCCCAGGATGTAATTCAATGACAAAACTGCTGCAGCAGACTACAATTTTTAAAAACATGGCACAATATATACACACATTAATACATAACATAAAGTAGGCTACATAAAATAAAAGAATGGAACCAGACTGACTGTGACAAAAATAGATTCACAGTCCTTGAAACCTTAAGTAGACATTTTAGGAACAGCATTACAATGAGGATGACAACATTTCTGGTATCATGTCACTAACACATTTTTTGTTAGTCTTTAAAGGCATCAGGAGTTTTGTAATATAGTATAAATTCGTCACATATGCCTGTATCATAATGTGTGTTTATCTATAGCTGCAAAAACAAAATAAAAAAATATATTATGACTTATACTGTATATTAACTCATACAATAAAACAACAGAATAAAATAAGTTTTACCTAATTTAAATAAGTATTGCAATTACTAAAATAAAAAGCTTAAATATTTCTGACTTGTCCTCACAATTACAAGCATTTGTGGATATGTTGGCAATTTACATATTATTGTAAGCACGAACATGTACTTGAATTTGGGGGTCTCCAGTTATTCTCATTTGAAGTATTTATCTCTGCCCCTTTAAATGTAATGACATTAAATTATATGTTTTTTATTTATTTCTTGTATCTGCTATTCAATTTCAGGGTGAGAATCAATGTTTGTCATCATGCTGCTTACTGTCTGCAGTCACTGCATAAATTAATCTGTTTGAAATTACAGGGGAAAAATGCAAGTGTTTTGTTGTTTTTTCTTCAGGTAATATTTCCCATGGGGGGTATCTTTAGTAATAAATTGCCACATTGATTATAAAACATGAAACAATTAGCAAAACAGCAAAAAAAGTTAAACTAAATTCTGAAAATATAAAACACAACCCATCCTAATAAAATGATAACTTAATTTGTTACTCATCAGCTACATCAGAAATATTGATATTTTAGTTTGGATAAAATTAAAAATGATCTCTATTTAAAAGGGGTTTAAATGAGATGTTATAGAGCTAAACAGTGTTATAGGTATTTTGACTCAAAACCTTAAAGGTACTAAGATAGAGTCCTTATGACAACTCTAGCCGTTTCCCCTAAAACACTTATCCAACGGCTTACATTTGAAGTATATATAATCTAAATGTGAATCTGTTCATGCTATGTAAATTCTATGAAAGTAGGACTCCTGTAGGCTAGTTCATTCTTGTCTTGTATTGACTCTAATAGAGCCAGAATTTAAAAGTGTAAGGAGCTAATTGCTCAGACTGTGCAAATATGTTCAGTTAGGTTGTTTGTCAGTTTGATTTTTGCCAATTTCTTATCCCCTTCTTTTCACTTTGGTTCAAAGTGGTTCAGTTCAAATCACCGCCCAGTCACTCAAACATAATGTCAACCCTCCTTCATGACGGTATTAATAGAATGTGCCTTCAATGTGTTTTGTGCTGTCAAAATGACCCGGAGGTCATCTGATCTGTCCTCTCAGTCTCTCTGTGGTACATTAACTGCTCAGGTGCTCAGGTTTGCTGGCTCTCCATGAAGAATCAATGACAGTGTATCTCTAAACCCTTCACTGTTTCAACAAAAAACAAATTGAATCCCACTCACAAAATAATTTGTTCTGGAGTGGTTTCACATACACAGACAATTATTAGACAGACAAGTATCATTAATTCCAATCATCCAAAGTGTATAGATAAAAGGATGTTTTTCATTCTTGTATTGTGTGAAACAGTGATACAGCCGGTAAGTAATTTAGATTTGAGTGAACAGCAGTAGTGCTCCTCACTGTGATAAATGCTCTGTGCATCTGTGTTATGCTGTATAATCTCTTATTTTCATGTATTTGGATGCATGTATACCTAAAATATAAGAATAAAGTTAATTCTTGTGACCATTTTTTATTGTTAAATGTTTTTTGCCTCAATTTACAATGTTAAAATAATAACAATAATAATAATAGTTTGTATAACAAAGTACATGTATATCAAGTAATCATGTCTCATTTCTGTCATGACAACTCTTGGAGTGTTTGGGATGGTAATGGATATGACAATGTTGCTATATTTGGTCGAATAGATGATATTCCATCCTTAATCCGTAGGGTTTAATATGCAGTTGGCTCACCCTTTGCAGCTACAAAAGCTGCAACTCTTCTGGGAAGGCTTTCCACAAGGTTTAGTAGTTTGTTAATTGGAGTTTTTGACCATTCTTCTAGAAGCGCATTTGTGAGGTCAGGCACTGAAGTTGGACGAGAAGGTCTGGCTTGCAGTCTCCGCTCTAATTCATCCCAAAGGTGTTCTATCGGGTTGAGCTCAGGACTCTGTGCAGGGCAGTCAAGTTCCTCCACACCAAACTCGGTCATCCATGTCTTTAAGGACCTTGCTTTGTACATTGGTGCACAGACATGTTGGAACAGGTAGGGGCCATCACCAAACTGTTCCCACATAGTTTGGAGCATGAAATGGTCCAAAATGTCTTGGTATGCTGAAGCACTAAGAGTTCCTTTCACTGGAACTAAGGGGCCAAGCCCAACCCCTGAAAAACAACCCCACGCCATAATCCCTCCCCACCAAACTTTCCAATTGGCAAAATGCAGTCAGGCAAGAACCGTTCTCCTTGCCTGACAGAGAAGCATGATGTGTAAATCCAGAGAACACGTCTCCACTGCTCTAGAGTCCAGTGGCGGCGTGCTTTACACCACTGCATCCGATGCTTTGCATTGCACTTGGTGATGCAGCTGCTCGGCCATGGAAACCCATTCCATGAAGCTCTCTACGCACTGTTCTTGAGCTAATCTGAAGGCCACACAAAGTTTGGATGTCTGTAGCTATTGATTCTGCAGAAAGTTTGCGACTTCTGTGCACTGTGCCCCTCAGCATGCTGTGACCACGCTCTGTGATTTTACGTGGCTTATCATATCTTGGCTGAGTTGCTGTTGTTCACATATGCTTCCACTTTGTTGTAATACCACTAACAGTTGACCATGGAATATTTAGTGAAGAAATTTCAAGAATTTACTTATTGCACAGGTGGCAACCTATCACGTTACCACGCTTGAATTCACTGAGCTCCTGAGAGCAACCCATTCTTTCACAAATGTTTGTAGAAGCAGTCTGCATGCCTAGGTGCTTGATTTTATACAACTGTGGCCATGGAAGTAATTGGAACACCTGAATTCAATGATTTGGACAGGTGTCCCAATACTTTTGGCAATATGCTACGCTGCTGCTGTTGGTTTTTGTCGCTGCAGAGCAGGTATGGGACTTGCTACTGCCAATGCATACACAACATGCGGCTGTGAGCAAAAAAAAGCATGCTGCTACTGTACAAAAAAGCACACATGATTTACTCATAGCAGATCTATGGAAAGTGTAGTCCAGACAGATTACAGAGTTGGTGACTGAGCTGGTGACTGTGACATCTGCACCATCGACAGTTTTATGACAGAACTTTGCATTAATGCAAATGTTTTAATAAACCATGTTTTATATTGATAAAGTGCTATGTATTTATATCACACATAAAATATATTCCTATACCTGACCAATATCACTGAAATGACTGGTCAAACTATATATATATATATATATATATATATATATATATATATATATATATATATATATATATATATATATATATATATACTGTATATATATATATATATATACGGGTGAAGTGCATTTTAAATGAATGCTCTTCTTGTCCATTAAGCATCAGCTAATTTAAATCACTGAAAACCATGTAAGAAGTGTGTAAACACATTAGTTAGGCTTTTTAAATCAAATGCTTTTTTGATATTTAGGGAAGATTGTTTTTTGTTTGTTTTTGTTTTTAAATAGACGTCCCTGGTTTACACCCTAATGGGGTCAGAGCTTGACCAATTATATGTTCAGAGCATGAATATGATTTTGCTAGAACATATTCTCATCATTATGATATGATAAACATGTATTACTAATTGTGAACAACACCAGGTCTTTACATACAGAAAGGTTGCTCTTGGTTACTCCATTAGGGGGTTCAGACTCTTGCTAGTACAGTAATAAAGCCATGAAATGAATTGAATAATCTTTTTCCATTTTGGAGATTACATGATGATAAGAAAAAGGAGCCTTTCATGATAAAACAGCCAGTGTAAAATGGTGCCAGAGAAATTTGACAATCACGCTGCAAAAAAGCTTGTTTTTTCATTTGATGTTCAAGGTATGGTGCATGCCAGTTCCTTGTATTCGACTTGTTATTCCACTTAAAATTCAACGGTTTGGTAAACTTCATGAACTTACAGCTGCTTCTCTCTAATTTAAGACTAAGGAAATTGTGTATTGCATAGTCTTTTAAGTTCCTACTGAGCATTACAATCAAATCACGGCCTCTCCTATATACACTTTTCAGATCTCTCTAGATATTGAAAGACCTTTTACCGTGCGTTCACACCGCCACCAGCGAGAGCGTCAAAGTGGCAGGAAGCCATTCATTTTCAATGAGAGCCGGTGGCAAGCTCCGGCGAGGGCGACGCGGCGCGTCTTGGAGGGCGAGAGCGGCGAGGAGAAGTTGAAGTCAGGTCAACTTTATGGTAATAAGCTATGACGCGGTTTGGCGGCAACCGGCGGCAACCAATCGGAATGTAGAAGTGCTCCGTTTGAGAGGATTCCATGGTACGCAGTCCTGTAAACTTAGGTTCCGACCACATTAGTTCCTAAGCAAAATAGAGGAGAGGTTGATCATTTGAATTCGATAAGAAGGCACTCAAGACTATTTATAGGCAATATTTTTGCGCTAGAACGCTTGTTTTTCAGCGGGAATGCAAATTAGATTAGCACTCAACCATGAACACAAAAGTCACACCACACAAATGGCGTTTAATTGGTTTATTTAGTGAGCAAACATGTCACTATAATTGTTAAGTTCTTTCCATCGATCAATGTATTACTTTCACATTTAAAAGATTCCATGAGGTTAACTTATACCCTGCTTGGTCAGTCTGCAAAAATAACAATCAACATGCATGTTTCACATTACATTTCACAGAAATTCTGCCTTCCTCTGTTCCTGGGCTTCAGATAAGCACTCTCCTGAGAAGACATCACGTGAGTTATGTCAACGTAATAAAAAGGGTAAACATCCCCCTTTCATTTGCAGTAGCAAGACGCCTCCGTGTGTGTTCTTTCCCTGTGGACTCTTCCTTTGATGTTTCTTACTGTAGACGAGCCATCATCATTTCTGCAAGTCGTCCGTGCTTCAGGGCATGAGGTCCACAAAGCACTATTTGAGAGCTCTGCAATGACCTTCAATATGAAGTTATAGCAGCCTGAAGCATGTGACCCTTCATCATACGTTGCCACAAGTGATGATAGGATCATTTGTGTGGGAAGAATGCTGCCTAGATTTAATGCGAACCACAAATGTTTGTTAAAGTAACGTTTTCATATTTGCGATGTATGAGGTATCTGCATTAATAACATGAATCTGTATGTTTGTACTCCAAATAAACCAATCAAGAGACAAAAGAAAACTAAACACACCGGTACGTTTTAGGAACTGGGGAGACCAATGGGGGAAACTGGATTGTGCCAAACAAAATAAAATAACAATCAAAAACCATTTCAATCTAATCCTAAACTAAAAACAAAAAGATCAAAGAGTCTTCAATGTCCACGACGTCGTAACTTAACCACTCTAACTAACCAAACAAAAATACAGAGAGTGGCACAAATCCATAACCTAGTGTGTATTGACAAAATCATGCTAAATGTGTAAATGTATGTCACATGACATGCTTACCCCTCTCCTCCTTCCAGCTTAACCCAGCTTTGAAGAGCTGTTTAAAACTTTCAAAGCTCACAAATAAGAGGTTCCCTTTCGAGGGAACTCGAGCTGCGTTAAGACGCGGTGAGAATGCTCTGCGTGATTGCGTCGTGAAGCACGTGCATAATCAGTCCAATGGAAGAGCGAGACGTCATAGGCGGGTGACGTCATCGACAAGGAAACTATAAAGCAACCCTGAAATCAGACCGCGACAGCTTCTGTGCCTTCAGCAAGCGATCTGTGTATTCTGTCCTTGTCATATTTATTGATGTCTGTCAAGTTGCAATATATATTTATATATATATTATGGCATAAGAGAGCAAGCAGCTGTGTGTTGGTCCCTGCCCACGTTATATCACGGGTGGGGACACACACATCAGCTTTAAAGTTGTTATTATTTGGGAGTGGAGCGTGCCACAGTCAGTTCTCGAAGGAGCTGACTATGAGCATTGCGCGAAGCTGTCCGTGAGGACCTGGCACTCTTTGAGGAGGACGGTTCGGTTTGCGCTCCCCCATGCGGGTCCCGCGGTTGCCGAGGCACGGCAGCGACTCGCATTTTGGGGTTCGCAAACAGATCTGACAGCGGGGGTTGGGACGGCCCCATCTCAGCTTTCACCTGCCAGATCCAGTACTGGTGATTTCCAGTTCCGAAGAATTGGTATCGTTAGTGTTTTGTTTAGAAAAAGAGAACAAAACAAATAAAGATATTAAGAAAAAGGCAGATGTATGAGTTTTCAATAAATAAATGTCAGCTCATAACTCTGTTGAATAAAGAGGAGCTTTAAAAGGAGGTTTATCTAGTGCTGTTGCTAGTTAAATATTTACTGACCAGCTGAAGATTATGAGAGTGAAAATAAAAAGAGTTTATTAGATGAAAATATATCTAAAAACAGAAAAACTCTGTATCTCAGCCTCCTCGTCGAGGACTGCCGTTTTTTCCCTATCTCCACACTGAGGTGTCGAGATCGTGGAATAAGCCGGTTTCTATTTTATGTGTTTAATGCCCAAACGTCTAACTATAGTAATGCTATGGATATTAAGTATCATGGTATGACAGTGCCTCGGGTTAAAGAGATGCTTGCGAGCTTTCTCTCTCCCGGGTCGGCGTCATCATTTTTAACCCCAACGTTACCCACCAGCCATCTTAAATAAATACATTTTATTAGGCAGCACTGGTGGGTAAAGTATAAGGACATGGATGAATGTGAGGATGTCAGCTCTGACGCTATTCAAGAATTGCGTTGTGCAAAAACAGATAAACTATACTGGGTAGGGACGGTTTCGAGAAATCGTTTCTCCTCTGCGTCCTCTGGCCTCGGAGTGATATGTATATATATATATATATATATATACGTTTTTCTGATATAAAAAGAAAGAAAAATGAAGATAAAAATGCTGGGCGGAGCAGTCTCGGCCTACTAAGCTCCTCACAGCACAGTGTGCAAACAGAGCGTCGCCATTTGGGCTCCTCCACAATCAAGGGGGACCTGGGTGGCGGTCGCAGTCTAGCAGTTAGAGACTGTTTTATCTCTAAATAGCTTGGACAAAGAAGAAGCCCTGACGCCGAGGCTTTCAGGCTTTTAAGGGTGGTCCCCTCCGGGGTAGGGATGGTTTTGAAAAATCGTTTCTGCTCGGCACCCTCTGGGGTGCGACTCTCTGAGGAGGGTCGCAGCACTGCCAGTTTGGTTTTCCTGCCGGTTCGCCGTTCAGGGCACCAAGGTGTAAGTGCCCCCAAACGATCCTCCGAGGGGGGTCGTAGAGCAGTCAGTTCGGTTTCCCTGCCGGTTCGCCACTGTGGTGGACCCCGAGCAGGCTTTGGTTATGGAGCAGGAAGTACTGACACTTCTGCAAAAGGAGCTGTAGAAGGGGTTCCTCCTCCCAGTAGACAGTCAGGGTTTTGCAGCCATTACTTCATTGTTCCGAAAGAGGATGAGGGGTTGCGTCCTACTCTAGACCTGCGTCAATTAAACAGCAGGTTTCAGAATCTTAAGTTCAAAGTATGCTTACGCTAAATATGATTGTGTCACAGACTGGTTTGTCACAATAGACTTAAAGGACGCTTACTTATCTATCCATCCTCATCTGTGATGAGGGGAGCTAAGATGTCGTCATCACTGCCGTAGTCATTACAAATTGTTTGCAGTCCCTTAGGTTCATTATTTTATAATACTCATTTATAATAAGTTTAAGATATGCTGTTGGAGTCGATTGCAGATAGGTGCACATATCAGTGGTCTTCACAACATGTTATGTCTACTATAGTTTCTTTTTGATTTTCTCATTAACCACACAGACAAGTTTTTAGTCATGCATTTTTGTTATTTATTATTTCAAATTTGTATTTAGTCCCACATTGCAAACAGTTACCACACATGCTGTCTACTCACCATTTCCTGTTCCTGTGACTCCTCAAAGGAGGGGGCGGGTCCACAGCTTTCCTTTTTCTTGGGTCGGGTTAAACCATTTTTACTAATAGGGAACTTAACCCTTGGTAATGTAGGCATGGAGAAATGTCTAATGGTGTTTGCATTTAGTTTATGTTGCTGAATGAGTTTATTTTATTTATTGTTGATTTTTGAAAGTTAATTGGTTAATGGTCATATATTTAAGCTACAAAGGTTTTGTATTGATACCCCTGTAGTTGGTATGGTCTTGAGTGTAATGAGCCTGTTCTAGGCTATATAAGACAGTCTAAACTGAACATTGGGAAAAAGAGGAGGGGGTTATATTGCTGAACGTATCATGACGATTTTTGCTGCCTGTAGCAATTTGTTTTTCTTTGGTTATTGGCATATCCAAGTTTGCATTGAGTCTAGTGTATGTTTATGTCTGTAAATATTTTTTTTTGGTTTAATTTTGGAATTGTTTCTGTGACACTTCACTGAGAGTTTGTACACCCTTACTACTCCACTGGCCTGTAATAAAAATCCTCTTTGAGATGATATCTGAGTCCTGAGCCTATCTACCAGCTCCCCTTGATCTCTACGGGACACGTTATGACACTTATCTATCCATCCTCATCACAGGAGGTTCCTGAGGTTTGCTTTCAGGGGCGAAGCATACCAGTGTAAGGAAACCTGGGTCAGGCTTTGTCATGAGTGGCCGCTCGGTGAAAGGTCTTTGGTTGGAGATCATGGCAGTTGCGTCCAACGTAGTTACTTTTGGCCTTCTGTACATGAGACTCCTGCAGTAGTGGCTCAGGACCAAGGGGTTTTCTCCGAGGGGAAATCCGTTTTCGTATGATCAAAGTCACGCGGCTATGCCTTCGTGCCTCGGTCATGTGGAAGAACCTTGGTTCCTCGCCCAGGCCCAGTGTAAGGGGCTTCTTGTCGACGCATAATGCTATCGACGGATGCTTCCCTCACAAGTCGGGGGCAATCATGAGTGGTCGCTCGGCGAAGGGTCCGGACAACACACTGATCGTCTCGTATATCAGAGCAGATATCCTGTTGAGGCAGGGGTTGTGGCCCGGGGAATGAAGACTTCACCCCGAGGTAGTGGAGCTTCTTAGGGAGAACTTCGGTCAAACTCAAGTCGACCTTTCGCATCAATTGTACAACGCATTGCCCTTGTGGTTCTCCCTCACGCATCCAGCTCCGCTTGGACTGGATGTGATGTACTAGGTGCGGTTGCCGCTACACCTGTATGCTTTTCCCGATATCTTTGCTCCCGGGAGCTCTGGAGCTATGGATACTGTGGGCTCGGCCTCTGAGGGGGCCCAGCTCATAGATTCAGGTCTCTCGACCGAGGTCGTGGAGACCATACTCCAGTCTAGAGCTCCCTCCACGAGAAGACTAAATATGCATTGATATGAAAAACTGTTCTCTGCTTGGTGCAGAGAACGCCTTCTGAATCTTGTTTCTGCCCTGTTGGTACAGTACTTGATTTCTGTAATGAATGTTTCTTTGCTGGGTTATCTCTGAGGAGAGATCCTTAATTTCGTCTTCTCCGTGGTACATGAGGCTGAGGCCTGCACGTACTTGGATTTGCACCTGGTTTGGTGGTAGTATTTCTTCACCCCAGGTCGGGTTGTATTTCTAGGTCCCTACTAGATGTGCGGGTCATTTGTGCTTCAGGCCTTCTGTCCTCCACCTTTAATACCCCAGATCAGGAAAATCTTAAATCTGTTATGCCCTGTCCTGGCTTTGGATGCGTATGTCCACAGAGCTGCTCAGTGGCGTATATCATAGCAATTATTTGTCTCCTTCGGGTAACCTAAGATAGGTTGCCCTGCATCTAAACAGATAATGAGCAAGTGGGTAGTTGAGGCTATCTCACTTGCTTATGAAGCGGCCGGACAGCCTTCACCTATGGCTGTTCAGGCCCATTCTTCAAGGAGTATGGCTGCCTCTAGGCTTTAATTTCGGGTGTTTCCCTTCAGGATATTTGTAATGCAGCAGGCTGGTCCTCACCACATAAATTTGTCAGATTTTATGACCTACACCTCTCCACTCCTGGGGCTAGGTTGCTTGCTTCTAGTGTGCGCAAGGACTTCACACAGAACGGGCATTTGTCTTTATGGTGTAGTGGGTATGGATTTCCCAACGCGTCTTAACGCAGCTCGAGTTCCCTTGAAAGGGAACGTCTCAGGTTACGTATGTAACCCTGATTCCCTGAGAGGGAACAAGACGCTGCGTTTATCTACCATACTTCCTGAATGCCCTGATCGACTTGCTTCAGCCCTTTCAGAAGCGGTCGCGGTCTGATTTCAGGGTTGCTTTATAGTTTCCTGGTCACCCTCCTATGACGTCTCGCTCTTCCATTGGACTGATTATACACGTGCTTCACGACGCAATCACGCAGAGCGTTCCCACCGCGTCTTAACGCAGCGTCTCATTCCCTCTCAGGGAATCAGGGTTACATACGTAACCTGAGACGTTTTTAGGGTAGTCAAAATAGGCAAGATTAACATGACAGTCAAAGCACTTAACAACTTAGAAGGCACAATGATATTACACAGCGCCTGAAACTTAGTGCCGGTCACGTTGGAAGCTGGGGATTATTTTCAGGCGCTGTGCAATATCAATGTGCCTGCTGTACCCATGGTACGGCAGCAAAGTTCCTTGATTATTATGCAGGAATGAGAGTATAGTTCCTAGCCATATCGGCCTATAAAATCACAACTTTTCATTTTCCGTCGGTCTTAGTTCACGATGTAACTACAGATGAGCTAAGTTTTAAATAGGAAAAATATCGAAAGTGTTTGGTCCTTTTTTGAGAGAGATGCTAACGGTCTAATCAGATTCAATGATCTATGCTAAGCTATGCTAAAAGCACTACCGCCAGACCCGGAGATCCGCTGCATGGATTCAAAAACGGTAAAACTCAACTGTTTAAATCTAGGGGAGTTGGAAAATGAGCCTATTTCCAAAAAACAAACAAAAACGGAGTATACCTTTGAGGAGCGCTTCCCCAGGTGTCAAGCATCGGAATGAGGAGGATCATGCCCTCACAGAGAACAGCCAATCAACTCATCATGGATGATTGACAGGAAAAACAGCCAATCAGCGACAACCTGTTAAAGTAAAAGTAAGAGAGAGACAAAAGGGCAAAAAACACAAAACACACCCAGAAACACTCTAAACGTCCCTAAGGACGTAACAATATACAGTGCCCTCCACAATTATTGGCAATCCTGTTTAAGATGTGGTCAAGGACTTCTAAAAGGACTTTTTTTTTAAACAACATAGAACCCAAATGCAAAAAAAAAGAAAAATCCAACCTTTTATTTAAGTACATTACTTTGGTGGTAAAAAAAAAACAAAACTTGAAATCATGTGTCCCACAATTATTGGCACCTCTGATGTTAATACTTTGTACAACCCCCTTTTGCCAACAAGACAGCACTTAATCTCCTCCTATAACATTTCATAAGATTGGAGAACACAGAGAGAGGGATCTTTGACCATTCTTCTTTGCGCAATCTTTCTAGATCATCCAGTGTCCTGGGTCCTCTCTTATGCACTCTCCTCTTATTATGAATAAAATATACACACACACACACACACACACACACACACACACACACACGCTATGTCGTTAGAGCGAAAAGCCTGTTGTGAACTTTTTCTTCTTAAGTGTAGGAACTCAGAAGCGAAGACCAGGAGACTTGATTATCTCTTATGAAGGTTTCTTTATTGAGAACACGAGCTGTTCGTTGCTATAGTCTTCCAAGCTCGTGTCTTAACCAAGTCTGACTAAACTAAAATACAGACTGTTTATATACATTACAAGGGGAAGGGGTTACCTAGAGGTGGAGACACTTCTGAAAACAAAGCATGTAAATGAGGTATACAGGTTTTGGAACCTGCTCAGCATGAGACACGAGAACAGGATGGGGCAGGAAAAACAATTAAGAGTTTCTGTAATCTGACCAGTACAGAAAAACAGGATTGGCCAGATATCATCACCATCCTAACTTTAACTGCTAATTTCAATGTACAGAAACTTTCTCATTTTATATACTATTGTATTGGAATCCTAAATTAGACATTTTAATAAATTTGTAGTCCTACAAGCCTCGTATCGTGGTTGCGCTTTGGGCAACCAGAGTTCGAGTCCCAGCTCGTGGACCTTTCCCAATCCCGGCGTCTCCCCCTCTCTCCCACTTAGCTTCCAGTCATTTCTGTACTGTCCTATCACAAAAAAAAAACTATAAATATTTTTAAAACAAATCTGTTATGAAAAAATAATGAGGCCTACTTTCTGCAGTCAGTAGACAGTATGTGTTCTGTACATCAGCGTTCTGGTGTCAGGGAAAAATAGTTTATTTTAGCTTTTTCTATGGGGAGAGTTATTTCCTTTCAGACAAACTGAACAAAACAGGATCAAACTATAAACCATTAGACCATCATAAAAATTCACTTTAAATGATACAATCAGTGCAAGCTCCAAAAAGGACAAAAACATCATAACATTGTTCATTGTGATTCATTGTCATGATTCACTTCTGTGTTCCCCTGTCTTGTCCCTTGTTAGCAGTTCCCCATTATGTTGATTAGTCTCCTCAGGTGTTTCTTATTTGCCACGCCCCCTTGTTATCTTGTTTAGCTTGTTTGCCTGTGCATTTAAACCTTTGTGCTACAGTTGTTGTGAGTCGGTCTTTGTTGCTTGTTACTGTTTGCTGTTCCATGTTCCTGTCCTGAGTTTCTTTGTTTACCCTGGATTACCTTTTTGCCCTGGATTACCTTTATGTATTATTAGGGCCAGAGCACCGATGGTTAGTTTATTTTTTTTATTTTTATTTTAATTTTTTTCTTCTCCTAAATGAATTGCTTTTTAGAGGGCCTAAACATGGTCGAAAACTCATGACACTTTGCAAACGCTTCAGAAGTGGTGAAAATTTACGTGTGATGTGGGTTTCAGAATTGGGTGGGGCAAAATGGCTTAATTGCCCACCCTAAACTATTGCCCCGGTTCTAGGTTTCACATACAGGTATGAAATTTGGTACATGCATGTAATGACCCAATACCTACAACAAAATCTCTTGGAGCGTAGCCCTAAACACAAAAGGAAGTCTTCCATTTTGAACTTTTTATGCAGTTTTTGCCATTTCCAGACATTGTACTTTAACGAACTCCTCCTACAGTTTTGATCTGATCCTCTTCAAATTTGGTGAGTGTAATCTTAAGGCCTTTGCGACATTAAATTGCGAAGCTTGAGTTTTCGTCGAAGGGTGTGCCCTTGGCGGCCTGACAAATGTACACCTAATTTCAGCCTCTTGGTGATTTAATCATGAATAGGTCATATAGTTCAATATTACTAGCAGTTACGATGTTGCTAGGCAACCACAGACAGCCTGCAGTAACTCAGGCATACAATGTCCGATTTGCCCCAAACTTCACATGTTTGATAAGAGTCCTGTTCTAAACACATAACCATACTCATATTTGGTTATAGCAATAGCGCCACCAGCTGGTAGCAGGAAGTGTGGAAAATACAAATACTTTGACATAGTTCTCCTATATTTATTATCATTACATACTGCCCACCGTGCTCTGTTTTTCTAAAACCGGCGGGTGGCGTCGGCATGGGTGCGAGGGCCCTTTTCATCGCTGCTTGCAGCTTTGATTATTATTATCATTATTATTATTATTATTATTAAAGTATTGCTTGCAATTGGATTCTCTCTCCATTTCATTCCTGCCTCAACGTTACACTCAGTGGTGATTTCTTTAAGACTGCAAGGGAAGCTCCGCTTCCCCTATAATGTCAAAAAATTAATGGTCAAATGTGTAGCCTACTATTGTTAACATTTTAAAAATGCGTTATAACACGTTAATCTCGAAGACGAGTTCGTTCAGAATCAGCTACATATTGCCGGTTGGCTGACTCGATTTCCTTCTCATACATTCCCGTAGCGTCAGTGCATCTCCCTGTTGAAGCCGAGCATCCATTGACTTCAATAGGGCTGCTTTGAACAGTTTTTCTCAGTGCCTCGAAACTAGACGGTCATTGGATAAATGCAGCGATTATGTCACGCCCACGGACGCTCAGCGTCTCTGGGGTTGAATGAGGAGTGGGCTGGCCCGGACTACGGGCTTCCGCGTGGTGATTGGAGGGTCTTTTGATTGACAGCGATTTAGTACTATAAAAAGTCAGTCACGTCGCGGATTTTTCAAGTGGAGTCGAGAGACAAACTGCGGCAGCCTATTTCTTGGTATTTGCTTGGTGAAATTGCTTGGCAATTTTCATCATATATTTCACACAATCATACACCACTGTTCTCCTTGTTTCAGTTTAACCTAATACCCACATTTCCTCTGTCGACTTAATATCTTTGTTTGTTTGTGTAGTTTTGGATGGACAGAAACACAGAAGACCGTCTTGCTCCGTACTCTACTTTATTTAACTGCCCGCTCTCCCACCGTGCTCTCTGTTACACATCATAGAAGGCGGGGCTGACCTTAAGGGGACATACACATAAATCTACATACCCCCTCTTTTAGTGGAAGACCAGATGAAATTGCTGGAGACAAAACAACAAAAGAAAACTATAAATCAACCACATAACGTTGGATGAAAAAACATGTGCAATAAGCAAGAACATCTTACCACACAAAATCAGACATAACATACGCACCAGGCATGAAGAACTGTAAGAACGACAGCACATTTCAATCAGGTCATGACATAGTCTTTGTAACATTGGTTAGGACGACTGACTCTTCCAGAACGAGTCAACACTGAGTGTTTGCCCTCTGTGTCAGTGTAACAATCCACTTTAGGGGAGTGTGGTTGCTGCATGGGCCCCTCAGCATTGGATGGTGTTGCGAGTGTCTCAGCATTAGTCACCACTGGGAGATCATCCTCAGTCACCTGGAAGGGATTCTGAGACGTGGAGTAGATGCCGTCTGTTCCTGATGTACTTGACACCTTGTGATGTCACAATGTAGCTATTTGGTTGCTGGGCAGGGGAATTCACATGTGCTAACCTGTCAAAACCGCGTGTTGTCTGTTGTCCCATGTGCGTGAAAAATCTTCAAATTCTTTGCACACAAACTGCGTAGCATTATCAGTCATTAAAGTGTGCGGGACACCATGTACTGCAAAATGTCTTTTCAGCTTTGCGATAACCGTGATGCTTCTCATGTCAGGAAGATAATCCAGCTCAAACCAGCCCGAGAAGGAATCCACAAGGACTAGATGTGTTTTTCCATGCCAATCAAACAGGTCAGCAGCCGTGAAAGACCAGGGAAGATCCGGAATTTCAGGGAGCTGCAGAGGTTCTTTTGTCTGATGAGGTTTGAGAGCATTACAAGGTGCGCAACGAGAGAGTTCAGCGTCAATATCAGTGTACATCGATGGCCAATACATAAGTTCCTTAGCCCTGCGCTTAGTTGCTGTAGTACCAGGATGGCCCTGATGTAACTGGCTTGCATAAAATTTCTGCAGTGCAGGTGGGATAATCAATCTCTCCCCACGAAGCAGCAGGCCATCCTGATTGGTCAGCTCATCTCTCATTGAAAAGAAGGGACGCAAGGAATATGGAAGTTCTTTTGAGGTGGCTGGCCAGCCATTACTAATCATGTCAGAAAGCTGTTGGCATGTGACATCTTTTTGCACAGCAGCCCTAAGTTCATCAACCCGACGGGAAGACAGTACCTGGACGGTCATGACCTCGAGCAGGTCATCAGTGAGTTGTGGGTCAGATGTGGAGACGTGGGCCCGGGACAGAGCATCAGCCACAAACAGCTCCTTACCACGTTTGAAAATGACATCCAGGTGATAACGATGCAGTTTCATCATACCCTGTAGGCGGGGTGCGGCAGTATATGGTTATTAAGGGCTGATGATCAGTTTCTACAGTGACAGGGCGGCCGTAGATAGTCATGGAATTTTTTTGTTGCAAAGACAAGTGCCAGCATTTCTTTCTCAATTTGAGCGTAACGAGACTCAGTGGGCGTGAGGGCCCTTGATGCAAATGCCACAGGCCACCCTCGCTGTAAGCATACTGCACCAAGGCCATGTTGGGAGGCATCCGCAGAGATAACTACTGGTACGGACGTGTCAAAATATTGTAACACTGCGGGGTTTGTCAAAGCCTGTTTCAGTCTCTCAAAAGCCTTGTCATGAGTCTCATGCCAGCACCACTCCGAATCCTGATGAAGCAACTGTCTTAAAGGACCAGCGATCTCACTGTACTGGGGAATGAATTTGGATAAGTGATTTGTCATGCCCAGTAACTGCTGCAGAGCTTGTTTTTCCTGAGGTGTTGGCATGTCACAAACCGCTTTAGTTTTTTCAGGGTCAGGTTTGACACCCTCAGCAGTCAGCAGGTGACTCACATACTGGACAGAATCGACTCTGAATCTGCATTTGTCCGGGTTGAGTTTCATGTTAATGGCACGAATTTTGGTCAGTACCTGTCGCAAACTATCATCATGTTCCTCATGCGTACGGCCCCAGATGAGAATGTCGTCAACTACAATTTCACAAGTCTCTCCAGCAAACAATTGCTCCATTGATCTTTTAAAGACCTCACTGCCTGTTGAGATTCCATATGGCATCCTCAAGAACCTGTAACGGCCAAACGGGGACATAAATGTGGTTAATTTGGATGAAGCTTCATCAAGGGGGATTTGCCAGAACCCACATTTAGCATCAAGAATGGTAAACACTTTAGCACCAGGCATATCTGCAATTATCTGTTCAATTGTTTTTAGTGGGTGCCGTGGTCTGAGGAGGGCTTTTGTTAAGATGAACTGGGTCTATGCAAATCCTTACAGACCCATCTTTTTTTTGGCTGCAACCATGGCTGATACCCACTCCGTTGCCTCAGTAACGGGTATTATCACACCCAGCTCAGTCATGTGATTCAGTTCTGCTTTTACTTTTTCTTTCATGACTATTGGTATTTTACGGGGTGCACAGACTACAGGGGTCACTGTGTTATCCAGTCTCATATGATATACAACTGGCAGGCTGCCAATGACATCACAATCAAAAAGATCACTGTATTCACGTACCTCCGGTGCCTCATGATGCAGCATGTGTACATCAGGTCCCAACTGGATGAGTCCCATAGCGATGCTATCCCGTAGACCGAGAAGGGGTTTTACATCACTATCCACTACATGAAATTGAAATTCCCCACGGACACACTGCAACACTGTTGTTCCCTCAGTGTCGATTGTCTCCCCTCCATAAGCCACCAGATTGACTTTCTCTGCTATGTTGGTAGGGATGGTGTGATTCAAACCTTTCAGCATTCGTTTTGATATCACATTACACTTGGCGCCTGTATCAACCTTTACTTTCAGTTGACCATTTCTATTTTTTAATTTCAGAGTTGTGAAAATCTCACCCTTCTGATTAGTGAGCTCAACAGGGTCACAGAAAAAAGTGTCCTGGATATTGTTATCAGGTTGCGCATCCAGCTCATGTATTCTATCCCTTTGTTGAGTTCTAGGCTGATAGAATGTCTTAGCTCCTAGTTGCTGTGTTGGTGCTGACCTGCAGCATCTCGCAAAGTGGTTTAGTTTACCACAGTTGTTGCAGCGTTTGTTGTATGCATACCCTTTGTTTTTTTCTGAAGAATGTTGGCCATTACAGTTTGAGCAGCATGTTTTTTGCAGAATGTTGGCCATTACAGTTTGAGCAGCATGTTTTTTGCAGAGCACATACCTCTGTGTCTTTTCTCAGCTCTTTCAGACTTCTCTCAGATTGTTCATGCAGCAAACATATGCTAACAGCCAAGTCCAGGGTGAGTTTTTTTTCACGGAGCAACTGTTTGCGAACAGTGTCATTTTCTATACCGCACACTATGCGGTCTCTGAGTTCATCTTGCAGTGATCCGAATTCACATTTCTTTGCCAGTATTTTCAAATTGGAAACGTATGCTTGCACAGATTCGCCTGGGTGTTGAACAGCGGTATTAAACGCGTGTCTATCCATGATGACGTTTTTTGCGGGTAAGCACAATTCAGAGAATTTCGTTAGAAGTACCTCTTGATCCTCATGGTCTTCCCCGTCATCATACACAAACGTTTCAGACTTGTCAACCGCTTCTGGACCGGCAAGGTTTAGCAATGTGTAGGCTTGAACTTTCTTTGATTTATCAGACAGGCCTGCATAGCAGTAGATGGGCTATTCCTTTTCAAACTTCCTCCAGTTATCGGCAATGTTGTCATCAAAGACCAACGGATCGATACGACGGAGCCCCTGGGCCATATTTATCCCACTTCTGACACCATGTAGTTTTGGATGGACAGAAACACCGAAGACCGTCTAGCTCCGTACTCTAGTTTATTGAACTGCCCGCTCTCCCACCGTGCTCTGTTACACATCATAGAAGGCGGGGCTGACCTTGAGGGGACATGCACATCACTCTACAGTTTGTTCATTCATTCATAGGGAACTAGCCAGCCAGCAAACTGCACAACAGACAGTGCTAATATTGTCAACCTGATTTCAATTTATCTATCAGCAACCCAAAAAAAAAAACTATAATAAAATATATTATTTATAAATTAAGAAAACTTATGCACGCACACATATATATACACATGTATACTAACATGGGTGTACATATAAAACATAAATAATAATGAAATGAGCTTCCCCTCTTTTCCCCTCTTACTCAATATTCCAAGTAAATCCATATAAATTATATATGCTTTGTGTAAGCAACAGAACAAAATTCATGTTATTTACAGAAAATCTTCTTACGCCATTTAATTACACACTTTTCAACAGAAATGTAAAATGTGGGAAACCAAAATGTTTCAGGACAATGCAGTTAATTCGCTTTAAATTTTGTGCAATTTGTGTATTCTATGTCCTCCCTTTTGTTGTACTCTAATGTTGGTTACTCGAAAAGAATACAGTACATTTTATTTTGGACTTCATTAGCTCCCAAAAGAGCATGCTGTGCATAACGGTGCTGAGCGGAGGAATACTGATTAAAAGTTTTAAGAATTAGTCTACATTTTGTGAAATGTACAAGCCTATTTTGTGAAATAAATTAATAGTGCTAGAAACATGTTCAGTGCACAAGGAATGAGTTGTTTCACACTCTATCTAAAATATACCATGAGCTCAGCCACTGTGATTCTGGTAACACCCCTGTCAGTAGTCTAGTAACACATTATTTATGCTGCACGAAAGAATGCATGGATTTATTTTTATCTTTGTTATTTCATAATTCATTTTATTGAATTTGAAATATGGTTAAAATGAATGGCCTAATGTACTGACAAGCATTTATGGTGAACTAAAATATACTGAATTTAAACTTGTATGTCGTGCATTTAAATATATTTGTTATTACACATTTGTAATGAAGTTGCAATTTAGTACATTTAAAACATATTAACTGTTACGTCCTATGTTATTATTCGTTTGGTGGTGTTTTCTGTTTCCTTTTCTTTCCCCTCTTTACTTTCACCCTTAGCAGGACAAAGTAGCTACCTGATTGGTCCATCCATCTGCCAGTCATCGAAATGCTCGGTGATGATGCAACGCGGCTCCACCAATGAGGGCGCACTATGCGCCTATAAAGAGCGCACCTGTGTGTGAAGCGGGAGATTCCACTTTGGTTTGTTTGAGACGCATTTTTGCCCTGTACCAATTTAGTGTTTGAGAAACTGTGTTCTTTGAGAACTTAGAAGGCCATTTGGGTCGTCTTTTCTCTTGAGTAGTTTGCCATTTGGTCTGGTTGTGAAACTTGTTATTTAACGGGGAAGAGAAAAGAACTGGTAAGATATCACGTGATATATGTGCTACACTGAGGGATCAATTGTGTATAGAACACTAGTTTAGTGACACGCGCCATCTGTTGTATTTTTTTTGTTTTTCAGTAAGAGCAGTTTATTTGGGGCGTCTCTGACGCTGAAGATCTTTTTTTTTTGATGAATGTCCTTTTAGTCAGATTATAAATTGTTTTTGTTTATTATTAGCAAGACTGGTTTTTGTTTTGTTTCTTTCTTTGATTTGGCACCGTCTAGTTCTTTTTTCTTTACCTCTTCCTGTTGTGAACCTTCTTTTTGTATGATTTGTATCTAAATGGTACACTTATCTAATTATCTTGAGGTATTCTTTACACCTTCCTTCTCAATATAATAAATCCTCAACATACTTCAATTAGATTGGTTTGTGTGAGATATTTTTCCAGTACACGATCAGTATTTTAATGTTGCACGCTTTACTCTCCCTATCTATCATCACCGAGCATTTCGATGACTGGCGGATGGATGGACCAATCAGGTAGCTACTTCGTCCTGCTAAGAGTGAAAGTAAAGAGGGGAAAGAAAAGAAGGAAACAGACAACACCGCCAAACAAATAATAACATAGGACGTAACATTAACTTTAAATGTAAAATCAAACAGCACACTACAGTGATATGCACAGCAAAATATTATTAAAACAAGATTTAAAAGGCACTTTAAAAGAAAATATTATAAAGTGCATGTAAGTCTGTTACTGTAAAAACATGAAACTACTCTCTTGAAGTGTCCTTTATCTCATTTATATATTAAGATATGAATTACTCTACAAGTGGACATTCAATACAATTAAGAAGAAACTTTTCAGAAATCTAGCTTGCAGTATTATTTCAAACCGATATGGCTCTTTCCACACTCTTAAAGCATATTGAATGTTGCTATTTAAGTTCCATCAGATTTTTTTCTAATGTGTAAGTGCATTTATATTTTGCTGAGTTTCTTACAAAAAAAACTGTCATATGGCTTCAAAAGATTTAAAAGATAGCACACACTGTATTGACCATTTCACTGTACTTTTTTTTTTTTTTTAAACCATTTTTGATCTTGCAGGAACTGACCAAAATCTCTTTTTGTCTTCTAGAGTAAAACAAGAAGAAAAGAACAAGAAAATCAATTCTTCTAACACACCACACTCCTAGCTTGAAAGAAAATAAGTGTTTTTGCACACTGAAAGCTTCAAGACATTGTTTGCTGAATCCGTTAAAGTAAAAATAATAATAAATGCTGTTCCAGAAAACTGGAGTTAAAAAGAGAAAAAGGAAAAAGAAAAAAACAAGGACTAAATGGAAAAAATATTATTGTCGGAGGCTCACTGTGTAACAAATGGACCTATGTATGAGCAAAAAAAATAAGTGACATGTTTAGACTGATTTTTCAAAAGTCTGCGGTAAGAGAGAGGCGGTATGTAGAGCCATGCAAGGTCTTGGTTGCCCATGGCAACATTTATTGCTTTAAAGAGTCAACAGTGGAGTTACATGCGCCCTGTTGTTAGGGGGGTTGTGGCACTGCAGAGCAGCATTAATGATGAGATTACATGAGGTGTCTGAGCACTAGTTCATTAATGTGTGTTAAACAGAAGAGGCAACAGATCTTTACCGCAAAACCAAAACAGACCTTTCTACACAAAAGAGCCACAGGGAACCTTCACTTCACTGCTAGGCTACTGTCAAACATGAGTGGCTGTAATAAAGCACAAAAATGACAAGGATTATCACAGTCTTTAATCGTAAATCCAACACGAAACACTCAGGAGAATCACAGGGTGAAGCACATAATCACAACCACGTAACACAAACACAAACAATACCAGGGGCCTGTTTCAGAAAGGAGGTTAAGTGAAAACTCTGAGTGTGTTAACCTGAAATGAGGCAAACTCTGTGTTTTCCGTTTCAGAATGGGAGGTATGTCAAACCTGAGAAACCAGAGTAAGTCAAGCCCATTTCTGAAAGAGAGGTAACTTATACTCAGAGTCAATTACCATGGTAAATTGCTCTGTGAACCTGGTCGGGAGCAGGTTTTCTTATATAAACCCAGAGTTTTTCTTTTAGTAAATGCATCTTGATTTATTAATCTTTAGATATTTTGACTGGAAACAACAAGACAAAAATGCTAAGTAGGAAAAGCCTTTTTTTTGCAGTGCAGTACATTCATTGCACATTTTTCTACATAACATCGGAGAGAGCACATTAGTAAGGCTACTGTGTCAGAGAGGGAAGGAAAGTGTGCCTTCTGAGAGTTGTTGTGTTGTTTCCTGGACACAAACCCATGATATACATCAAAGAGAAGTTTCACAGAATTGCAGGACAGTTTTGGAGAAATTGCTTTAAATGAGGCTAATCTGATAAATGTCGTTCATTTGATAACATCTTGCTGCATGTGACATCTGAAAGTAACCTAATAATTAGAATTTCCTATAGGATTTCCAATGTGGTTGGATGCATTGATGACATGCATAATCCCATCGTCACACTTCCGAAAATGAAACAGATTACTGTATGGAATGGAAGGATGCCAGTATATACCGTAAACACCACCACAGCTGTTAAATAAACACAAATTATTCACAATTTATTTGGTCATCTTTATTTCCTACAAATACAAAAGCAACAATTATTCTTTTTCCTGTTGGATTTGAATATTCTTCCAGTATTGTGTTTCTCCTCTTAATCTGTCAGTTGTGGTGCAGCTCCAGCCTCTGCCGTCTTGCTGTTGGCCCAGTAGAAGTCAAATGTTAATTTCATTAGCTTAATTTAAAAAATGTAACAGGTTGGATTAGAGAACATTTAATTATGTGAAAAGAGCATTATACTATGTGGAAATAGCTGCTGCACATTGAAATTGTGACATCTGTCAGCTGCAGGTGCCATCATGTGCCAACTGATGGCATCCTAGTCCCTCATCGTTTACATTAGACTCTGTTTTTCCCGGACTTCATTTCCCAGAATCCTTTGCTCATTATTAGTTTATCTGTTTCAGCTGTGTCTTGTTTCATTTGATCATCATCCTGTCTATTTAAATACCTTTTGCCGTCATTCAGTATGGATTCTTGTTTATTTACTGGTTTGGTTTACACTCTGGCAGTATTCTGAGCAGTTACCTGTTTCTTGATATTTATCTTTCCCGTGTTTTGGATTTCTTCTTCCTGTCATTCCTTGTGGATTGTATTTGTATTTCGGACTGGATACTAGTGATGGGCAGATCGAGGCTTCGTGAAGCAATGAAACAGTCGAAGCAAATGTGCCATTTTGTTTCGAGGCTTCGTATCAATCCGAAACCCGTCTCCACGGTGATACCTAGTGGTCACTTGCAGGTGTTGATCTGAAACAACCTTTACAAAGAGCTAATAAAAAAATGTGTTTTTTTTTATTTTTTATTATTGTATTTTTGTAATATATGAGGCTTGTAACCTGTAGTCTCTTCACATTGCATAATGTGATTTTGGTCATGAAAAATGAATATTAATAAAAATAAATCAAGCCACAATGTCTCCCTTTCTTATAGATTTTTATTCAAAAATATTAATTTCTCTGCTGTTGAAGGACTCAGCCTACTTCTTTTTTTACAGATAATTTCTCCAGCCTTTGAAAAAATTCTCTCACAAGGGACCCTTGTTGCTGGCATACAAAAATATTTTTTAGCTAGGACATACAAATGAGGAAAGATTACTGCTCTCTCTTTCCAGTAAGTTAGAGGATCATGAGTTCTGGGCAAAAACGCATCGCTGAGGTATTTTTTCACTTCCACTGTGGCATCAGCTGTAGGATTGTGTATCATCTGGGTCTCACGGATTCGATTGTCAAAATGTTCCCATAAACTGTCTTGTGTTTCAACTGGTGTTGATGATGATGGGCCTGATGTTGACATTTGTGGTTCTGAATTAAAAGAAAACGGTAATTAGTAACAAATCATAAACTGACAACACATATGAAGTATACATTTCATGAATCACATTACATAAGATAACATAGACTGAAACTCACCAGGAGCTGTGTTTGAACGCATCAGTGAAGCACACTCCAGTGTGATGTGCTTTTCAGCATCCAGGGCTTTGGCAGGATTTCCAAAAGCCACATTTTTAAACCTTGGGTCCAGCAGTGTAGCCAGTGCCAAGGCTCTAAAAGTCTCGTACCCTCCACATCTGGAGTGCAGACCTTCTTGTAGATGTGAGCCTATGAGCCAACACAAGAGAAAACCATATTAATTAAAATAATGACAACAATATGAGAGTTATGGTCAATTACACGTATGGTCATAGTGTCCTACCTAATTGTACAGTTGATTCCTGCGTTGCATTTCCTTTTTTCTGTGCAAGCTTGTGCTGCAACATCCTGTACAATGGTATGAGCTTTGAAGCAGACACTCTCTGTTCCTCTGACATCTCTGTTGTTGCTAGTTTGAATGGTTGAAGAAGTGTCAATGACTGTTGAATAATGTCATACTCAAGACTTGTCAGGGGACCAGTATCACTGTTTAAATTGGCAAGTGCAGCACCCACTGGCTCACGTTGCTCATACAAGCGTTGTAGCATGTCGAATGTGCTGTTCCATCTCGTTTCAACCTCCTGTATCATTTTCAGACTTGGTATGCCCATCAAGCTCTGCATCTCCACAAGCTTGTCCTTTGCTTTGCAGCTGGATCTGAACAACCCCACTATCTTTCTGGCTTTCTGGCGAATTTCATTGATGACTGGGGTTTGATCCAGGGCCTTTTTCACTATCAAATTCAAATTATGAGCAAAACATGGGACATGGCGAAGGTTGAGTAGCTGGGCACTTAGGATCTTGTTGGATGCATTGTCAGTCACCATGCAGTGAACTTTGGAGGTTATTCCCCACTCAGCCATTAGCAAGGCTTTAGCCTCCATGAGATGCTGGGCTGTGTGGGTTTGGTAAAACCTCCTTACACCCAGTAAAACAGTTGCCATTGTAAATTAAATCCTAAATATAACTAAAAAAATCGCACTATAAATGTCACTATATCACCAAAAATCCGCTATCTCAAAACCAAACTCCTCTCACAAAAACCCACGATATGAAAATGCATTGACAAAACTTTTATACTGTGTGATTGTGTGATTTGTTCCCGAACCGACCAATCAATGAAACCCTGATTCGGCGGAGCACTCCACCTGATGAAACACTGAGTCATGTGACGTGGGTGTTTTGAATCACGCTTCCGATCAGTGTTTCGAATCATCTTTGCTTCGGGATCTCGCAAAGCTTCGGAACGTCTGTTTCGCGCCAGCCATCCTTACTGGATACATGTGCTTGACCCTCTGCCTGGTATGGACTATGACCTTGGATTACATTTGATAATAAACTGCGTTTGGATTTTCACTCTGTCTGCTGTATGCTTTCTCACCACCACAACCAAATCATTACAGAAGACTTCATCCTCATGAATCCAGCAGTTGAACTAGTTCGTATGCGTCAAGGTAACTGCAAACTCGAAGAACATGTACACATTTTCCTTGATGTGGCAAATGCTTCTGATCTACCGGACTGTGCTCTCATATACTTTTTCTGTTACGGACTTAACCCTCTTCTCAAGGATAGGCTAATTCATGATGCCCCTCGAAATTCGTTCATTGACTTTCTGGATTATGCATTATTGTGGAGAGGGTCCCAGTTTACTGTGGGAGTGGTAGATGGTGGCGCTTCGCCTAAAAATGTTTTGGGTGGGGGCTACGTGAGACAAGTTCCGATGGCCACGGAGCTTGACCAGCAATTTCCATCCGTGCCCACTCTAGTGCTGAATACCCCAGTGCTTACAACGTTAGCCAGAACTGTCATGTCAGAGCCGCCAGTCACCAGTATATTCATGGCAGAGCCACCAGTAGCCATTGCAGTCATGTCAGAGCCGCCAGTCACCAGTATAATCACGTCAGAGCAGCCCACTGCCAGCACAACCTTGCCTGATTTTTTTTTTCAGTGGTCAAGATCAACAATCCAAGGCCTCCTATTGTGAAATAAACCTTTCAGTCTTCAGCCGTCATGGACACCATTCCTGTGTTCCCAGGTGTAGTTGACGCAGCGATTGAGGATGCCAAAGCTTTTTATCCATGTTGGGCCTTGATATCCAAGTTGGCAGATCTACCTCTGAGAATGGTCAGAACAGCAAGCTTATCGAAGCCGCTATCATCGAATATTCCTGCTGACGTTTCTCTAATCCCAGAGTTCATCCCATCTTCCACTGTGCTTTCAGTGATGGCAGTGGCGCTGTGGTGTGTTTGGTCGACGTTCGTTGAAATCACTTTGAATATGACAGTTGCACATAATTCAGAGGGTGTTCCAGTCCATGAATCTCTTCCTGAGTTTCTTCCTGAACCAGTCCTAGTTTGCAGATCTTTCCCTGATTCGGTTCCTGAGCGCCACGTCACGCCTGCCGAGCCAGAGCTTCGCTTCGCGTCACCTCGGCCGACCCGGTGTCTCTTCCTGAGCCGGTATCCGTTCCTGTGTCTTTGTCTGTTCCTGTTCCTTCACCACCGTGGCCGCCCGAACTACCTGCTCTGCCCTGGCTGCCTGCACAGCCTGTAATAAACATTTGATAATAAACTGCGTTTGGATTTTCACTCTGTCTGCTGAATGCTGTCTCACCACCACAACCAAATTACAGAAATAGACACTGAATTATATTTACTTAATATGTAATGTTTGTAAAGTCATACAGCCATGAACCTTTTATGCTTAAAGATTTAACTTATTGCATTATGACTCTGAAGTTAGGGGAAGTCTTTTTGTCGGGTGCTGTTGCCATGGTGAATAATAATTTTGGAGCTCAATTGATCATGGCTTTTTATAGTTGTGGTGCACGCGCCTAACTCAGAGTCAACCTATTCAGAGTTGATTGAAATAACTAAATTCAGCTGTTCTGAAACCGGAAACTCAGAGTTTCCCATCTCAGGGTAATTCAACTCAGAGTTCAAGTTTTAACTCATTATCAGAGTTGGTTGAACCACCTTATTGAAACAGGCCCCAGATCAAGAACTGAATGAACCAAATGCTTATACACACAAGGGAGCAATCAAGGCAAAACAGAACAGGCGTGGTACTAAATTAACAACCATGGAGACTAACTAGCACAGCGAACACAAACAAACCAGACCAGGGAAAATGGAACCAAAACACAATGAAACTCAACAGACTAAACATAAACCTTACAGCTGCAGTGGCAATATGAAAAAGAAAACAAAACACATATTATGGTTGCCATAGCTTAAGAAAACTTTCACTGATTAGATGTCTTTAAAAAGTTGTGTCGTCGTGACTACTAGCAGTATAGGAGACAGGGTCAACTATATTTCATGTTTTTATTCTCAGCTGAAAAAGATTACCTCATCTTCCTGCCATCTTTTGGAATAAATTCACTAGAAATAATAAATTACCATTAATATATTTACATAGAGAAAGGCTATAAATTAATATATCAGTGCTGGGTCAATTTCAACACTTGAACTTACAATCTCAAAAAAGTGCACAGCTTAAAGGATTTAAATAATATGGATTTAATATGTGATCGTATTACAGAACAGGTTACTCATTGACACACAACTTTTTCTTAGACACACACACACACACACACACACACACAAATGGTGTAGGATTGACATACAAAATTTTCACAAATTGAGAGTACCACGTTTAATGAAATATTACATTTTGAAGTAGAAAGAATGAAATAGTATTTTATAGTAAAACATACTCCAATCATCTTTATTTAGAACTTTGAATTTAGTTTTGTAGAGTGTAGTTGTACTTAAAAGGCATCACACACCTTAAAACATCAGACAAAATATAAAAAAATATTGCTCAGCCAGGAAGAGTGTGGTATTAATGCCATCACACTAGTTTATTTTTAACTGTTTCTGGTTTCCCTTATTTTTAGATATGAAAAATCATGTTATAATGATTAATTGTAATCAGAAGTAGATAGTTCGGTTGATATGCCGAGGATGCAGATTGTTTTCACTCCGGGCCTGTGATGGTATTATTCACTCTCAATCGCACCTTATGTTAATTAGCACCTGGATGCCTCTTATGTGCTCATGACAGCAGCAATTATAGAGGATTAACACTGAACTCACAAGAAAATCACAAGCATTATCCTATAAGAAAACAATCTAAAGACTCCGCTTTATAAACATGCTTAGAGTCAAAGGAGAGACCAAGTATTAGAATCAGAATCGAGAATTATTGCCAGGTATGTTTGCAAATACGAGGAATTTGATTTGGTGACAGAAGCTTCCACAGCACAAACAGAATGACAGTGACAGGACACAGATAATAATAATAATAATAAAAGAAATATAAATAGGATTGTATATTGCACATGTTTATTGTCAAGTGGGGGCATAAACTGTTCATAAGATGGATTGCCTGGGGGAAGGAACTGTTCCTATGCCTGGTTGTTCGGTTGCCCAGTGCACTGTAGCGCCGACCAGACGGCAACAGTTCAAACAGTTCTTGGAGAGTGGGGAGGGTTGTACCAGTGATTCGCTCAGGAGTCTGGACTATCCAGTCTTCTGAGTTCTGATTTGGTAGCTTAGCTGAACCAGACAGTTATAGAAATGCAGAGGACGGATTCAATGACTGCAGAGTAGAACTGTATCAGCAGCTCCTGTTGCAAGTTGAACTTCCTCAGCTGGCAAAGGAAGTACAGTCTCTGCTGGGCCTCTATGTGAAACTCCCACTTCAGGTCCTGAGTGGTGGTGCCCAGGAACCTGAATGACTCTACTGCTGCCACAGACCTGTCCATGATGTTGAGAGGGAATAACACTGGGGTGTTTCAACTGAATTCCGCAATCATCTCTACTGGTTTGAGCATGTTCATCTCTAGGTTGCTATAA
The DNA here is from genome assembly GCA_030578275.1 of Meda fulgida. Classification (NCBI taxonomy): domain Eukaryota; kingdom Metazoa; phylum Chordata; class Actinopteri; order Cypriniformes; family Leuciscidae; genus Meda; species Meda fulgida. The sequence continues at coordinate 14,232,362 of CM060634.1, forward strand.
CTGCCCCCGACAGCCAGCTCTTTAACCTCCTGTTTGTAAGCAGACTCATCATCATCCTGAATGAGACCGATGATTGTGGTGTTGTCTGCAAACTTCAGGAGTTTGACAGAGGGGTCTTTAGCGGTGCAGTTGTTGGTGAAGAGGGAGAATAACAGTGGACAGATGGAGGTTATATAAACAAATTGGAACAATGTTTGACCAATAAATCAAGTTCTAAGCCAATTCTTTTTAAATTCTTAATCCAGCAGCCATATCACCCTGTAGCCCAAGACTGGTTGGCCTCTAAAGATAGCAGGAACCTGGATGGGAGACCTTTAGTGATCTCCGACTGGCGTATTCAGACATCATTTGTGCCAACGTGAATAATAATCTTAGAATATTTACGATTAGCATTTACCAGCACTTCTAAATTTGTTTTGATGTCAGGCGCTTTGGCTCCTGACAAACATGTGACTATGGTGGCTGATGTCTCTTTTCACGTTCCATGTTATAGAATCACCATTAACTATAGGCCACTTTCAACAGGACTCTTAGTGGGTGCATCACTAAGTGGAGAGAACCTGTTTGACGTTCTAATCGGAACGGAACAACGGAGTTCCCTTTCAAGGGAACTCACTTTACGTCAAGATGGCGCTGTGGGTAACACTCTGCGTGTAAAATCAGTCCAATGGCGTATAGGCGGGTGATGTCATGGCAGGAAGCTATAAAGCGCACGCAGACCAAACATTGTCAGCTTCTGTGTCTTCAGCAAGAGCTCTGTGTGAAACTGTCTCTGTCTCTTTATTGTTGTTAGTCCACAAACATATTATATATCTAGACAGGAATATAATGGCGAGCAAACAGCATTTTAGATCGTGTGTTCCTCCCTGCCCTTGCTTCATTACGAGTGGGGACACACGCGATTTATGTGTTGTTTGTTTGGGAGTGGAGCATGCACGGTCAGCTCTAGTAAAAGGGGTCTGACAGTGTTCATTCATAAATTCCAGACGTGTAATATATCTATTGCAGGGACGAGCAGAGAGTTCGTCGGGGGCTCAAATGTAAAAAAGGGGCATATATTATAGTATTTACACTACTATTTTTTATGTTTTTGAAAGAAGCCTTTTATGCTCATCAAGGCTGCATTTATTTGATCTAAAATACAGTAAAAACAGTAATATTGTGAAATATTACTACAATTTGATATAATTGTTTTCTATTATACTATACTTGTAACCTTTGATACTTTTTTCAGGATTCTTAGTTAAAAAAGGAATAGCATCTTAAACATCTTTGTAACAATTTACACTACCATTCAAAGAAAGAAATTAATACTTTAATTCAGCAAGGATCTGCTAAATTGATCAAAAAAGTGACAGTAAAGAGATATAAAATAATTTCTATTTTAATTTTTTATTCATCAATGAATCCTGAAAAAAGTATCACAGGTTCAATAAAAAAAACTGTTTCCAACATTGATAATAAATCAGCATATTCTAATGATTTCTGAAGAATCATGTGAGACTAAAGACTGAGTTATGGCTGTTGAAAATCCAGCTTTGCATCACAGAAATAAATGATATATATATTTTGAAGCATATTAAAACAGAAAACTATTATTTTAAATTGTAATAATTTGTTCTGTTTTTTTGATCAAGCGCTTGATGCGCATAAGAGACTAATTAAAAAAAAAAATCATTAAAATAGTTGGCTAGTGTCCACATTTTTGACCAGTAGTACTGTACTATTATACTATTGCTGCATAATTATCTATGCTTGCATAATTATGTTTACTGCATAAAACGGTGTATCAATATACATTGACAAAATACAAGTGACTCGAATACTACATGATGTTTTATTAAACAAAGTTCGGGAGGAGCACGTTCAAATAATCAATCCATTGGGGGTGGGGGTGTACTCTGGGTTCGGGCCAAATACCGAGCCTGGAGCCCTCTCCTCGGACAGCACATCAAGTATACATACCATTTATTCTATCTGACTTATTTGTAAGTGTGAGCTCGTGAATTATCATTAATGCTACTTTTGATGCTGGTTTTGTGCAGTGCTTTGTAGCCAATTAACATCCATTGTTTCAATGACGCAGATTCAGATCGCTTCATAAATGTAAATTAGTCTGTCCATGTAGTTTTCAAACGATTTACGAATGACCGGAAAATTACCGCTCCATTTCCGATTGTCCAATGAAATTTGAACTTGTTGTGCCAGATGACGATTGGTCGGTGTAGGCTATTATACATGACAAACAGGCTTCAATTAATTATGTAATATTTTAAAATGTGTCACGTTGATTTTATAATGATTTTTTATTAAAAAAGTTCGGGAGGAGCACGTTCAGTTAATTAACACGAGTGGAGTGCACTCAGCAATCAATGATAAAAGGTATTTATTGATTCAGCAATCGGACCTCAATCCATTGACAGTTTAGCAGCATCCGCCCCTTCTCCACACTTCTAGTCCTAACCACTTACATACGGGGGGGAGTACTCTGGGTTCGGGCCAAACTCCGAGCTCGGAGGCCTCCCCCCGGCCAGCACGCCAAATACGCCTTAAACCATGTGAACTCTTGAAATTGAATCGACAAACTATGTTTTATTAAAAAAGTAAAACAAATAGCCGTCGAGCAATATATGCCTACTCACTGAAAGAACCATATTTGGCTCGAGAGCATCGTTTCCAGAGCAGACTGTGGAATATACCCCCAGTGAATTTTAATTTTAAAACGCATAACCTTCGCTTCGGTTGCGCCTGCCATCCACACACACTATACTCTGGAGTTTTCGATCCTCGAAAACAGAGACTGACCTCTTCAGTCAAGTCCGAAGCACAACAGTCTCACGCAAGTGACGCAACCTATAGCGACGCGTTATGGCAACGACACCTCAGACTGACAGACACGTAAAAATAAACGTGAATTTAGGCTACTTTAGTTTTGTACACATTATCATGTTAATTATAATCAAATACATTTTGTTCTATTAACCACAATTTTATCATTGATATTTGTTTGAGAAGGGCACTTTTGATTAATTTTGAAAAAGGGCAGGGGCTCGAGCACCCAAAGTCGGCTCGGATCTCGCGTTTGTCGGATTTCGCGGTTGTCTGCATCTCTGCAATAATAATCTAATGGCTGAAATCGCGCATTTGCCGAGACAGCGCTTAGATTATTTGTCTACATCTCTCCAAAAAGAATCTATTTGCTCAGATCTCGCGTTTGCCGAGGCAACGTGTAGATAATGGGTCCGCAAAATATATATACGCGCAGGGAAATGAAAGCTTTAGCATAGGTTCTGGCGGGAAGACTCAATTGTTACGTCACTCATTACCTTCTCATCGATCCAATCGCATTCTAATACTTGTGGTATAAAAGATAGGTACTAACACATGTCTGAGTTCGCAGATGCTGACGCTTTCATTCAACTCCATCCTCCCCACCACCAAGATTTTTTTTTTTTTTTTTTTTTTTTTACTTTATTTATTTGTCAGGGACAACGTACAAAATACATTAATCTTACGAAGAGATGTTTTGTACCAGAGTTAGCCGACGCTAATTTTCATCTGCAGTCCCCGGGCAGGTACTCACAATGTTTACAACATTACATTACAAAATAACTATCAATATTACTTAGCAAGTACATATAATATTAGTCCAGTAATGTCATTTAAAAACAATTCGATGTTCAAGACGAAAGAACTAATCAAAAGACCATCACAGCCTATAATATATACAACAAGGTCAAAAACATTTACTTTAAAAATAACATTTGTACTTTTTAAATATGCTGATGCTTACACAGCTGGTTATCAAGAATGTGTTTCTTTAAGTTTTGAGAAAAATTATTTAAGTCTAGAGACAACTTTAGATTGTTAGGAAGTTGATTCCATTGTTTAATACTTTTAAATGAATAAGCTGTCTGTGCAAAGGCGGAGGATCTTTTCGGAATAGCACAATTTCTGTGAGCAGTGGACCGGGATGTTCGGTTCGTTTGTTCAGAATAAAGTTTTATGAATTTTTTCATTGAGAGTGGAGCAATATTATTAACAATTTTAAAAACAGTTCTCAAATTTGTAAATCTAATTAGGGAGTCAAAACTTAATACTTTATATTTACTTAAAATACTGTAATGATGACAGCGAGGGGCTTTTCTGTCAAGCACCTTTAACGCCTGATTATAAACTGATCTGAGCGGTTTAAGTGTGGTCTCGTTGGCCTGTGACCAACAGGACAAACATTAAGTTATGTGTGAAGAAATCATGGCATTAAAATACATGAAAGATGCTTCAATTGTCAAACTATTCCTAATATGTTTCAAAATAGAAATTTTATATTTAATGGAGTTAGACATTTTTTTAATATGTTTTTTAAAACTTAACGTTTGATCTAAATGGATACCTAAATATTTAGTCTCTGTCACGATGGTAATTTTTTGTCCATTAAAATAGATATTAGGCATATCTTTAAATTTTTTGGACTTAGCGAAATACATTCCAACAGTTTTTTCAGTATTAAGTGTTAAGCAAGAAGATTTTAGCCAGTTACTTATTTTGTCCATGGCTGAGGACAATTTAGTGGCTACTTGCTCCATATCCCTCCCATGTACGTAGATGACAGCATCATCTGCGTACATGATGATATCTACGCCCTTGCACACAGCCGGAAGATCATTGATATAAATACTGAACAACAAGGGTCCCAGAATTGATCCTTGCGGGACCCCAGTTGTGCTGGGCTTCAAAGAGGACAATACATTTTTCACCCTCACACATTGCATCCGATTTGCAAGATATGATCGTATCCAATGCAGTGTGTCCACTGACAGATTATACTTAGAGAGCTTAGACAGGAGGACACCGTGGTTTACCGTGTCAAAGGCTTTTCGTAAGTCCAGAAACACGGCACCCACGGTGCCCCCTCCGTCCAAGCTAGCCTTTATGCTTTCCATCAGATAGCAGCAGGCTGTGTCGGTGGAATGATTGCGTCGGAAGCCAAACTGCATGGAATGCAACAGATTATTACAGTCTAAGTGATCAGTTAGCTGCTCTATGATGGCTTTCTCAAGAATTTTAGATGCTACAGGCATTATACTAATAGGCCTGTAGTTGCTTATTTCGTTTTTGCTTCCGGATTTGTATATTGGGGTTATAACTGCTGTTTTGAAGACACTGGGGAAGATACTCTCATCAATAGATTTATTCACAATATATGTAATAACTGGTGTTAAAATCTCCCTATGTTTTTTAATGATAGAGCTATCAATTCCCCAAAAATCTTTTGCTTTTGAATTAGATAAGGATTGCATTATTTTATCTGTTTTAGAGTAATCAATGTGTTTAAAACACAGAGCCTCATGATCGTTAATAGGAGGCTGAGGTAATGAACAAGAATGAGGTAATCCAGAGACATGTTGAATAATTTCATTCACTGAATCAATAAAATAATCATTAAAATAGTTTGAAACTGTTAGTCCATCCTTGTGATTTTCATCATCTATTTTCAGCTCTATTACTCCTCTCTTGGTTTGCATCTTTCCAGTTAATTTATCTATAGTTTGCCAAAGTTCTCTAGAGTTACCCTTAGCTTGTTTAATTATATTCAGATAAAACATTGCTTTTGCTTGTCTTAACTGTTGAGTGACTTTATTTCGAAGTCCCTTATAGATCAGACGATCAGTTATAAGTCCCGTTTTGTGCGACTTTTTTAATGCCGAATCTCGAGTTCTCATGACTTTCCATAGATTATCATTTAACCAAGGTAAAGGAATTTTGCCTTTAGGCTTTACCTTTTTTTCATTAGAATATTTAAAAACAAGCTGTTGTAACATCTTTATCAGTTCACTAGAAGCTGTATTACTGTCTTTATCGTTTATCATTTCCAACCATTTTACCTTTCTCATTTCGTTGTCAAACCTCTCAACATCTTTCCTGGGGATATAGAGTACAGAATCATTAATATTAACCTTATTTAAATTTCGATAGCGCATTTTTGACAGTTTCCTTGCAACTAATGTTAAATTATGATCAGAAAGACCTGTTATTAAATTATAAACTTTACCAATACGGTCAGTTTTGTTAGTAAAAACTAGATCAATAAGCGTTTGAGATGTCTTAGTAATCCTAGTTGCTTTTTCAATCATTTGTGTAAAATTACATTTTTGAGTAATCTCTTTTAATTTTTTTCTACCTTTCTTATCGATCCAATTTATATTAAAATCCCCCATAAGAAGTATTTCTTTCATATCACACTTTTTAAGAATGTCTGTTAGGTGATCAAAAAAATAAATTATTTGATGTCGGAGGCCTATACAAGGAAAGAACAGCAAATGACATTTCCGGAGACAGCTTAATTTTTATCCCCACACATTCCAAAACATCTCCCACTGATTCCATGTGTACACATTGAAAACTGTCCTTAACATAGATCATTACTCCGCCCCCTTTGCCGTGACCACGGTCACGCCTGTAGATGTTGAAGCCTGGAATATAAACAGCTGTATTTGAAGTGGTGGGTTTTAGCCAAGTCTCAGAAAGACACAAAAAGTCAAGGTTAGACTGTGTTAGCAACTGTTCAAGTTGTTCCGCTTTCGATACCGCGCTTCTTATATTGAGGTGTCCCCCAAATACACCTTTGGGTTTGACTTTAGGGTCCCAGAGTACTTTGGCGTGATTTACAGTCTGAAATAGTCTGTATCTCTGTTGTTTAGTGACAGTGTTTGAGGGACACGGCATGGATAGATGAGACGAGGAAACCAAATCAAGATGGTTCCTTCCCCTCCTTCCTCCCCACCACCACCAGGATGGTCCCTTCCCATGCCTCACAGGAGGTCGGCTGCGCCCCTGCCTTCGTCTTCAGGCAGGAAATGCAGAGTCCGGAATCCCCGATTTCGAGCTACGGACGGGGCCTACGCCAAAAGAACTTTATCATCATATTGCTTGTCGAGCTGTTAATAAATGGTTAATTGTTACTGTATTATTCTCCCGAGTCTTTCTGGTAGAACTGAGCAGACTGGAATTTCCCTTTCTCTCTTTCTCTTATGATTGTGTGCAAACTAATTATGTGTTTGCAGACTATTATTTATGGTTCTTTTTGTGTTTGAGATTATAATATGAATTTAATTTTGAGAAATCTGGCTTTGAAAGTAGAGTATGAAAATAATATATTCAACCTTTCATCCAGACCAAGTTTTACATCTGAGTTCTCTATCTGATTGATTTCTGGCTGCTTTTAATTGTGATGAAATGAAATGTTAAATACTCATCTGAGTTGATGTCTGTATTAGTGAGTATTAGGGATTAGACACAGTGTAATCACCATGGGAAAATCTATGGTACACCGGTGTTTTGCCAGATGAGAAGTTTATCTATGTATCATCTTTTTACTCTTTTAATTCACTTTATAACTGCATCATATATCTCTTCTATATATTTCATATATTTATTTTATAACTGTTTTAATTTTCCTTGCTTTTATTTTGTGACTATTTTAAGTCCTTTCTGTAAAGCACTTTGAATTGCCATAGTGTATGAAATGTGCTATAAAAACAAACTTGCAGTGCCTATTAATTCACTAAATTCAGCCTTTCATCCAGACCATGTTTACTTGTCTGGTTGATCTTTGGCAGCATTTAATTCTTAGGAAATAAAAGGTGAAATTCCTGGGGGGAAATGAATAACACCTAATGGGCAATTATATGGTGCCCATCTCCCTTTGGTGCCCTCAGGGGCCGTTCTGCCAACCCCATCATCTCGTGTGCTTTGGGGCGCATAAGTCTCCAGCGAGTTCTAGTCTCAGACGAGCCCTTATCTCAGTGTCCGCCTGGAAACATAGCGGCGCTGGGATTCTCTCCCCGCCGGTGTGCTGCTTCAGGGCACCATATTGGTCGCTTGAGTAATACCAGAGACCAGTCTCGAGAGGAATTTCCGGGGGGAAGTGGTTAACTAAAGGACTGGCGCTCTCAACCGCAGCCTTTAAGGGGTAAGACGGATCTGAGGACCGTCGTTATTTCCAAGAAGTCTGCAAAGAAAAGGTCCTAACGCCCGAGAGGTCAGGCCAACGAGGGCAGTCTCCCCCGGACTAAGATTGGATCTGCGAGTGCTGAACGAGTCAGTCATGCAGCTAAAATTCTAAATGTTAACTTTGAGACAAATCATGCCACAGATCAGATCCGAGGACTGGATTGTCACGATAGATCTCAAGGACGCACACTTCCATATATCCATCCTTCCATATCACAGGAAGTTCCTGAGGTTTGCTTTCAGGGGCAAAGCATACCAATATCGAGTTCTTCAATTCGGCCTAGGACTATTACCCTGCACTTACACAAAATGGGTAGACGCAGCTCTGGCACCTCTGCACCTGGAGGGTATTCGCATCATGAACTACATCAACGAATGGTTGATTCTGGCTCAGTCGCATCATTTGGCGGTTTAGCATCAATTTGTCGTTCTCGCCCACATGAAAGGGTTACGGCTAAACGCCAAAAAGAGTGATCTTTCTCCACTACAGAGGACCACTTTTCTAGGTGTGGTTTGGGACTCAATGTCGATGCAGGCATACCTCTCACCGGCACGCAGAGAGTCCATCCTGTCGAATGTGAAAATAATAAAGCTAGGCCAGTCACTCACTGTGAAACAGTTTCAGAGACTGTGGGGTCTGATGGTGTGCAATGTAATACCTTTTGGTCTGTTGTACATGAGACCCTTGCAGAGGTGGCTCAGGAGCAAAGGGTTTCCCCAGAGGGGCAACCCCTATCGCATGATCAGGGTCATGCGGTGATGCTTACGTGCCCTGGTTATGTGGAAGAAGCCTTGGTTCTTGTCCCAGGGTCCTGTGCTGGGAGCCCCCGAGGGGGTGGAGCTCATATGGAGTTGCAGATGTGGCTAAACTGCGTCTGTACATGGTTTCCCTGATTGTTCTACTTCTTGGAGTCCTGGAGAATAGAGTTATGTAAGTCTGGCTTTGGCCTCTGAGGGGGCCCAACTCATAGATTTAGGTCTCTCAACTGAGGTTGTTCAGGCCATGATCATTCTAGAGCTCCCTGCACAGGAAACAAACCGGTTTCCTCCATGGTGCATCGGAGCAGGAGGAGTATGGCGGCTTTGTAGCCTTGTATTAGGGGTATCCGTACAAGAGGTGTGGTATAGACGTTCCCACAGCGTCTTCTCAACGTAACGCGAGTTCCCTTGAAAGGAATCGCCTTGGTTACGACCGTAACCTCAGTTCCCTGAAGAACCCTGCCAAGGCGTGCCTATGATCGACTTGCTTCAACCTATCAGAAGTTGACAATGTTTGGTCTGGGTGCACTTACAGCTCCCTGCCATGACATCACCCATCTATACGCCATTGTACTGATTTCACACGTGCATCACGCAGTGTTCCCACAGCATCATCTCGACGCAACGTCTTGTTCCCTCTTCAGGGAACCGAGGTTACAGTCGTACTAACCCTTTAAGAATAGATTGCCGAGGAGACTCACAGAGAGCCACACAACATAGCACCATTGTTCATACCTAGTTCCTAAGAGCGGAGGCTTCAACATGACAAATCTCTAAAATGAGCGGAAGCCTAACTATGTTCTATGCCAAGACTGCTTACCAAGGAGGCTCAAAAGGAGCTCTACAACCTAATACTGCTATCCTAGCCAAGCTCTGGGGAGCAGAGGTCTCAATAGAATAACTCTCTAAAATGAGAGGAGACCTAATATGCTTCCACTGGAAGTCACTCCAGGGAGGCTCATCGAGCCATACACATCGGAGGCCCAGCTCAGACTGAGGTCTGAAAAGAGGCAACATAATGACTCACAAAATCGAGAAGAGCCCTAACCAGTTCTATTAAGGAGGCTCTTGAGAGCCAACGACTCAATAGTGTCAACCTAGGCGGATTCAGAGAGCGGAGGCCTCAGTAAAAATTACTCTCTAGAATGAGAGGAGGCCTGACTACGCTTAACTTAAAACCCCAATATCCAAAGCACTCATAATCAGTATCATGTGCTGAACCAATCAGAGGGCAGGAATATAAATAATAAAACACGGCTAAACAACATCATAGGTCCAGCTTTAGGACCCGATGGAAGCGCACAATGGAAGCCTCTAACACACCCCATCTGACCTCAGTCAGAGGGGAGAGGGAACGAGGCAGATGCTAGTTTATATTTACCCTCTGAATACCTCTCTTCATTTTCTTAGGTATAATCAAATATAAAATTCAAATCAAGTTGATCTAAATCTAAATCTCAATTTTCACAAATAGACTGAATATCTGAACACTAAGTCAATGCAAATACAACAATATCACTTTTCAATTTACAAAAACATCAGTTTAATAGGAATGCACATTAGAAGCTTCAGTATGACTGAGAAATACTTTAGAAGGACAAAATCTCCTCCCAAGGAACATTCACTATAATATTACTGTTGTCATGTCTGTTTGAGATTTGATTGTGTTTATTAATTAATTTTCATGTCAAGTGATTCCCTTTTCCCCTCAGGTGTTCTAGTCATGTGTTTCTTGTCATGTGGCCTTCGTTTCCTGCTTGTTCATGTATCATTAGGGGCCAAGCACTGAAAGTGCGGAGAAACCTCTTGAAATCGTTGGCGTTCTTATTCTTTTTTTTCCGCCATGGAAGTCTATTGCAGCCCATAGAACGACTTGTGGGAAACTTCTGAAATTTGGCACACAGATAGAGAATAGTCTGAGCTGTCACCATAGCAAATTTTGAGTCTCTAACTCAATCTCTCTAGCGCCACCAACTGTCCAAAGTTTCACACATATTTATGCTAATAACCTTTCGTCATTTTCCGTCCGCCATTTTAAAAAACATACTTTTTCTAACTCTTCCTAGGCCGTTTCTCCGATTACACGGAAATTTAACCAGGGCCCGGTTCCCCGAAACGTTCTTATCGCTAAGTAGTTCTTAACCTATTCCTTAACCTCTCTCTTAACCTTATGGCACGATTCCCGACACGCTAAATATATCTTCTGTAAGTCACACTTTCGTAAGGTTGGTCTGGACCATTCGTAAGCTCTCTCTTAGCGTTGTTTGAGCTCAAGACACTAGTCGCCGCCACTGTGCAGCAGTCTTTAGAAATCAGTGCAGTGCAGTACAAGTCAAACTATGGTATGTTGACAATGTTGTGGCTCAACAATGATTTTATGTTATGGACATTTTAAGACTAATAATAAAATATGTTCGCAATGGATACAGGCCTATTTATGAAGTTGACTTTATTTGGTATCAGAACTAATATGGTGGTAATTAGCCTAGGCTATATTGTAATGTCACTAAAGCGTTTAAATTGGCAATCACTTTTGAAAATTAAAATCTGGCAAACAATTTGTCTCTAAATGGCTAAGATCTATAAATGGGTAAGCATGGTGGTGTCCAGTAAGCGACCAACTATGGCAGCGATCCAACGTGTCCTTGTATTGAATCAAAGACGGCGCCGGCCGCGGAGCCGTTTAGTCCATATACATTTTTTTATTCGGCAAAACTTAAGCCCTTTTGACATTTTGCCTGACGTGGCTATTTAAAAAAAAAATCGCCTCCCAAGACAGCTCATTATGCAGCTACTGGACCTTCTCAGACCTGTGCTTACCACCATATTCTGTATCTAACTCTCTCTCTATGTTCATGTAGATATGTTTTATTGAAAACATTAACCAATGGCAATCTATTCTGCATTAAACAGAAGTAGCTGCAGCTGCTTGCCAATCAATTCTGATAGTAAATTACCTTACCATTAATATAAAAGTGTATTACATAATTTTTGGAAGTCGTTAAACCAATGTCAAGAAGTGGCACAAGTGGCACAACGGGATAAGGAGGATGGATGATTAGCGAGGGATACCCGGTTCGTCTACCCCTCACAACATATCGTGTGAACATATACTGACAATTTGATAATTTAATAATATAATTAATAGTCTATATTTTACTGATAACTTAAACCATGTTAAAATAAATGTTACTGGAATAATTTGAGGAATGTTTCATTTGCATAGAACGTGTTGTCTTTCTTAACGCCGTAATGCACAATCGCGTGAAGTGGAAAATCGATTCCTGAGCAATCGATGCCAGCTAATTCAGCACCTTCACTTGGGACAGCGCCTTTGTAACTTCCTAGGGGACACTTCGGGGAACAGACTTAGGAACATAAACAACTTTGGTAAAATATATCTTTTTGAGTCTTCTTAGCGCGCTAAGAGTGAGCGTTATCGGGGAACCGGGCCTAGATCATCTTCAGACCATGCCGACAATAATTTATGGAATTCATGTCGATTCATCAAAACGTTCTCGAATACCTAACTACATAACTAATTACTTAGCGCTTGCAAAAACAGACGTAAGGCTGTATCGCCGCAACGCTTTATTGCATTCAGACCAAACTTGGTACATTTCATCACAAGCATGACCTGAAGCTACATGCTGCGTTTCAGTGCAGTGCCACCTACTGATCCGGAGATACAAAAAAATGCAATTTTTGCTTATAGCTACAGAACAGTTTGTCCAAAAATCATACAAGTGGTCTCGTTAGATTCAGGGCATCATGCCGAGTCAACCGATATCCAATTATCCCAAATCAGCCATTTTGGCCGTTAGCCATTTTGAATTTTGTCCTAAAATTCTGTATTTTATGAACGCATGAACATATCATTACGAAACTTGGTATGGGTCATCCGTACAATGCCCTGAAGGAGCCTGAAAAGTTTTGAACCAGCGCCACCTAGTGGTAAAATAAAATAGTCAAATACTTATAACTCTGGGTGTGGTTGACTTATTTTCACAGGAGTCATCTCCTTACATTTCAGAATTTTTGCCGAGTCCAACGATACCAAACATATGCCAATATCTTCGAAACCGACCGATCGAGACGGAACCACCGTAGGAAATTTGAAAACATAGGTCATTAGCTACAAGCTAATGCCCAAATGACAAAATATGTCATGCATACACACACATTGTACAGGTTCACTCTAAGAACACATACAAAAAATAGTGGGATTGTGTCTCTTGACGGCGCTATAATAGAACAAAACATGAAATTGCCATTGACTTCAATACAGTATTGTGATATAAAATGCTAAACTTCATGAATGCATTAGCGTATCCTTATGAAACTTGGTACGAGTCATCGGTACCATACCTTGAAGGTACTCAAAAAGTTTCGGGGCAGCGTCACCTTGTGGTAAAAAAGTTATAATAACATTTTTTAAAAATGCTAATAACTAGTTTTGAATAAATGTGACTATTGTAAAGACATTGGTCTTAATAGATTCCTTGGGGTATGCCGAAAACATAGATACCAATGTTGCCATACTTCCCCTTTCTTTTAAAACCTACTTTTTCAAACTTCTCCTAGACTGTTTGTCTGATTGTCACCAAAATCAAATCGTATCATCTCCAGACCGTGCCTACTAAAAGTTATGGATTTCGTGTCGATTGATAAGACAAGATCTCTGCAATGCCTTGACATATTAACACCAAACTTTGTATGTGTCATTGTCACCTCACTCTGAACACACCACATACATTTTGTAATTGCGCCACCTATTGGTCGAAAGTGATAATCCATTAAATCATATTTTTAGTTGCTGTATATATGATTATTCAGCTATTTCACCTTTAATCCTCTTAACATGTCTTTAATTGCCCCTTGCTGCAGTTGATCTGACACTCCCAGCCATGTTGGCATGTCTTATCGTCTTTGTGCTTGGCCCCGATAATTGCTGCTTGCAGCTATATTGTTCTCATTGGGCCTGTCCAATACCCACACTTACAGACTTGTTTGCTTGAGAGTGCATTCAGGAAGTGTGCAAGACTGTCCCAGGTCTTAAAGGGGTCGTATGATGCTATTTTCAAAGATAATTATTTTCTGTAATAGAATATGTTAACATGCTTTAATGTTTAAAAAATCTTATTTTTCACATACTGTACATTATTCCCACAGTCCAGGCAACATGAGGCATTGTGATTGGCCGGACGCCTCAAATGTGTGTCGGAAATGTAACACCCCTTACCATAATCGCAAGCTTCAGATTCCAAAGCAAATATAAAGATAGTTAATAATGTCATCAGGTTTACCATATCAGTTCGAGCCCGAGTTGTATTCTGAAAATTCAGATTAACAAGCCGATTGATCCGGAACCAACTTTGCAAGCACAACTTTTCAACTTTTCTTGTACTCTCCCAGGTTCAGGAAAGTGTCCTCCATAAAATGCACTGCACACACACAAACATTTGGTTTGTACTGTACTGGAACTGTGTTGTAAATTAATCTTAACCACTGATTCCTAATTGCGTTCATTTTCGGAAGGCCAAATAAAGTGCTTTTGCTTTTTGGCATGTAGCTTTTTTCAGTTGTGCAGTTGTGTTCCAGACAGTTCCAGCTGAAGTGAAGTGCTACTGCGAGATACTGCACCTTTGATTTATTATATATAGCAGTTGGTAGGCTATATGTTGTTCCACAGAGCAGCAGTATAACATTCAAACAAATAGTGTTCTGTTCCCGCAGGGCATTGTTATAGTTCTTTACATAAAATGGTAGTACACTGAAGGAGAGTTGAGTTGAAACCATGTGCAGGTTTATTTAACAAAACGGATATGAAAAATAAACAACTAAATCATGACATAAACATGAGTACATGAACTTGACTTGAACAGACCTGGCTTGAAAATAAACTGACTTGAAAATGCTTACCAAACAGCGTGTTACATAAACAATACATGACAAGAAAATATGTTGTAAGATGGGGATTTTGTAAGATGGGAATTTTCTGAGACCTGTACCACAAGACCACTGCAGATTAATTTAGGCAATAGTGTTGCCATAGAAATGCAAAATTCCAAGTCTAAGTGTGTGAACAGCTCCAAATAGAACGTCACTACGGTAATTAAAATGGCGTGAATCCAGCATTAATTACATGGACCCCATGGGGAAACATGGCTCCGGGGCGATGGTCGGCGCTGTCCCTTCCTCTTCGGGCTCTGGCTAACGCATGGGAAGAGCCAGAGGAACAGCGCGTTTTCAAAAGTTTTCAGTTTTCAGGTACCTAAAATGCTGTTGTTGTGTAAACGAACGGCCAAAACGCATACAAAGTTTTACGTTTTTAGTTGAAAACGGTGTTGTGTAAACAGCCCCTATACACATGGTGATGAAACTGTATGACAAACAGCTGTGATGAGGATTAGTGTCCATGGAAACAGATGAGTGGTGGGAAAACTCAAACAAAGGAATACATGTGGTAAGTGAAAACTAACTAAAGTCTATGAAAACGAAATAAATATTGAAATACGATAACAAAGCTAATAATACATTTCTCATAACGTAAAAATTATTACATTATGAGCTCAAGATTTTATTACGTTTTGAGAAAATTATTACATTATGAGCATTTTGTTACAATAATAATGTAATACTTATTACATTATGTGCAGTTACATTATGTGTTGCTACATGTGCCTTTTGCCCCGTTGTACCCTAATCTGACTGGTAATCACTGTCATAAACTCTTGTCACAAGATGGCTCATGATGTCCTGCCGCTGCTCCCATGTTATAACTGACTGAATATCATTCCGGTGTTACTCTTCTCATATTACTGAAACTAGGGCAAAGTGTCTCTATGATAATTAAGCCATTTTGGAGATGAGCTCATTCTCTAAAATATACTTTGGAGTGGAATCTGGGTTGAGGCAGAAAACAATTTCTTTCAGTAGAGAGCATGAGAAAGGGAGAGAAGACGGCACTGGAATAAACAGTCTAAACAGGAGTGCAGAGGTAATCACATGGAGAATAACATGAACATAATATCAGGTGGGGTAAGGATCTGGAACAGGAGGATGTCTGCGAGACTGCTCACAGGAGCATGGACAAGACCAGGCACTGGTGGCGAGTAGCATGGGTTTATATAGTCCATGATTGAGAGATAATGAAATCACAGGAGTGTATGATTAGAAATCTGGTGACCTAGAGCGGAGTGTGGCAGATGGGGGACAGCATGTGTGAGACAGTGTGTAACTTGTTTATACTAAAGATTATTTAAAATTTGAAATATATTGGTCAGGGTTAAAAGTTTTCACAACATTTTGAATTATTAAATCATAAAATATCACTACTTTGATATTTTTTCAAATATCAAGTAGTGAATCAGTTTTGTTAAAATATTTTTGCAATGAAATAAAGATTATGTCTAATGATTTAAGATGTTCTTATGTTATTTTTTCATTATGATATCACGACAGTCGTATCACCCTTGATCATGACACCCCAAATGACCAACACCTGCTATATAACTTCCAACGTGACCGGCACTAAGTTTCAGGCGCTGCGTAATATCATTGTGTCTACTGCACCCATGGTACGGCAGCAAAGTTCCTTGATTATTACGGAAGAATGAGAGTATAATTCCTAGCCATAATGTCCTAGAAAATCAAAACTTTTCATTTTCCGTCGGTCTAAGTACATGATGTAACTACAGAAGAGTCAAGTTTTAAATAGGAAAAATATCAAAACTCTTTGGTCATTTTGTTGAGAGAGATGCTAACGGTCTAATCAGATTCAATGATCTATGCTAAGCTATGGTAAAAGTGCTACCGCCAGACCCGGAGATCGGATGAATGGATTCGAAAAGGGTAAAACTCAACTGTTTAACTCTAGAGGAGCTGGAACATTAGCCTTTTCCCAAAAAAAGTGGAGTGTTCCTTTACAGACTGCTTATGAACACGTAGGGGAAATTCCAAAATACATTTTTGCGCCCTTGAATGGCACTTCGAAAAAGAGACACCATTTGTAGGGGCGTTCCAAACGAAAGTGAACAACTGGATCACTTCACGAAGTGCCCTTCCACAAGGCTGTTGGTGAAGGGTACACGCGATGGTAATTTCAAGGAAGTAACTTTATAATTTATGGTCAAGTGACCCAGCGAATACTCGTGATTCGTTTTAAAGCTAGGTGGCGGGAGAGTTCGAGTTAACTTACAAATAAAGCAATTCAAGTTGTTTTTTGTTATGTTGTTTAAATAAGTTTCATAGATAGTCCAAAGATGAGACGGCAGATTTAAAGTTGAGAGCAGAGAAATACACTCACACACACACACACACACACACACACACACACACACACACACACACACACACACACACACACACACACACACACACACACACACACACACACACACACACACACACACACACACACACACACACACACACACACACACACACACACAAAAATATAAATATATATATATATATATATATATATATATATAAAACGTTATGTTAACGGCAATAATAAGAAAATTCTGTTGTAAGAACAGCTGATGGACACCGTGCTGCATTGTCAATTGAATATCCTAGGTGAAGATAATGAGGAAAGGATGTTGTCTGTCTGTCTGTTTGTGTTCCAAACAGCTATAATGGCATGCAAGTTCCCTGCTCATTTCAAAGTGCCCACTTCAAGGGCTCTGCCATCATACCCAGTTGTCTGAATACTCTGATCACCTAGTGTTACCTCACTAGACCTCGTCCCATAGTGGCCTTCAGCTATGAAAATAAGTCCACAGAGATAATAAAGTAATTTAGCTAGGATTTCCTTGTAAATATCCACATACCATCATAGCTCTGTACACACTGAAATGGCCACCCTATTACACAGAGTAAAGAGTGAACCTGGCATTTGTGACAAAACGTAGCAAGGCATTATAAACATAATTAATTTATAGGACAGAATTCAACTTTCTCAAAGATGAGGTCATAACACCAAAAAAAGTCTTGCCTACAGTTGCAGAGCATGGGCAGTTACTCCATCAGAGCAGATAAACATAGTTATTTACTCCTCCACTGATATTATCCCTGACTGAAAACATGGCCGAAAATTGGACAAGACCACATTTGTACCTTACTGTTGATTGCACTTCATAGGTGAAGAAGCATTAGAAATTTACAACACGCTGCATTGAGTGTGCAGACGCTCAAAATAAAAAGCCACCCGAGGTGCTGTTTCGAAAAGTACAGATGTTGTATGCAAATTTGTTTTAACTAATGGATAGCTTCATGAGAATTTCACATCATTAGTTTTACTTGAGCTAAAGCCATAGATATTCATAGCTCACCCAAAAATGAACATTCTGTCATACTCACCCTCACGTCATACCAAACCTAAATGACTTTCTTTCTTATGTGGATCATAAAATAAAATATTTTGAAGAATGCTGAGGTCCAGACAACATTGGACCTCATGATTTTCATTGTATGGAAATTAATTTCTCAGAAAATCTTCTTTAATGTTTCACAAAAGAAAGAAAGAACAATGCACCTTTAAGCAAACAATCAGTAAAAAAAAAAGAACACAGTGGCCTCCAGTCTAAAAAGGACAACTACATATTTTCCAGTTTACTTATAAGGTCCTTATAAGAAATGTCAATTACTACATAAAAAATAATTTTAAAACAACATAATTCCTCAAAATATTGTTCCAATTAGTCAAACACATTTGTCTGAACAAAACATTTCAAATTGAAAAATATTGCTGAATTGAAATCCCAAATATCTTTGTTTTGTAAGGCGATTGAACCTTCAGAAACAAAGATGGTAGTTCACGTCATATATTAAGCGTTCTATCAAACTAAATAAATGGCTAAAAAAATTATAGATTTATTGAATCTATCATTATTTATTGAAACTCGGGGTGTAAATACAAGAGGAAAACAAGGGGAACTAATTGGGACACACCTGAACAGAATAACCAATCGATACCAAGGAGACTAATGATAACTCAAACAGTATAGGCAAATGGAAAAAAACATTAAACAGAAACAGAACATGACTGTACAGCAGGTGTAAACTGACAAAATATACAACACAATATGCCTAATTGTTATAAATTATAAACAGATTTTCTATATTACATTTACATAATTTAATTGAAAAATTAAATATATACAATTAGAAAATGACTTAAATTAGCATGATTAGGAAATTGCATCTTTTCCAAACTTTTTTTCCTATTCTGATGTACACTCACCTAAAGGATTATTAGGAACACCAGTTCAATTTCTCATTAAAGCAATTATCTAATCAACCAATCACATGGCAGGTGCTTTAATGCATTTAGGGGTGTGTTCCTGGTCAAGACTGAATGTCAGAATGGGAAAGAAAGGTGATTTAAGCAATTTTGAGCAGAAGAGCAACTTTTACTGAAATAACCACTCGTTACAACCGAGGTATGCAGCAAAGCATTTTTGAAGCCACAACACGCACAACCTTGAGGCGGATGGGCTACAACAGCAGAAGACCCCACCGGGTACCACTCATCTCCACTACAAATAGGAAAAAGAGGCTACAATTTGCAAGAGCAAAATTGGACAGTTAAAGACTGGAAAAATGTTGCCTGGTCTGATGAGTCTCGATTTCTGTTGAGACATTCAGATGGTAGAGTCAGAATTTGGCGTAAACAGAATGAGAACATGGATCCATCATGCCTTGTTACCACTGTGCAGGCTGGTGGTGGTGGTGTAATGGTGTGGGGGATGTTTTCTTGGCACACTTTAGGCCCCTTAGTGCCAATTGGGCATTGTTTAAATGCCACGGCCTACCTGAGCATTGTTTCTGACCATGTCCATCCCTTTATGGCCACCATGTACCCATCCTCTGATGGCTACTTCCAGCAGGATAATGCACCATGTCACAAAGCTTGAATCATTTCAAATTGGTTTCTTGAACATGACAATGAGTTCACTGTACTAAAATGCCCCCCACAGTCACCAGATCTCAACCCAAAAGAGCATCTTTGGGTTGTGGTGGAACGGGAGCTTCGTGCACTGGATGTGCATCCCACAAATCTCCATCAACTGCAAGATGCTATCCTATCAATATGGGTCAACATTTCTAAAGAATGCTTTCAGCACCTTGTTGAATCAATGCCACGTAGAATTAAGGCAGTTCTGAAGGCGAAAGGGGTCAAACACAGTATTAGTATGGTGTCCCTAATAATCCTTTAGGTGAGTGTATATCCGAGTAAATAAAAGAAAAAGAAAAAATATATGGAAGACTTGATTTTGTTCATCGGGAATTTTTTGGAACGTTGGATCATTGTTGATTGCTATTGCTGTGATCTAATGTAAGTGACAGGTTGTTCTGCCCTCACGAAGGTAAACACGTCATCAGAGAAGAACAGTTATGGAGGGAGGGAATTTATAGTATTTTGATTAAAGATTACGAGGGCACATGGATTTAAAGTCCCCCTTTGGGGACTATGTTGTCATGTGGTGATTTTAATATGCTTTCAGATAAACCAGGTGCACATTCATAAGTCAACACTATTGCTGACTATTTTCTCTTTAAAACTGCAGCGATCTAAAGACAGTCTAAAAAATGTGGTTTGAAATCGCTTGTGTTTCTGACCTTGTAACCAATCACGTTTACGTGCGTGCAGGCTTTAGCATATCATTCCTATGCTCTGAAACAAGGGAGTCTCCCAAAAAGCCAGGTTATCCCAGGATATTTTTCTGTTGATATGAAAAATTAGGTAGATTTAGCAATATAGTACACAGTATGATGTATATTACGAAGTTATGATGAACTATTATGGGTACTATTGTACACCCGGTGCCAGGGGCGTGTCTAGAGCATTTTCAGTGGGGGGGGTCATGCTGGGGCACTGCCTCCAAACGGGGTGGCCGCCAGTGACCAAAAAATAAAAGCTACATTTATATAGTATATTATATAAATACAGTATATTACGTAAATCCTATTGATTTTTTTTAACTTGAATAAAGTTACTTGCAAACAAATAAAACACATTTTTGATTAATTTAGTTTTTGTCATCCCTGTATATATCCATTAAGTTAAATTTGAGAGCCAGTGTTTATTATTTTTAGTGTTTTCATAAAACTAACAAGTTTCTAAAATAAAAGCAATTTTAATAATGAGCAATTTTAAAAACCCAGAAGCAGAAACGATGTCAACTATTTTCTTTTAATTAGTTTGGCCATTACAATATACAGTAGTTTTATTCACAATGTCTTTCAAATAATAATAAGAATAATAATAAACAAAAAAAATTCAGATTAATTTACAAAAAAGCTGAGTAACACAGAGTTAAAGTTTTAGCACTGTAACAGTTCAAATGAAAACACCACAGTTTAAAAATAAAAAAAGAGGAAAACAGTCGAAAAAGAAAGAAGGTAGACTTCCACTAAAACAGCTGGATTCTTCTGTTTCAGTGGTGACTGGCAAACCGTCTAACAAAATCATCTAAGTCAAGACATTTGGATCTCGTCACCGCAATGCTTAAGACTCCAAGATTACTGAGTCTGTCATCAGTCATGGTAGTGCGTAAATGTGTTTTTATGAGCTTAAGTGCAGAGAAGCTGCACTCAGAACTTGCACTGCTGACTGGTAAGGCCACAGCTATGCAGCACAAATAAAAAAGCTAATAAAACACTTCTTTGAATGGCTCAAGGAAGATGGTAAACTCTGAGACTAGACAATTCAATTCCAGTCTGGAATTTCCTTTCTAACACCCTTATCACTTGATGCAGTTCATGTTTTATGTCATCAGTATCACATTCATAAATCCTAGCAAAGCTAAAAATGGTCTCTTCATCCAAAAAGTTTCTGCTTTTAGGGTTCAGTGCTTGTATACCTTGCATTATACTGCAGTTTGACTTACTGAAATGCCTCTGCATTTCCCCACCCAGACAGTCCAGAATGGGGAAGAATATACCACTTCTGAACAGTTCCATGTCTCCTTCCTTACCCCTCCGCTGTCCAACAGTGAATTCAACAATTGACCCGCTCAGTCTAGAACTAATTTTTTGTGGTCTTTTCACCACAGTTTCTACTGCAACATTGCACTGCTTTCCAGTGTCTACAGTGTCTTTCCAGATTTCATCAAAAGATGAATCACTTCTTAGGTCTTGGAGGGTGTCTTGACATGCTTCAACTAAGTCTTTGGCCTTCGCTTAACCAATAGACGTTGACTGAAGCATTTCTGCAAGGAATTTTGCCTCTCCAAGGACTTTTGAAAAGATGACAAGTGTTCCGATAAAGGTAAGATCCAGTTGGGCAAGTAAACCCCGTGCCTTCACAGAGTGTTCTCCTCTGTTCTCCACATCAACATCATGTAGCACACGCAATACAGCAGGCAGTCTGTCCTTAATGTTTTTGCAAGCCTGGTACTGACATGCCTACCTGGTGTCACTGAGCCTTTATAGCTCTCTTGGGGCACCTTGATACATTTCCTTTTGCACAGAGAGCCATTTCTGGTGCACATAGGAGCCTGACATGTACATATAAATTTCTGTAGCAAAGAAAAGAAGGTTTCAGACTCAGGCACTGATTTTGTTGAGTCAACGAGAACAAGGTTAAGACAATGTGTGTTGCAGTGCACATAAAAAGCGTGATTTGTTTTAGCTTTAATCCTTGATGCAACTCCAGAGTGTCTCCCTCCCTGACATGACTGAGGCCCCATCGTAACCTTACCCCACTAGATTTGACCTATACTCAAGTCCATACGTCTCCAGGCATTGTATAATTTTTTGAGTGAGTCCCTCTGCATCAAGCTCAGTAGCTTGCTTGAAATCAAGGAAGCTGTTGTGGCAAAAACAATAATTAACAAACAAGCATCACAGTAAGAGACATCAGATTCCAATTGTACTTTAAAAGAAAGTTTATTCTTTTAAAGGAGGTTGTTTACAAAAGATACCATGGCAGCTACCCCATGGTAGGAAGGAACACAGACCTGCATCCACTCAGAAACCAAGCAGCTTTTATACCCCCCTTTGACAGAGTCTCTTCTTCTGTACTTTTCCGCTTATTCCAGTAAAACCAGATCTGGCTGGTTGGTTAGGAATACAATGGTTAGGAATACAACCCCTCTTCTCTCTGGGCTTTTGCTATCCTCACACCTGTGAGGTCAAAAGGGCTGAATAACCTTTGTCTTTCCTGATTACCCATCCTAACAAATTCAGAGGCTCTGTCTGACTATTTGCTTAAGTGTGTGTGTGTCTCTGTTCTCACCAGGTATGCAAATATTCCAGGAGAGAAAATACATGATTGAATTAAAAGAAAACCCTCACAATGTCTAAGAAAGTAAATAAGAAAAGAGTTAAATATTAATTTTTCCACAACAAAGCTTTCATGGACTGCACCATTATAATAGTACCTAAGAACTAAGACAGTTGCTCGTTCTTTTTTAAATCCTTTGTTTCATCTGCAATGATGGAAAAAAAAACTGTTTTTCTTGACTTCACTGATGATGCTTTCCCGTACCATATCTGACAGACATTCAAGAATTTCATTTTGTATAGTGTTACTTGTGTATTTTGCATTCCCCTCAGCTTTTAATTTCTTTAATTTCTTAATTTCTTATCGAGGGCATTTAACATTGAAGTGTCTGTCAAGTTTCTTTTTTGTGTGTTCATTCCATGCTATTGTAGGGTCTGGACCCATCAGACACACACTAATTATTCATTATATACAAAGGTCTATGAAACTCCTCCGAAACTAACATCCCAAATGAAACGAACACCCTGGCAGAACCGAGTCTCAGGTTTCCGGGCTGATAAGGAGACTTTTACGACCTCCAAAGGAATGTTCAGAGAGTGCTGACTCTCACTTAATTCTTGCTGAGAAGGAGAAATGAACCCTTTTAATCCTATATATTCTATATATATATGTATATACAACCATGTGATAAATGTATTAACATGTATCTAATGTTCCATCTCATGATTTTCCTTTATGTTGTTGGTCTATGTTTTCTTGCAAACTCTAATGGGTTTATGTTTCAGACTTTGCACACTATGGTTGACCGAAATCATATGTGTGGCATATTTGGTCTCTATAACTTGGTATTTTGAAGATTGACATGACTGTGTACTATATTTCGATAACAACAACATATTAGTATTACAAGAATATTTCCTAGTTTCTTCATCGGCTTCCACCCCTCCAGGGTGCACATGCAATGAGAACAAAGAGCAATAAACCGAAATCCCGCCTGGAACTTCCACCCTTCTTATTGGTCAAGCCAATGAGAGGTGGGACACTTTTCTCAGATTATAAATTGCATTCACACCAGCCCTTCCCTCTCTCAGTTTTTTCATCCAGCCGCAACACTGTTTCTGGTGATACTGGGGAACCCCCTCCTCCTTCAGGGGGCCCCGAGGGCCCAGCAGGCCTTGATCCAACCAGATATGGGCTGATGCAGGAGAGAGAATACTCCCTCACAAAGAACCAAGGACAATCGCAGGAGTTTGGAACCAGGTCTCCAACCAACAATGACTCCAATCACCCACTCTTCCGACTTCCTCACTTCTCCTGGGTGCTCGGCGTGGCCTCAACAGGGCCCAGGGCCCCCAGGCCTTGACCAAACCAGCCATGTGTTCATGGAGAAAGATAACTTTCAAACAACTTCCACTTGCCACTGCCGGAACCCTCAACGACTTCAATTTTCCACAACTTCAAGAATTGTTCCCACTACAAATGCAAGTATTCAATTCAATGAAATGTGAAAATGAAATGCTGTTGGTTCTTCTCATAGTTAGATGGATCTTCTCCATTGTTACATCATTTTATCTCTCACTCCTTTTTCCTACACATGTATTTATGTATGTTTTTTTTTAGTTTATTCATGTTTATGATTTAGTTAATAAAACTTTTGCACTTTATGTATTTGGTTCTGATTTGCTTGCAATACGATGTGCCTTTACGGTTTTTGTTCTTGCTACATGCTCAAAACGCTGTACATGCTAAGAAATAATTATTCTTCTGTGGCCAGGGAAGATACCCTTTTCTTAGAATAAATTAATAATCAAAAGAGTTCGTTGGACGAACTGATTAATTTATTGTAATATTAATTTAGCCATGTCAAGTTAATCCAATTAACTGACCCAAATATTCATAATTAATCATAACAAGTAATTATTGATTATTAATATTTCATAAAGCTAAGTTCCTTACACTATCATGGCATTAAGATGATTTTCAGATTTTTCATGTCCCCTGAAACCTCCACCTTTATACATTGCCTTCTTCCAGTTAGAATAGCCCAGTGATGATGTGAATGAAGTCTCTTGAATACCAGGGAGAGAAAAGTGTCGACACGGAAAACAATATGCAGAGTCTCGGCTTACAGAACACTCCAGCCATTGGTGTTGTGTGTTCATGGTTCGAGGGAACACCTTCAAGTGCGGCTGTGCTGCGTTGGGCTTCTCATAGCGATGACTAGCCTACCAGGGGTCCTCAATCAATTTGAACAATGAATAATAATTAAAATAATTATCAGTGCAGAAGGTGAAGGTTAAATCAACCTAGAATACATACAATTGATTCTGCAAATTAAGTTACATAACCATAGACCCTCCAATAATATGAAGGCAGTCGGTCATTTTTAAGGTTTTAGGAATTTAATTAAAATACACAAGCTCATCATTAACACCCATTTAGACAATACCTTCTAGAAATATGTCAGTAAAAAAAAACTGGAGCATACCATGTGGTCCTGGCAGAATGCGATCTGTGGAGATGTTGGCATGTAGTGCCTGAGGTCTGTCACCATCACCCCCTGACCTATGCTGACACAAAGTTTCTTCGTGGTCTTCAAATTCAGACAGGTCACTTATAGCTGAATTATCTGCAGAGACAGTAAAATAATAATCGACAGAGTAGACATCAAACATCATTTAACATCACTTGCTGAACATGTACAAAACTTTCAGGTCTCAACTACAACTATATACCTTTGCATTCTGTTGGGGATGAAGGTGCTTGTTTATCCCCACCAAAGGTTGATCCTGAGAAATGATGAAATGTCACAAGTACATATTGCATCAATGAGAAAACAAAACAAGCTCTGTGAGTACTATAGCAGAATAAATACGTGTGGCCTCTGTGTTATTCTGTCAGATATAATCTCTCGGAGCCCGTCAGGTTTGTGGTAACAGCAGGTTTATTCCACATCTGCATTCATGACAAAGGACAACAGTGTTGAATAGACATCTGGATATGTGGACAAACAGCGCATGCTCTCAAGGAAAATCCTCCGTTGCTTTGAGGATTACCCATAATCCTTCATCATTACTAGCATTCGCTGCAGGTACAATTTTCTGACAGCAGGTGGCACCATAATCCCATTAGTAGGATTTAACCTGAACCTTTTTAACTGTTACATACACCCCCCGCCCCCCCTTAAATCCTGCTAAATTGGGGCACAATAATATATATATATATTTTTTATTTATTTTTTATTTTTTTTATTAAAGAGCATAATGCGTTTCAAGTCAGTTAGAAACTTTCCACCAGGAATTAAGTCAGTAAGCCCCATACCAACAAAGACACAAAAGATGCCATGTACACCTCTCATATTGTAAACATTGCTCAATAACAGATTCTTGTCAAATACCTCAGATAACTAGATAAACTAAAACTCTTAAGACATATACAAGCAATCTATCCAGAAAACATGTTACTCACAAAAGAAAACTAAGAATCAACTGTTGAAGCTGAGTCATCTACAACCTGTTCGTTCATTTCACAAATGAGTCGAGCTGGGGGCTTAACAGGTCTACCTGCCCTAGTGCAGAGTGGGGGTGGCTGTTTGCAAACTACATGGTCCTGTGTGAATGCACCTGGCTGTGCCTCACTTGCATGTTTAGGGGAGGGGACACAATGAGCTCTATCCACTGAGGGCTGGGAGGGTCCTACCTCAGACACCACACATTCTGCAGAGGGTCCAGGGGGAGGTGATTGCTCAGGAGATATTGATGAAACCGGGGTTTGCAAAATCTCACTCACAGCATGTGAAACCACATTCACTCCAGTCTCTGAGAGAGAGGCACTCACAACCACAACAGGTGAGCAATTTGGATGGCTGACTGTAGCATCCTCATCATTGGCCTCATCCATTTGCAGTAACCACTCAAGTGTCTTTGTCTCACTGTCCTGCACGCTAAGAGGAACCACGGGGTCACTTCGTCCACTTTCATTATCTGATGAGCAGCTTGACTCCAAAATGTTGTGACCTCCAGCTGGGAGGAAATTCACCGGGAGTAGAAGGTTTCTGTGAACAACTTTTTCTCTGGATGTCACTGGGTAACAGATACAGTACACATTGATTCCAGGTTTCACAGACTTCATAAACTGTGGATTCCCACTTGTCTGCAATTTTCCTCTTCCCTCTCTCACCACGATTTGCAAGCAAGACTCTGTCACCTACAGTGAGGGGAGATCCTTTTGCTTTGCGGTTGTAGTTCTTTGCCTGTCGAGCCTGCTCTGTCCGTTTTCACAGGCAATGGGTGCAGCTTCAAACAGGTCACGCTTCAAGTTAGAGACGAACTCACGGTGGCTAACAACAGCATTGCTGTGGAGGGTGTGCTGGAACAAAATATCAACAGGCAGACGTGGAATCCTCCCAAACATGAGAAAGAAGGGCTTAAAACCTGTTGTCTCATGGTCAGTGCAATTGTAGCAGAATGTCAGCATCTGAAGCATTTGCGGCCACCTGGCTTTGGAATGAGACGACAGGGCCCTTATGTTCCCAAGAGTCCTGTTGTATTGCTCGACAACTCCATTTCCCATAGGATGGTACGGGGTGGTATGCGATTTCTGGATACCAGCCATCTCCAGGAGCTCTTTAATGAGTCGGCTCTCAAAGTTGGCTCCCTGGTCCGAATGGATGCGTTTTGGGAAACCATACATGCAAAAGAAGTCATTCCACCTGCTTTGCTGACTGATTCTTACGGGGGAATGCATGTGACAGCTTCGAAAAGTGATCCGTAACAACCAAAACATCCACACATTTTTTGTCTGACTGTTCAGCAGTCCAAAAGTCGATACACACAAGTTCCATCGGTTCAGAGGTGCGAATGCTTTCAAGAGGAGCACGGTCATGGGCTCTGGGGTTTTCCCAACCACACAGCGAAAGCAGTTCCTCACATGACTGATGATGTCATGTTCCATCCCTATCCAAAAGAACCTCTGCCTGGCGAGAGAGAGTGTGCGAGCCTGTCCCTGATGGCCAGCTGAATCGTGGAGTCCAGAAAGGACCTGGGCCTTGAGGGTGTCTGGAACAACAAACTGGTGAATTGCCATGTTCATTTGCCTGTATGCTGCGAGCTTCGAAACCCATCTCTGTTCACATGCATCTAACCTAGGATTAGTCAAGATGTATGTTAACGGATTATTATCCGTCCAGACTATGAAACGTCGTCCTTTCAGCCAGTGGCTAAACTTGTCGCAGACCGCCCATTTAAGAGCGATAAACTCCAGACGATGTGCTGGATAGTTCAGCTGGGAGTGTGATAGAGTCTTGCTGGCGAACGCCACAGGTCTGGCAACATCACCATCAGAAGGCAACTGTGAGAGGACAGCTCCTAGGCCATCAAAGGAGGCATCAACAGCGAGAATGAATGGTGCATTAAAATCTGGATGGGCCCAGGTGACACTATGCACAAGCTCATGTTTCAAAGTTTTGAATGCTTCCCTGCACTCAACAGTCCAGGCAGCTGGAGACAGTCGAACATGACCTCTCTTGAATTTCGGTTTATGGCCTCTCCCTCTTTTGTGTGGTGTAGCAGGCTCAGCCACAAGGCTGAACAGTGGCTTAGCTTTAGCAGAACATCCCTCGATGAAATGGTGGTAGTAAAGAACCATTCCCAAGAAAGATCTGATTTTCTTAGCACTTGGTGTTTCCCCATCAGATTCCATCAGATCTGCTTCCTGCACATCATTAATAGCTTGCACTTTACTCAGGTCTGTCTTAACACCATTCCCACATATGATGTGTCCCAAGAACTTAACAGACCGGCGAAGGAAGTAGCACTTCTTAGGTGAGAGCTTCAAGTTGTTGGCAGCGAGACGGGAGAAAACCATCTGCAGACGATCAAGTGCAATCTGTTCAGATGGCGCATAGACCGTAAGGTCATCCAGATAACATAACAGGCTTGTAAAGTTCTCATCACCAAAGATGGACATCATCATTCGCATAAAGGTCGCAGGACTGTTTGTCAGGCCCTGGGGCATCCTATTATATTCATGGAGGCCAAATGGGGAGGAAAACGCAGTGTACCTTTTGTCGTCTTCATGCATTCTGATGTTGTAGAACCCTGACGTGAGGTCCATTGTTGAAAAAAACACATTGCCACCAAGTGCAGCGAGGGAATCTGTCTGATGAGGCAAGGGATGTGCGTCTTTCACTGTTCTTGCATTCAACCACCTGAAGTCATTACAGATGCGAAGGTCACCACTTGGCTTGACAACCAGGACGAGAGGAGAAGAATACTCGCTCTGAGACTTACGGATTATCCCCAATTCCTCCATTTCATTTAGAGCAGTCCGAAGCTTATCATAATGGCATGGTGGAACCCGCCTGTATAGAAGTCTGAAGGGCTTGTCATCCACTAAGCAGATTCTGTGTTCAAAATCTGTTGCTTCACCACAGTCCATTTTGTGCCTGGAAAAGATAGACTCATACTGCTCAATGATCTACAGCAATTTATCCTTCCACTGAGGGGAGACTTCACAGGAATAGAAGTCCAAATCCCGCAAGCCCAAGTCAGTCAAAATTTGTGCTATTTCATCCTCTGACCTAGGTGCAGCTTATGATCTCTGTGTGAATTGTACACTGGATTGAATGCGATCTGGCTCAGGTAAGTCCTGCACCAAAAGACAGGGTCACACATCTGCAACTTTTCCATTCTTTTTAAGGGTGAGTGGCTTTTCAGTAGCATTTAATATTTTGACTGGAACCCAGCCACCTCCCCATAATGAAGTGACAACTCTCCCCACTAGAATTTGAGCAGGTCTGGCTTTGGACTGAGTGGGTTCGATGATGACTGTACTTCCCACTACAGAAACATCAGATTCAGGGAGTCTAGCCCACACCAAATGTTCAGACATCGGTTGTAGAGTGACACATCTCTTGAGCTTTGCCGTGCCAATTTTAAGCGGCATTGCTCCATATCTGTCTGAGCAGGACAACAGAGATATCAAATGGGGCAAGTTATCAGCCTGGGCACTACTTACTGGGGACGTGATATTTTTGCTTCCAACAGTGTCTTTCATCTGTGAAATGAGCCACTTGATGGCATTACTGCCAAGGATCATGTCATCGGTTTGGCCTGGTACCACTAGAACAGGAATTATCACCTTATAGCCATAAACTGATGCAGTGAGGTCATACATGGTGGAAGGTGTGACCAGATGACCCCCACAACCAACAATAACAAAGTATTCTGCTGTTTTCTTTTCAGTGTTAGGAATAGACTGTGAAAGTTTTGTGTTGGCGGTTTCACTTAGAGTGCACGCCATAGAGCCACTATCCACCAGTGCTCTAAGAACATGACCACTATCAGTAGACACCTCTGTGTAGAATAGGCTATCAGTCTTTGAAAGTCTTTGCAGGCCCTGCACAATCAGTGTTTTTTGTGATGGCACAACGCTGCTGTAGGCGTGACACAATGTTTCATAGTCATTAATGTCTGTCAAATCCAAGGTGGGAGGCTCACTCACTTGATCTGCGCTGTCCTCCCCTGTGCGCAGATCATTCAGTTTCCCTGCTGAAAATGTGGAGAAGGACGTCTCCCCTCAGTTGTGTCTTGGATGACCAGTCAAGTGACACAGGAAACACAGTCTGTTCTCCCGACAGTGTGTGAGGGCAGAGTGTGAGCTCTCATTACATATGGAACATGGAATGTCTCTTAAGCCCTCAATCTGTGGAAGTCAGCTGTTGGTATTTGGCTTTTTATTGGCTTGAGCATAACCTGGGCCCTGAAGCAACACTTTCTCTAGCATTCCAATCAACCTCTCTAGAGTGGAGTTGTCCTGATTTATAGCTGGTTTCTGTTCTGGGATGTCTGAAACTAATGTAGTGTTAGGGCTAATCTCGACTTTGTTCATGCTGATTTGTCTACTCCTCCCAGCAGAAGACCTGAGTTCCTTTTCCAGGTGGTATTCATCTAGCACTTCCTGAACCTCACGAGCTGACCACTTATCAATTGTCTTGGACCTAAAGGTAAGAGCTAAATCTCTACTGGGGCAGTGTCTGATGAACATACGTGCGATTTCAACACTGGGGTTGTCAAACGTTTTACCCTGCTCTCTAAGGCAGCTTGCAGCATCATCAGCAGCTCTGTTAAGTCTAAGCCAGTACTCATAGGGGTCCTCTTGGTTGTTTGGCAGGATAGAATAAAAGTCAGCTAGGGGCATTGAGGAGCAATGGCTTGAGCCAAAATGTTTGCGCAGGAGCCCGTAGATGGCCTATGGCTTATTCTGGACATCAATTTCACCATTCCTTATCCCAAATCTCACAACATCCTTTGCTCTGCCTCTCAGGTGGACAATTATTTCCTCAGCTTGATTTTCCAGCTGAACATCGCTTTTTCCTTACATAATTCTTCATTAATTCCTCCCATTCATCGACAGCCAGTGCATCTGAACTTTCTCCTCGGAATACGGGTGGGTCTTTGACTCCTCTCCGAGTGACCAACTGGACTTGGGAGAGATCTAGCGTGTTAACGGGGAAAGAGGCTTTTGTATTGCATGTTTCTTCATGACTTGCATGCACAGTAGCAGTAAGACTAGACATGTTGAGTTGTGACATAATGCTATCAGCTAGCTGCTTCCCTATCGGCTGCACAATGGTGCTCCTTTGGTCAACCAGTCTCACATCATCATGGGGAGGGTTAGGAACTAATGTACTAGTGCACTGTGGTGGCTGTAACTGAATCATAGGCTGACTTTGGGGCGCCACTACATCCCTATGTCTAAAAGGACTGTGAACAGCATCCTCACCAAAATATGTTTTACCCCCCCTAGATGGTCACCCAGTGAGAATGGAACGGGCGTGCTATGTAGCCCTCTACCTCTACCAAACCTAGAGGAGTCATTTCAGAGGTAGTAAATTTACTGAAACTCATACTGGAAGCCTTATTTAAACAAAATGACAGTTTGAAGTAAATATGGCTGTTAATAACTAATTAAACCTGACAGTCAAATACACTGATGGAAGAAGTGCAGCTCCACAACGATGCAGCGGCAAGAAGACATCAGTCCCG
The DNA here is from genome assembly GCA_030578275.1 of Meda fulgida. Taxonomy (NCBI): domain Eukaryota; kingdom Metazoa; phylum Chordata; class Actinopteri; order Cypriniformes; family Leuciscidae; genus Meda; species Meda fulgida. The sequence continues at coordinate 14,264,417 of CM060634.1, forward strand.
GTCGAGTGGACGAGTCACGGCACCAATGTGACCTCTGCGTTATTCTGTCAGATATAATCTCTCGGAGCCCGTCAGGTTTGTGGTAACAGCAGGTTTATTCCACATCTGCATTCATGACAAAGGGCAACAGTGTTGAATAGACATCTGGATATGTGGACAAACATCGCATGCTCTCAAGGAAAATCCTCTGCTGCTTTGAGGATTACCCATAATCCTTCATCATTACTAGCATTCGCTGCAGGTACAATTTTCTGACAGCAGGTGGCACCATAATCCCATTAGTAGGACTTAACCTGAACCTTTTTAACTATGTTATATACGCTCATGGTATTTTTAGGGCAAATTCATGTACATGCAATGATTACTACCGTTTTAGTTTGCTTCATACAAATGAAATGTAATATTTCTCAAATATCCCTACAATTCCCTCAACACTTCACATACTTGAAGTTGCAGGAAGCACAGAAGAAAATGAAGGCCACTGCTGTCAGCTGGGTCCACTGGCATCACTGTCTGTCTGGCCTGTTGATTCCTTGCTGGCTGATTCTGTTCCAGTGACAATTTCTTCTTGCTGCCTGACATTTTCTTCTTGGCAAGTAACATTTTCTTCAGTTTCTTCTGCCTCTACACTTGTTTTGTTTGTTTTTTTCTTTGAAAGAAACTCCCTATATCTTTACTTCTTTTTGTGGCTTGGCACAGCTCTCTTCCCTGCCTTCAAAAAAGAAACACTTATGTGTGTCTTTTATTCTCAATCTCAACAAAAATTGTTTAAATTGTGAATGAAATGCACAGAATGCATCCATGTCATTTCACGTGTAAATGACTAAGTGAGGCCTGAAAATGTAACTGACTATCTAACTGACTTACTCTCATCATGCATTAACAAGTAACGTACGTGTCACCAGACAATTATTATTATTATTTTTTGGAACATTCTGTGCATATTGTCATTTGGTGCAATCTTGCTATGTGGTCACTATCACAAAATAAACTGATACAAAATATGCAAATCACCATGACAGTGTTTATTGTTTGATAGCTCCCAGCGTTTTTTACTTTTATTGTTTTATTGAACTTTGATAGAACATTGGATTGAAATCAACCACGACCAGCGAGAGCAGAGCCTGAAGGGATAAAAACATTGATCTGAGAAAACCATACAAACATATTAAACCATACATAAAGGTTACCTACCAGCTCTTTGTTTGGTGTCTTGACTTCCCACACTTGATAAAGTAAAAGTCCAAGTCCCCGACGACCGTTGTTTCTCTGGCGCTGCACTTCTTTGAATCACAAACCTCAGTAAAGTCCATAAACTGATTGGTCGTAAAATGAACCAATCACAAGACATCTTATAGGGGGGGCACCTGGGGTGGCCAATCAAATTTCAGGCGGGGGCACCACGTAGACCCGCCCCTGCCCGGCGCAATGCGGCGCCAGGTGCAACACAAGTGTTTTTTGCTAAGTTTCAGTCTAGCGCAGTTATCATTTTAACGTCCTGCGCCACGTTGTTTAAATAGCAAAGACATTTGCACCTATTTATGCACTCATGGGCATGCTGTTCTGAAAAACGAGGTGTGTGCAGGCGCATTGTTGGCACATTGCTATTTTGAGGCAACTAAAATAGACTACGCCATTTCCCAAAAAAAAAAGGTCTAAAGTCAATGACGCAGTGTTTTTTTGTTATTTAATGGACGCGTTAGTAATGTGAGCCTATAGGCGGTACGCTCTGCTTATTACACACACAGGGCAGTAGTACACAAACATGCCGAATATTAAAAATAAAAGGATTACAATGTAAAAGATTATAATTGTCTACATAAAGATATGGTGGAATACGGCTTGTCCCATAGATGGTCTGCTTGCGCTCTTTAACCTTGCGCACAAGGTGATCCATTTCCTCGCTAGAGAAGCATTCAGTCTTTCCGCTTGCAAAATCCGCTATGTAAAAAGCAATCCGCAATGGCGCGAGCACAAGTGGCTTTTAAAGGGAATGGGAGATGAGACTCTGATTGGTTTATTGCACGTTAATGTCAGGATGTGGGTTGATGAAAGTAGCGAGGACTCAAATGCAGAGTGATGGGCTTTTATTAAGCATAAAACAAAACAAAAAATACCCCGTGGGGGAAATGAGACAGACAGCAAGTCTTTGCAAGAACTGCACTTTGCAGGAACAGGAAACACGAGAGTAACTTAGACGACGAACCAGCACAGGACTGCAAACACAAGGAGAATAAATAGGGAAGCAAACAAAAGAGGGTAATGAGGGAAGGCAGGTGGGGCAAATTAACCAGTAATCAGGTAACAAGGTGAGCAGGGTTAGACAATCGACAGGAGAGCACATGGCACAAGGCAACATACATGACAAGCCATGTGCTTACATCAAACATGACTAAAACACAAGCACCTGACCAGTAAAACAAATCACAAGCCATGTGCTAACACAAAACGAGATATGAACATGAAGCCAAGGAGAACACTCATAAGCCACGTGTTCACACAAAACATAACAACATGAAAGCACACAGGTAGTGTAAAACAGTACACAGTACAATACAAAACAGGAATGTCAGGGCTCCGTCACAAAACCAAGAAATAGACTTGACAGAAGTGACAGAACCCTGACAGTTAAGCCCAAAACACACCCATTACTCATTAAGAAGTATAGGGACAACCCTTTAGACCATGCGCACCGACCATTTTTCCCGTAGTTAAACTAGCAAAAGTGGATTCAGACTGTGCGCTTAAGACCATACACTTAGATCGTTAAAATAGGGCCCTATGCCTTTCTCCCCTGACATTCTAAGTTGTTCAAAGCGTTTCTAAGGATGTTGATCCCAGAAGGCAGCAGTCTGATTCTGGCGAACAGGAACATGGTTGTAACATTAGCTACACATTATTAGCTGACAGCTGTTTGATAACATAGTCAAGAAAAGGCTACCCTGGTGAGAAAAAAAAGCTAAGTACTCTATACTTGCAGTCAGACTAATTTAGTATACTTCAAGTGTGTTAATGATTAGTTAGCTTGAAGTGTGCTATTTTGAAACAACAAATTTTGTATATTTATATAATTATATTTTAGTTGTAATTAAATTGTAGAAAAGCATAACTTTAAGTGTATTTAGTGTACTATTGCGTGAACTAAATTGGAACAACTTCAAGTATACTTAGTATACTTTAAGTATAGCCGGTGTAGGGAGTAATTACATGCTTGATTACTGATATTAAAGTGTACTTTGTGTTACAAGTACATTACAAATTCACTACGAGTGACTTCAAAACATACAAGCAATATACCATAAGTGTATTTATATATATTTATATATACACACACTGAACAAAATTATAAACGCAACACTTTTGTTTTTGCCCCCATTTTTCATGAGCTGAACTCAATGATCTAAGACTATTTATCTCAAATATTGTTCACAAATCTGTCTAATCTGGGGGTGTCCGGTGATTCTGGCCATGCAAGAACTGGGATGTTTTCAGCTTCCAGGAATTGTGTACAGATCTTTGCAACATGGGGCCGTGTATTATCATGCTGCAACATGAGGTGATGGTCGTGGATGAATGGCACAACAATGGGCTTCAGGATCTTGTCTCTGTGCATTCATCAATAAAATGCACCTGTGTTCGTTGTCCAAAACATACGCCTTCCCATAGCATAACCCCACTGCCACCATGGGCCACACGATCCACAATGTTGACATCAGCAAACCGCTCACCCACACAACGGCATACACACTGTCTGCCATCTGCCCTGTACAGTGAAAACCAGGATTTATCCATGAAGAGAACACCTCTCCAAAGTGCCAGACGCCATCGAATGTTAGCATTTGCCCACTCAAGTTGGTTATGGCGACGAACTGCAGTCAGGTCGAGACCCCAATGAGGACGACGAGCATGCAGATGCGCTTCCCTGAGACGGTTTCTGACAGCTTGTGCAGAAATTCTTTGATTATGCAAAACGATTGTTGCAGCAGCTGTCCGGGTGGCTGGTCTCAGACGATCTTGGAGGTGAAGATGCTGGATGTGGTCTGCGGTTGTGAGGCCGTTTGGATGTACTGCCAAATTCTCTGAAACGCCCTTGGAGACAGCTTATGGTAGAGAAACGAACATTCAATTTACGGGCAACAGCTCTGGTGGACATTCCTGCAGTCAGCATGCCAATTGCATGCTCCCTCAAAACTTGTGACATCTGTGGCATTGTGCTGTGTGATAAAACTGCACATTTTAGAATGGCCTTTAATTGTGGCCAGCCTATATGGCACACCTGTGCAATAATCATGCTGTCTCAGCATCTTGATATGCCACACCTGTGAGGTGGATGGATTATCTCGACAAAGGAGAAGTGCTCACTAACAGAGATTTAGGCAGATTTGTGAACAATATTCGAGAGAAATATGCCTTTTGTGTACATAGAACAAGTCTTAGATCTTTGAGTTCAGCTCATGAAAAATGGGGGCAAAAACAAAAGTGATGCGTTTGTTCAGTGTATATATTTCTGGCACTCTTGCCTTTTATTAGGATAGGACAACGCATTCTCATCCTAGGGCGTCATATTTGACATATTTTGACATTTCGTCTACATCCAACGCACATGACACCCTTTAGCGTCAATATGAGACGCAGATAGATATGGGTAGGTTTAGGTCTGGGGTAGGGTTAGGGTTAGACCGCTAGGAGGCGTCCTCTGGCCCATATCTATCTGTGCCTCATATTGACGCTAAAGGGTGCCATGTGCGTTGGATGTAGACGAAATTTCAAAAGCGTCAGAATATGACGCCTTGGGATGAGAACGGGCTGGATAGGAGAGAGAGTGGGGGACAAGATCGGGAAAGGTTCACGAGCCGGGACTCGAACTTGGGTCTCCTGAAGCACAACGGTGCTACATGTTGGCACACTTGCCCACGAGTCTATCGGTGCCGACCATAATGTATACTAGAAATTGCACAAATGCAATTTGCACATTAATATGCTTAGCTATACTTTGAACAAAATACTATTGTATTCTGTAATATATTTTGAAAGTATCACTTCATTGTAACAATAATCATTTCCAGCACAGTTAAAATATATTTAATAAAATGCAAATAAATACACTTTTAAAACATGAACAACTGAAAAATATATTTTTAGAAAATATACTAAAGTACAATTATTTTAAAGTGTGTTACAAGTTGTATTGTGAAAATAGGTAAAAGCATGATGCTAATATAATTTTAATATATTTAAAGATAGTAAAACAATTGTTAGTATAGTAACATCATATGAAGGACCAGGAGACAATTACATCCATGTAACAGTTTATTCAGCGGACTATGCAGTTTTCTACCCCGATGGAGCTCAGCAGGGGACATTCCGATGGATTCCTGCACTGCGGTATTGAGGGGAAACGGATTTCTGGTAGGTAGTTATCCCAACCTTTGTGATTGTCTTCCACGAAAGCAGATATCATGGACTTCAAAGTACGGTTGACTTTTTCCGTCATATTAGTCTGCGGATGGTAAGCTGTGGTTAGCTTGTGTGTCACACTCCATTTTTCACACAATTCAGTAAACAATGCTGAGACAAACCGTGATCCTCTGTCTGACAAAACATAGTAAGGCACGCATCAGGTAAACACTTCTCTCCGCAGGATTTCAACAATAGCTGGAGCAGTAGCATGACGCATGGGGAATAGCTCTACCCATCGTGAAAAATAATCAACAAATACCAGTAAGAATGCATGTTGTTTGGAGCTTTTCGGTAGTGGGCCCATTATGTGTACTCCAAGCATTTCATTAGGTCTTGATGTGATGATTGGTTGGAGTTTTCCTGCTGGTTTTCTGTTGTCACTCTTGAGTGTTTGACATTTCACACAACTCTTGACATATTTCTTGACATCGGTCCACATACCATGCCAATAGGCAACATCTTGTACTCTCTTATAGGTTTTAAAGATTCCAAGGTGTCCTCTGAGGGGGTTTGTATGATAGAATTGGTGGGGATAAGGATACGAGGTACAACAACACAGTGAATTTGACCATCAGTCAGGTGAGTAACATGATATAACTTGTCTTCTACCACAGCATACTTTTCCTTCTCAGTGAGTTCATCTTTGGCCAAAACTTGAAATAGATTTATGATTTCAGGATCACGATGTTGTTCATCCAAGATGCTTTATGGGGTGATGGGAAATTCTGGATCTTCCTTCTTACTTGTGTACACATTACACTAAGGTAAGTGGTACATCCGTGACAGAGCATCAGGAGCAACATTCAACTTCACTTTCCGATATTCCAACACAAAATCAAATCTTTGTAGTCGAAGAGCCCATCGAATGAGTCGACTAGTTGTTTTAGTGGAATTCATTACCCACTGCAAGGAAGAATGACCCTCTTGTCAAGTGCCCACACCACTGCTAGGCACTCTTTCTCTGTAGTGGAGTAGTTACTCTCTGCTTTGTTTAAGGTTCGGCTGGCGTAAGCGATTACTTCTTCACTGCCTTGCTCCTTCCGCTGGGTCAACACAGCGCCTAGGCCAGTGTCACTTGCATCAGTGTCAATTGCATCAGTATACACTGTGAAAGGTAGTTGAAGCTTTGGATGTCCCAAAATGGGTGGTGTTGTAAGACAAGCTTTCAAATAATCAAAAGCTTGTTGACATTGTGATGTCCATTGAAATGCTTGACCTCTTTTCTTCAAGGTATTGAGAGGTTCAGCAATCCCTGAAAAGTTTGGGACGAATCGATGATACCACCCAGTTAATCCCAAAAAAAACGCTGGACTTCCTTAAGATTGCGAGGAACTGGGTAGGTATGGATGGCTTCCACCTTACTGGGATCTGCAGTGATACTTTGACTGTTGACCACATGACCAAGGAAGGTGATCTCCTGAAGACAGAACTTACATTTTTTCAGGTTCAGTGTTAATCCAGCTGTTTGCAGCTTCTGCAAGATGGACTGAATGTCAGAGAAATGCTGATCCATAGATGGTGAATAAGTGATAATATCGTCGATGTAGACAAAACATAATTCTGAGCAACCCTCTTATCTCCATAAGTCATTGGAATGTTGCCGGTGCATTTTTTAGGCCGAAAGGCATAACATTTATATGATATAGCCCACCAGATGTAATAAAAGCAGTCTTTAGCTTTCTCTCTGGTTCCATGGGAACTTGCCAATAACCACTGTTAAGGTCCAAGGTTGAAAAAAAATGGAGGCACGAGAGAGTGACTCTAAAATCTCTGTGATGTTAGGCATTGGATAAGCGTCACTCTCGGTGAGAGCATTGACCTTTCTGTAGTCCACACAAAATCTAAGCGTTCCATCCTTTATAGGAACTAAGACAACTGGGGAAGCCCATGCGGAATGAGAGGGTTCTATGATGCCAGCACTCAACATGTCTTGGATCTGTTCTGTAACTATGGCTTGCTTTACAGGTGTGAGCCGATACAGTCGTTGTTTGATGGGTACCTGTTGACGCATGTATAGACGATGTTGAAGAACATCTGTTTGTCCTGGCTGACGAGTACACACCGTTGGATGCAATTCCAGGATCTGGCGTAACTGAAGTTTTTTGTGGTAAGGCAAGATTGCTTCCGTAATCACTTTGTCAATTGAGACTTGATCATCTATAGAATCAGTCTCTCGTGATACCAATAGAAGTTGTGGTGGGGTAACAGCGCTCAGCAGAGACAAGTTTTGTTGAGAACGTTCAAACTGCTTGGTTTTCCGTGGACATGAAACTCTATTTGTAGGTATGCTTGCTTGTCCTGGTTGGAAAAAGTATTCCACTCCAGGTACACATTTAAAAAAAATATTTCCCATCAGCAATATTGAGTTGAAGACCACTTAGAAAGATGAAGTCCAGCCCTAAGACTTCTACGTACGTCAAAGACATTGAAGTAAGGACTGCAGCCCTCAAAGGAAAACGCCTCGGTTACGACTGTAACCTCGGTTCCCTGAAGAGGGAACGAGACGTTGCGTCGAATTGACGCTAAGGGAACGCTTTGCGTGATGATGTATTGAAGCACATGTAAAATCAGTCCAATGGTGTGACGGAACGTCAGAGGCGGGTGACGTCATGAACCAGGAAACTATAAAACCTGCCCAAAACAAAGCGGCGTCAGCTTCGTAAGGTCTGAGCAAGTAGCTTACAGGCACGTAGGAGATATGGCAGGTGACGCAACGTCTCGTTCCCTCTTCAGGGAACCGAGGTTACAGTCGTAACCGAGGCGTTCCCTTTCAAGGGAACTCGCGTTGCGTCGAATTGACGCTAAGGGAACGTCTATACCAACGCCACCATAGCGAGAAGTGCCTGTCCAGTGTGAAATCAAGGCGAGCAGCACTAGGACGAGAGCACTCGGGACCCTGGTGTAGAGTCCAAGTCCAGAGAATAGAACCTGACGAATGTGTGAGGTGAGGACCAGCCTGCCGCATCACAGACGTCTTGAAGAGGTACTCCAGACAATAAGGCCTTAGAAGCCGCCATACTCCTAGTTGAGTGAGACCGCACCAACATGGGTGATGGTAGTCCGGTCGACTCATAAGCAAGTGAGATAGTCTCGACCACCCACTTGCTCATTCTTTGCTTAGATGCTGGTGACCCCTTATTAGGGGGTCCAAAACAGACAAAGAGTTGTTCGGATTTACGCCACAGGGCAGCTCTGTGGACGTAAGCATCTAACGCCCTAACCGGGCACAGCAAATTGTGCTTTACCTGGTCCGCATCCTGGAAGGGAGGAGGACAGAAGGCCTGCAGCACTATAGATCGGGCCACATTAGTGGGGACCTTGGGAACATAACCCGGCCTAGGATGAAGGAATGCTTTAACCATGCCGGGCGCAAATTCCAAGCACGAGGGTGCAACCGACAGAGCCTGGAGATCTCCTATTCTCTTCAAAGGGCTCAAAGGGAGCCTGGGAAAGACCTTGGAGGACGATAGCCAGGTCCCAGGTCGGGACCCTTGTGCGTGCAGCAGGCCTCAGCCTCAACGTGCCACGGAGGAAACGAGATACTAAGGGGTCTTTACCCACAGACATTCCACCCAAAGGGATGTGGTAAGCACCTAAGGCCGCCACATAAACCTTCAACGTGGACGGGGATAGACCTGCAGTGAACCGCTCCTGCAGAAACTCCAGCACTGTACCAACCGGGCAGTTAACTGGGTTTAGCTGACGGCCACTACACCATGAAGCGAAAACCTTCCACTTCAGGGCATAAAGTTTCCTCGTGGAGGGAGCTCTGGATTGTAGAATGGTCTCCACAACCTCGGTTGAGAGACCTGACTCTATGAGCTGGGCCCCCTCAGAGGCCAAGCCCACAGGTTCCACAGTTCGGGACGAGGATGAAATATCGAGCCCTCTGCTTGAGACAGTAGATCTCTTCTGACGGGGAGCTCCAGAGGAGGCCCGTTGAGAAGAGACACTAGATCCGCAAACCATACTCTGCCCGGCCACCGCGGGGCTATAAGAAGCAGGCGCAGATGGTCCCTGCGAACTCTCTCCAGAACTCCCGGGAGCAGAGCAATCGCGGGAAATGCATACAGACGTAGCCTCGGCCACGTCTGTACCATCGCATCCAGTCCGAGAGGAGCTGGATGCGTGAGGGAGAACCAGAGTGGACAGTGAGACGTCTCTCGAGACGCAAACAAATCCACTTGTGCTTGGCCGAACTCCCTCCATATCAACTCCACCACCTCGGGGTGGAGCCTCCATTCCCCGGGCCTCGGCCCCTGTCTCGACAGGATGTCTGCTCCTATGTTCTGGGCCCCCGGGATGTAAGCTGCTCTGAGTGATAGCAACTTGCCCTGGGACCACAAGAGGATCTGGTGCGCTAGTTTGCATAGTGGGCGTGAACGCAAACCCCCTTGATGATTTATATAGGCAACCACCGACGTATTGTCTGTGCGGACTAACACATGGTGGCCCCTGAGATCTGGGAGGAAGTTCTTGAGAGCAAGAAACACGGCCATCATCTCCAGGCGATAGAAATGCCAAGAGAGATGATGGTCCCCCCACAGACCCTGAGACGAGCGTCCCTCCAGGATCGCTCCCCAGCCCGTGAGGGAGGCATCTGTCGTTAGCATCCTGCGACGACAAGAAGCTCCCAACACGGGGCCCTGGGACAGGAACCAAGGTTTCTTCCACATAACCAAGGCACGTAGGCAACGCCGCGTAACCTTGATCATGCGAAAGGGGTTGCCCCTCGGGGAAAACCCTTTGGTCCTGAGCCACCACTGCAAGGGTCTCATGTACAGCGGGGCAAAAGTTATCACGTTGGACGCTGCTGCCATCAAACCCAACAGTCTCTGAAACTGTTTCACAGTGAGTGACTGGCCTAGCTTTATCCTCTTTACGGCTGACAGAATGGACTCTATGCGTGCCGGAGACAGGCGCGCCCGCATCGACATAGAATCCCATACTACCCCTAGATAAGTGGTTCTCTGTAATGGAGAAAGCACACTCTTCTTGGCGTTTAGCTGTAACCCCAGCTCTCTCATGTGGGCGAGGACGACATCTCGATGCCGAATCGCCAACTGGTGCGACTGAGCTAAAATCAACCAATCGTCGATGTAGTTCAGTATGCGAATACCCTGCAGACGCAGTGGCGCCAGAGCTGCATCTACGCATTTCGTGAAAGTGCGGGGTGATAGTGCTAGGCCAAATGGAAGAACTCGATATTGGTATGCTTTGCCCCCGAAAGCAAACCTCAGGAACTTCCTGTGATATGGAAGGATGGAAATATGGAAGTATGCGTCCTTGAGATCTATCGTGACAAACCAGTCCTCGGATCTGATCTGTGGCACGATTTGTCTCAAAGTCAACATTTTGAATTTCAGCTGCATGACTGACTCGTTCAGAACTCTTAGATCCAAAATGGGACGCAACCCCCCGTCCTTCTTCGGAACGATGAAGTATCGGCTGTAAAACCCGGTGTTCCTGCTGGAGGGAGGTACATATTCTATGGCCCCCTTGTCCAACAGGTTCTTTACTTCTTGTTCCATTACCAGAACCTGCTCGGGGCCCACCACGGTGGGAAGGACCCCCATAAACCTGGGCGGGCGAGACCCAAACTGTATTTGATAGCCCTTTTCTATGGTCTGCAGGACCCAACGAGAAATATTTGGCAGTAGCTTCCACGCTACCAAAAATTCTACTAGAGGTACCAGCCTCTCGAGACTGGCTTCTGGATTTAGTTGTTGTTGAACAATCAGCCCGTCGCCCTGTAACGGCGAACCGGCAGGGAACGACTGAACTGACTGCTCTAGGACCCTCCTCGGAGGGGGCGGGCATCCCAGGGCCACTACGTTTCCGGGTGGCATCTGAGATATGTGCTCGCTGGAGACCGCTGCGCCCTGTAACACACGAGGTGGCAGAGTTAGCATAACGGTCCCCTGAGGGCACCGAAGAGAGACGGGCACCGTGTAATGAGGTGTTAACCGCTCTACTTCGGGAGGGAACTGCCCTCGATGGCCTGCGCACTCGGACGTCAGGCCTTTTCTTTGCAGCCTTCTTTGAAATAATGACGGTCCTCAGATCCGTCTTACCCCTACAAGGCTGCTGCTGAGCGCGCCCCCCGTGTCCCCAGTCTTTTTGTGGGGGAGCACGGGAGGCCACGCTCTGCTTTTGAGTGGCACGGTGTGAGGAGCTGGCTTTAGATGTTTGGGGCTGCTCCCGCTCAGCAGCCCCGGAGACATGAGTTCGGCGAGGGAGAAGCTTTTGAAAAGCAGCCGCTTGTTTGGCTGACTCCTGGAACCTCTCGACGACCGAATTTACTGCGTCGCCGAAGAGGCCAGAAGAAGAGATGGGAGCATCCATTAAAAAATGTTTATCTTTTTCTTTAATGTTGCTTAAATTCAGCCAGAGATGCCTCTCAGTGGCCACCAGGGCTGCCATAGACCGGCCGATAGATTTAGCCGTCTCCTTAGCGGCCCTGAGAGACAAATCTGTGGCCCGACGCAGTTCGCAAACAGCGTTCGGGCCAATACCCCCGCCTTCATCTAAGTCTCCTAACACCTCAGCTTGGTAAGCCTGCAGCAAAGACATGGTATGTAAACATGCTGCAGCCTGACCAGCCGCTGAATAAGCTTTACCCACCAGATTTGATGTTAATTTAACTGGTTTGGTGGGTAACACCGGGGCCTTAAGGGAAGATGCAGATTCGGGAGAGAGATAGCTCGCGAGCGTCTCTTCAACCCTTGGCATCTCCCCATAACCGTGCTCTTTATATTGGGATATAGAAGAATAGTGAGATGTTTGTGCACTGTAAACTCTATATGATGCTGGTTTTCCCCACGATCTCGACACCTCGGTGTGGAGATCGGGAAAAAACGGCAGACCCCGGCGTTGAGGTTGTGCGCGAGAGGGCAGGAAGCGTTCGTCCAGTTTACTTTTTGAACGAACGTCCTGCTTATCTGACGGCCAATCTATATTTAATCTTTCGACCGCTCTCGTCACAACCTCAATCAGCTCCTCAAACGCGTGAGATTGAGGTGGCGAATCCTCAACATCACGTGAGTCAACACTAACAACATCTAGTTCCTCGGAACTAGATAGTTGTAGTGTTGGTGCCTGTATCAGGGCGGAAGAAACCGCAGCGCGTGCTTCCGAACCCTGATACAATGCACTAGATCTGTCAGGTGAAGGCAGAGATAAGGCCGGGCCCGTCTCTAACCCCGCTGACAGATCCATTTGCGAACCCCAAGTCTGAAGCCTTCGCAGTGCCTCAGCAGCTGCGGGACCTGAGCCTTGGGGAACGCGAGCCTGGGCGTCCTCGCTAAAGAACGCCAGGCGGGATCGGAGCGTTCGTAATGGAAGCACTTCACAGTGCTCACAGCCAGCGCCCTCGAGCGCTGACCGTGCATGCTCCTCTCCCAAACAATCAACACAAAGAACGTGCGTGTCCCCACCCGTTAAATAACGAGGGCAGGGATGCACACACGCTCTGAACTGTTGCTTGCTCGCCATGCTGAATAATATATATATATATAACAGACAACACCAAATATAACAGACAGTTTCACATATAGCGCTTGTGAAGACACAGAAGCTGACGCCGCTTTGTTTTGGGCAGGTTTTATAGTTTCCTGGTTCATGACGTCACCCGCCTCTGACGTTCCGTCACACCATTGGACTGATTTTACATGTGCTTCAATACATCATCACGCAAAGCGTTCCCTTAGCGTCAATTCGACGCAACGCGAGTTCCCTTGAAAGGGAACTCTGATTATGAAGCAGAATCCGTACATTTACCCATCCAAGCGGAACTTCGGCCTCACCATTCGCTAGATAGAGAGGTCCTGAGTCCCATGGATGAAGACTCTCTTGGGGGGTAAGGTCCACCCACAAACTCTCATGAATGAGAGTATAGCTGGCTCCAGTGTCTAAAATAGCCTTGCCTCTCTAGGCACCAATATTAATAGGAACAACTAGTTGTTGTGGTACTGTGCATTGTGGGTTGTCAGTAATGTGTGTCATTGTTGGAATCGGTTCTGTTTTTAAGACTGAGACAGCCTCAGACAGTTTTACAATTTCATTCTCTGTTAAAGTTGACTTCCATCTCTTGCATAAGGCTCTGTATGAAAAAGCAAAGTCTCTGATGGGTTCTTTCTCTCCTTGAGTTCTTACTCTGACTCTTTCTGCCAACTCGTCCTCAATCTTCAGAAAGAAATGCAGAGAGGAAAGCGGTCTCAGATTCAACCCAGGTGAATATAGAGGTACGTGCAACTTCCCACCAGTCGCGGGCAGTTCCATACAAGACTGTACGGAATGTAGCTAGAAGATCCACATCTGACAAAGGATGCAACACCAGAAAATTTTGACATCGAGTTACATAGTTCAAAGGATCTAGATCATCATGTGGTTTTCTGAAAGTTAAGTCATAGATGATGACTTTTAGCTATAGAAACAGACGAAGTGGTAGTAGTAATTGGTACAGAGCTTGGTGATGGATGAATATTGGCTGGAGGTACTTCCTGTTGGTGAGTGGTCATCTCTTTAGTCTCTTCAATCTGGGTTTGTAGTTGGTCAGACATGTCTGACTGAAATTGAGTATTAATGCAGAAGGCATCCATTTGTTTTTTGTGTTGATGAAATTCTTTGTTGAATTGTTCTTGACTGTTTTTCAGACTCTTGAAAGTGGCTTTAAAGTCCTGCTGAACTTTAGCTTGAAGCTGTTGAACCAGGAACCGCACTTCAGACACAACAGAAGTTTCCACTTTAACTAATTCTTCTGTGATCATTCGCTTTGTAGCTTTAGACCATTGATCCATCTCAGTTTCCACTTTTTGTTGTTTATCAGTGATGCACTTTAGTAATTGTTGTTGATTGTCCTCCATTTTGACCACCGTTGTTGAAAGATGAGTTGAATGTTGAATAAACTGAGCTTTCACCTCCTGGGTAAGTTCTGAAACTGCATTCTCCTTTTGCTTGATGAATCGCTTTAAAGTGTCCAAGTCTCCTTGTACTTGTCTGGTCAGTAGCTGAATACCTCTGCCTGGGGTTTGAAGTTGGTAACTGGTAGCACCTGGTAACACCTGGTAACTCCTGCCGTCCCACAAAAGATGAAGATTCGGGGGTTGTGCAAATCTGCATAGGATCGGATTGTGGTTCCCAGGTGAGGTTTCGCATTGGAGTGCTGCCAGTCAAGGTGGAGGATACAAACTGCACTCGTGATCCACGATGATCAGTGTGGGTATTGGGAGTATATGGACATGAGGTGATCGGGATTGCTGGCTACCAGCTGGGGGTTTCCACTTCCGGTACTTCCATCTCAATAAAAATTGAAGGGGTGGGTGGACTGGTGGTCAATCACAGTATAAAAAATAAAAAACAAAGTCAGTAAATTATCTCTGTGTCTTTTTTTGGGAGAGAAAAAAAAGGCACAAAATAACAAACTTGGCCAAAAAAACAAAAAAAAAATGTTCATTGATTCAGGGAAACTACTTACAATATTCAAATTATAAATCAAACACTTTTAACTGACAATAAACCCAGGTCAAATAAGCAAACCCTCAAAATTTAGTTTACAAATCCAACAACTTGTACACATTAAATCTCAATTGCAACATTTTCACAGAAAAAAATAAATAACTGCAAAGCTTTCACAATTGACAGGATTTCAAGTTCACAATGTGTTTTACAATTCTAAGCTTCGCATTCAGAATCACAGGGCAAAAAGAAAAAACTCAGTTTTCCAAAGCTCAAGTTCAGTTCACAGTTCAGCTCAATTCAATTAATTTCCTACAAGTTCAAAATTAATCAATAATCACTTCTTGAATGACCCATAATATCTGTTACAATTTCAAATCTGTTTGCTCAGTTTAATTCAGTCCTCATTTAGGTTTCAGGTCACCACTTCTAATCAATTCAAAAAGCCCCTGTTCGGGTGCCATTTCTGTAGCGATGGTAGCCCATCAATAAACATTTATTGATCGTTTATCTATTTTTATTTGTTCGGGCGCCAGCCAGGCATTTAATCCTGGCAATAAGTAAACTCCAGATAGCTTTATTTTGGAAAAAACACCAACTACATAAAATACTTGTAAAAAAGGAGAATCAAATTAAACTTGTAGAAAACCAAACAATTCATTTGCAAATTTATTTTAGACAGTCAGCACAATCACATACTCAACACAGCAAACATGACACTCATATTCAAACATCACGACACGGGTTAAGACAATAACACGACAAATAGAAAACACAAAACAAACTGACAACTATCAGTATAAAGAAAAATATATTTGTATCATTATAAGAGGGAAAAAAACAAAACAAAGACATGATTTCAGTAAGGAGGCAGTACTAGCAGTTCTTAACTTGCAATCACTAAGCCAACTCAATTTATGAACTCGCACACAAAATAAAGAAAAAGTATGATTGATTGCGTGCGTGCGCGTCTTGCGTGCGTGCGTGTGTGTTTTTGTGAGTAAGTCTTGCGGGCGTGTGCATGTACTGTGGGTGCGTCAAGATTGTAACCGGTATCGCTGGTCTTCATTTGGAGTATCAGGTAAGTCACAGGAGCTTCTTTTGCAGCACAGTCCAGGAAAACAGTCAATTAGGCATAATCCAATGCATGCACCTCAATCGTTACCGGTAGCCGAGTTAAAGAGCATCCGCCGCCGCTTCACACCTGCACTCTCATTCCCACCGTCATGTCATCCAAACACAGGTAGCATAATCCACACCTCCTGGACACTGCACGCTTCCTTCACTCTTCTCTCCCAAGCAGAATCATTTCTCGAACCGAAACACACAAACTTCTCACACCTCTTTTAACAGACAGCACGCATCTCCGTAGCACCAAGACTTCTTACGTCACCAGCTCACTTCTGCCACTTCAGCCACTTCCGACGAACCCCTTCCCCTCCTTAAATAGTTCGTCACAAATGATTAGCCTCTTCTAATTAGTCAACAGAAAAAATAAATGAAAAAAAAATATATATAATCAAGTGGCTACCGGATTCCGGTCTGCCACAACACACAGCTGAATGAGGCAGTAGAAATGCTACCCATGTTAAGGTGAAGAACTCGCGACCAGAGGCGGACAGAGTACACAGCTTCATTACTTGAGTAAAAGTACAGATACCCCTTGCTAAATTTTACTCAAGTACAAGTAAAAGTACTACAGTCAGATGTCTACTTAAGTAAAAGTACTGAAGTACTTGTTTTTAAAAGTACTTGAGTATCAAGAGTACAAGAGTACATTTTATATATAAATATATATATATAATATATATAAATAAATATTGCATAACTACTGCCACAGTGCTTACATTTATGTACAGAAACGTCCTACATGGAGTTATGAAAAATGTTAATGTTAATACTGGAGAATGTAAAAGGAATTGAAAGTAAAATCAAGTCATTTTCATCTTTTTACCATGTTGCTTTATTTAACATATAAGAAAATTTCAGAAAATGTAAATAGTCTGGCGAGGAGGGGCCACGGATGGCACATTCCCGGGATGGACCTGCTGCGTCTTCTTACATTTTTTGTCCATGTCTTAGTCTCTTATAATGCTGCGTTCCAGGCAGGTTTTTGAGCACGTAAATCACGACTACAAACCACGACTCACGACCTTGTAGCGTTCCAGGCCAGTCACGCCAAACTAAGTTACCTGAGCGCAGGGAATTTTTTTTTTTTCATAAGCATGATCAATGCTGTCAAGTTCAGGTTTACGTCTAGAGATGTTCCGATACCCTTTTTCCCTTCCCGATACCGATTCCGATACCTGGACTCAGGGTATCGGCCGATACCAAGTACTGATCCGATACTTGGATTTGTTCAGTATCTATACAGCTGCAATTCATACTAGCACTGTATGAATTGATATAATTATTTTATGGTGTGTTTCAGACTTATCCCTTAATTAAACATGAACAAATACATACAGTGAACTAGAGTATTTTTATTATCTGACATACATTTCACAGCAATATATTATTTATCTTTCTTAAGTGAAAAAGAACTTAAAATGCAACCACACATCTAATACTGTAAACTGAAAAAAGGTATTTTAGTTTTACAATATAACTGCATGAAAAAAGTGCAACAAATAAATCTAGGAATCTAAAAAATGATATATGAATAATATAAGAAAATAATCTCTATAATTTAAAGTCCATAAACAATTTTGTTAAATAAACGGCATTTCAGTTTTGACCGCGGCTGGTCATCCAGAAAAATAAACTCAATATATGTTGTTGTCGGTTGTATTTATCGCACGTTGGCTGTCTTTTGAAAACATTTCTCTTTGTTTGAATGAAGCTTTTAGAGATTGTTGATTCTGGTGCGGCTCATTCTTCTCTGCCCTTGCCTTCGTGTAATCGTGTTCTGCGGGGTAACGCGTCTTCAAATGCTTTAAGTTACTCGTGTTGAAGTTGCTAATCTTGTTCCACCCCTCGAAATTGCAGTATGGCATACGGGACATGTCGCCGTTTTACTGTCTGGTTGGTCCAGTCTGAAATACTGTTAAACAGTGGACATACTGATAGCGCGCACGCGTTTTCGTCTTCGCTGCTCTAAACAGTGGTTGCTTGTGGCAACAGCACAACTTTCTGTGTCGCCACAAGCAACCACTGTTTAGAGCAGCGAAGAAGAATTGATCTCCGATTTGCAGCGTTATGCAAAGCTAGCGTGCATAACTAGATATTGTTTTAGAAAATGGTATCGGATCGGTGCATGGGTAGAAGTACTCGCCGATACTGATGCCAGCATTTTTATTGGTATCGGCGGCATTTCCGATACTAGTATCGGAATCGGAACAACTCTATTTATGTCACCTTAACATTTCCATGCGGCAATACACTTTCACGACATACTTATTGTTAGTTTCAGACACATAACATTGTAATACATAATCGTGTGTATTATTATTATCATTATTATATTATTATTAATTTGACTGCAACGTTATATTGTCCAAAAGTGTATTCTCACCGTGTACCGCCTGCAGAAACACTGCATCCGTAGGGGCTGCCATTGTTGTTTTGTATGGTTTTGCGGGCTATGTGAGCTCGTAACTGGGAGTACATCGATCTAGTATCACGGGTCTAGTTCACGGGTGGGAAGTCACGGGTTTGACTACCGTTCCAGTGCACTTTCACGGGTATAAGGTTGGAAAAACACGGGTTACAGGTTGCCTGGCATAAATCTGACCATGGGTTGACTTTGGCGGAAAGCTGAAGGTGATTGCTGATAGGCTGTCTCAATCAGTGGCGCCTGCACAATCCAATCACGTTTGAGAGGGAAACAACAAATTGAGGGTTTCCGAGATTTTTCTTTTGTCCTTTTTTATTTTTTTTAGAAGTAGTAACGGGTACTCACGGTTATGGATAGAGATGTAGTGGAGTAAAGAGTACAATATTTGCCTCTCTAATGTACTTGAGTAAAGTCATGAGTACTCCCCAAAAATGATACTCGAGTAAAGTACAGATCCCTCAAAATTGTACTTAAGTGCTGTACTCAAGTAAATGTACTCCGTTACTGTCCGGCTCTGCTCGCGACTCTGTTTAATCTGTCACTGCAAGTTTGATCAATGATGTATAATAATGTGGTAGTCCACGCTGAGAGCTGGCTTGAACATCTGCTGATTTTATGGAAGATGCTGTAAGAACCATGAAGGGCTGGATTGAGTGCTAACCCTGAATGTGTTACACAGATGGTTTCCCTTAAGCCCATTACCTGAGCTCCAGATTGGTTGGGGATTAATTAACCAAACCAAACACTTTCACCTTCTACTGATAGCACTATGGAAGAGTATGTTTTTGGATCGTTTGAATGAATTAAGTTCTTTTACAAATAATTTACCTCAGAGAGACGTGTAGTTAAAGGGATAGTTCACCCAAAAATGAAAATTCTGTCAGTATTTAGTTACTCACCCTCATGTTGGTCCAACCCCGTAAGACCTTCGTTCATCTTCGGAACACGAATTAAGATATTTTTGATGAAATCTTACAGCTGGATCACTCCTCCATACTAGTCCATAGGCTTCTTCAGGAATTGAAACTTGCCGGCCTCGAAAAGTTATTAAAAACATTGTTAAAATGTTTCGGTTTCATCAAAAATATCTTAATTCGTGTTCCGAAGATGAACAAAGGTCTTACGGGGTTGGAACAAAATGAGGGTGAGTAAATACTGACAGAATTTTCATTTTTGGGTGAACTATCCCTTTAAGTCTGCATACTTAAGGGTGCATAACCCCCCTTAGGGAAAACAGAACAGAACCAACATAAATGTATTGCAGATATAATTAATGTTCAATAATTTAATGTACAACATAATTCAAGAAACATTTTTGTCTGATTGGAAGCAATAAACATATGCTGACTCAATAGCTGCGTTTCAATCCAGAGGCTACGTCTTAATAATAATAAATAGTAATAATAATTCATTACATTTATATAGCGCTTTTCTGGGCACTCAAAGCGCTCTACATAGAAGGGGGAATCTCCTCAACCACCACCAATGTGCAGCATCCACCTGGATGATGCGACGGCAGCCATATTGTGCCAGAACACCCACCACACACCAGCTTATTGGTGGAGAGGAGACAGAGTGATGAAGCCAATTGGTACATATATATATAATATATATATATATAGAATTTTAATTTTTGGGTGAACTATCCCTTTAAGTCTGTGAAAGAAAAGCTATGGACAAAACGCCTACAAAGGAAAGAAAAAATTAATCAGTTTGGGGATTAGTTCTCAATGGTAGTCTTCACTTCCTTTCCTTGTGTTTTAACAAGTGACATTTCATGGTTGGCAGATTCTTTTGACAGTTTAATCTTAAAGCTGTGTCTTATGTGCCACTAATATCACCAAATGGACTTTAAAAAATAATCCGTTTTTAGGTTTCTCAAACACTACCCTCTTCTTGCATTATTCAGATACACAGGTGTCCCAAAATTCACACCATTGGCAGCATTTTATGGCTAACACACATTTGTTTTTGCTTTTGACAGAGCCTAAGGCAGCCTGTCACAGACATAGGTGTGTTTTTGTGCATGGATCCGTAAACTTTCTCATTCAACACTGTAAATCTTCAACCCACCCTCAAGACCCAACTTCTCTATTCTTTCTGTAGAAATGCTTCTACATTATTTTCCTTTGCTTTTATCCCTATAAAAACAGAAGCATTACAGAAAATGACTTGGTGTCAGTCAGGAAAATGTATACTCTAACACATATTTCTTCATATTTTGGAACTTAAAAAAATTGTTCTGCTCATTATTAATTAATTCTGCCAATATTTATTCACCAACAGTTAGTGTTTAGCTCTAAAAATAACCAAAATTATACAGTACGGTCCTCAAACCAGATTGTTTGAGTGGCATTAAAAGAGTATTCCTGACAGTCTACATTAGTACTTTAGAATTAGATTTCTTAGTGACTTTTTCTGCAGTTAGCTCATAATAATAATAATAATAATAATAATAATAATAATAATAATAATTCGTTACATTTATATAGCGCTTTTCTGGGTACTCTAAGCACTTTACATGGAAGGGGGATCTCCTTAACCACCACCAATGTGCAGCATCCACCTGGATGATGCGACGGCAGCCATAATTGCGCCAGAACGCCCACCACACACCAGCTTACTGGTGGAGAGGAGACCTTGATGAAGCCAATCAGTATATGGGGATGATTAGGGGTAGGCCATGATGGACAGAGGCCAAGGGGTAAATTTGGCCAGGATGCCGGGGTTACACCCCTACTCTTTTTCGAAGGACATCCTGGGATTTTTTGTGACCACAGAGAGTCAGGGCCTCGGTTTAACGTCTCATCTGAAGGACGGTGCTCTTGGACAGTATAGTGTCCCCGTCCCTACACTGGGGTGTTAGGACCCACACAGACCACAGGGACAGCACCCCCTGCTGGCCTCACTAACACCTCTTCCTGCAGCAACCTGGTTTTCTCAAGAGGTCTCCCATCCAGGTACTGACCAGGCTCAACCCCGCTTAGCTTCAGTGGGCAACCAGTCTTGGGCTACAGGGTTATATGGCTGCTGGATTATGCCCATAGCTCATTAGTAAGCTGATTACACCTGTCATTACGCCAGTAGATGGTTGCAAGTGAGTAAGTAATTGAATCATTCATTCATTCAATCGATCATCCAAAACACTAATTCATTCAGTTACACCACTACTGTGTTCCTCTGAGACACACCAAGGAAAATCCTACTTGTGCTTCGTTTTGGAACTATTCGTTTTTGGGGTAGAAAAAAAAATCCATAAAGCAGCTGGCAATATTGTGTCTGTAATGTAAGTTACACAGTACTGGATGGTTCAGCAGTTTGGGGTCAGTAAGATATTTTTGAAAAGGAACTTACTGTATGCTCACCAAAGCTGCATTTTTTTAAAATAAAAAATACAGAAAAACATAATATTGTGAAATATGATTACAATTTAAAATGTAATTTTAATGTTTTTTTTTTTTTTTTTTTTTTTTTTTTAAATGTAATTCATTCCTGTGGTGACAAAGCTGAATGTTTAACAGTCATTACTACTTCATTACTACAGTCATTACATCCTTAAGGAATCATTGTAATTCAATGATTTGGTGCACCAAAAAACATTTTTTATTATTATCAGTGTTGAAAATGTTTATTTGTGGAAACGGCTTCATTTTTCCGAATTCTTTGATGAATAGAAAATTCAAAAGAACAGTTTTTATTTAAAATAGAAACCATTCAAACATTATAATGCATTTACTGCCACTTTTGATAAAAAAAAAAAAGTTATCCTTGCTGAATAAAAGTATTAACTGACTTTTGAATGGCTGTGTGCTCTAGCCTTCATTGGGCTGTTCTCTATACCAAAGCTTGTGTAATTCACACCCTGAGTGTAGTTATGTGAGAGAAGCTGCATGAAGTAAATGATGAAAGAATTTTCAACAATCCTTGTAACAAGTACAACACAAAACATTTTATGAAACAAATACCTTACTAAAGAAAGATGTGGGACAAGTACTTTTCCTACATGGACAATAAACCCAACAAAAATGTGAACACAGTTTGAGTTCTGACTACATGCTGGAAAGCTCCATTAATGGATGTGAGACAGCTACAGCCATCATACTTCAAAGTACAAAGCCTCAGCAGTACCATAAAATAATGCCTATAGCTGATTTAATATTTTCCTCCAAGGCCGGTGTCGAGGCTGTGACGGTTCTGCTGAGCTTATGGACCGTGTCAAAACAGTCTGTGAGAGAAGAATCTGTGGGATACAGTAATGTATTGGAACTGTGTTTTGGCTAATTGGCCATGGAAAAGAGGACGTCAGAACAGTATGGAGACAGTGAATAATGGACTAATGGGCATGGCCCTAATTGATAAAGCATCGGCTTCTTAAGCTAGAGCTTGTGCTTGAACAGTGACTGTTGCTGTTGTGCCCTTGAGCAAAGCATCTTAATCTCATTTGCTTTTGGTCCTGATATGGTTGCTTTCCAGTTAAACCAGATACAATCTGGCAATGTAGGACATTTTACACTGCTTGCAAGAGATTGCTTTCTCTTACCTTATTCTTTAAGCTTTTATAAGCTTGTTAAATTGAGTTTCCTCCAACACCCTCTCATGGCAATTCATAACTATTTTACGTTTTGTGCAGTCTCATTTCTGTCAGCACCACTATCGTCAAAGATGATTGACAATTAGCATACAGTTTGGATTGGCAGTACGGTTCTGTTCTGGGCAAGAGCATAGGGTGCATAACCCCCCTTAGGGAAAACAGAAAAGAACCAACATAAATGTATTGCAGATATAATTAATGTTCAATAATTTAATGTACAACATAATTCAAGAAACATTTTTGTCTGATTCGAAGCAATAAACATATGCTGACTCAATAGCTGCGTTTCAATCCAGAGGCTACGTCTTGATAATAATAAATAGTAATAATAATTCATTACATTTATATAGCGCTTTTCTGGGCACTCAAAGCGCTCTACATAGAAGGGGGAATCTCCTCAACCACCACCAATGTGCAGCATCCACCTGGATGATGCGACGGCAGCCATATTGTGCCAGAACACCCACCACACACCAGCTTATTGGTGGAGAGGAGACAGAGTGATGAAGCCAATTGGTACATATATATATATATCTATATATATATCTATATATATATATATATATATATATATATATATATATATATATATATATATATATATATATGGAGATTATTAGGAGGCCATGATGGACAGAGGCCACTGGGCAAATTTGGCCAGGATGCCGGGGTTACACCCCTACTCTTTCGAATGACATCCTGGGATTTTTTGTGACCACAGAGAGTCAGGGCCTCGGTTTAACGTCTCATCCGAAGGACGGTGCTCTTTAACAGTATAGTGTCCCCATTACTATACTGGGGTGTTAGGACCCACACAGACCACAGTGTGAGCACCCCCTGCTGGCCTCACTACCACCTCTTCCAGCAGCAACCTGGTTTTCACAGAAGGTCTCCCATCCAGGTACTAACCAGGCTCAGCCCTGCTTAGCTTCAGTGGGCAACCAGTCTTGGGCTACAGGGTGATTTGGCTACTGGCTGCTTGTTTCACGTGCTTCAGTTCAGTCCTGATCATCTGCTAGTTAGTCTCCTTTGTTACAGATTACGTTCCGCTGTCAAGTTAAGTTTCCTTTGTATTTATACCACCTCTTCCAGTTCATTGACGGTTCGTGTCATGTAAGTGTGTTCTTCCCTTGCTTTAATCCCATTTCTGAGTATTTGATATTAAAACCTGTTTTCTTGAAGTATTCCTCGTTGTAAGAGTTTCTCTTTACCACATTACGTAAAAGCCAGTGACGACTGGATTCTTTTGAGAGAAAATGCCAGATCATACTTTTAAATGTAAGATTGGATTACAAATTATTGTTGTTATTTTTAAACACTTTGTTTAAAAGTTTATTCTTTATTGTGTAACCTATATAAATGGACCAACATATTTAGGTTTCATTTTATTTTGATGGTCCCTTAAACAAATTCTGTTGACTAAAAGTTTATTCATTCATTCAGGCCCTTAAAGTCGAGGACGACGATTGGCATGGCGCTTCAGTCTTCTACTGTTAAGGAAGTCTATGTACTGATGGCAAGATCTTTTGGCACCAGATCTTAAGATGGCGTGCCACATTGCTCGGTCGCCAGCAAGCATTTCCCAGGTTTCGACTGGAAAGCCGAACGACTGAAGGTCGCACTTCAGGACATCCTTGTAGCTGAGCTTTGGCTGGCCCTACATAATTGCTTTCGGTAATCGGTTTTCATCCATGGGGTAGGTGTGGCCAGCCCATCGTAAGCGGCGGGTATGCAACATAGTGTCTTGGTCATGGAATGGATAGCCAAATTTGGAACCTGGTCCTTCCAAGTTATGCCAATAATTGAGCACAGACAACAAAAGTGAAAGGTGTTCAGGCGGTGTTAGGTGCACCAAGTTTCACTGCCGTACAGGAGAGTGCTGAGAATACAGGCCTCGTAAACTTTGATTTTTAGGTGGAGAGACATTCTTGGTGGAGAGATTCTTCCATACTCCCTCGCTAAGCTGACAAAGATCGACAAAGACTGCCTACAGAGGCCAACCTTGCTCAATGCATTTCTCTTGGATTTGGCGAACTGAGAAAATCATGTCTATGGTAGAGCGACCAGGGTGGAAGCCACATTGGCTCTCTGAGAGTATCCTGTTTATATCCTGACTATAAGTAAAGTTACACTTACATGTCTATTAAGTCTTATTAGAGTGTTAGTAGAATATTGGTAGACTGGTAGGGTTAGAATAAGTTGACATGTAGTTGCAAAGTTACTTATAGTGAGTAGAATTTCTTTTGGGGGAGGATCACAATAAAGCGTTAGCAAATATTAAGTAGACAGTCTAATACTGTAATGAGAGTTAGTTAACATAGGTCCATTAGGTCCATTCTACGGACTTACAGCTTGTTATCATCGCAATAAAGGGTTAGCAGATATTAAGCAGACAGTCTACTAATACTCTAATGAGAGTTAGTTGACATGTAGTTGCAAAGTTATTTCTAGTGAAAGGAATGTTCAAAAGGGACCATCAAAATAAAGTGTTACCCATATTAATAAAACAAATAAAAAAAGTCCAGTGCTAATGTTACTGCCGCTCGTCTATGGCAACTGTCACAGTTGCTAGGCAACAAGAGCAATCCTCTGTAGGCTAGACCATCCCATTTGTCCTTCGAAGGATGCAACTTCTGAATTGGGATGCAGCTAGTAATGTTCTAAAAGAAATCCAGGTTTAATCCTGTAATCAGACATCACAGCTGCCAAAGAGGCATCTGACTCTGTGTATATTCAATTCAAATTTATTTGTATAGCGCTTTTCACAATACATATTGTTTCAAAGCAGCTTTACAGAAAGTGCATATCAGAAATGTACATAGAAAAAATACAGTTAGTTAATCATGTATTAATTTAGGGCATAACATATCGCCGGTGTTGAGTCGTCTCTTCATAGGCGTTGAGTCGTCTTTTCACAGGCGTTTAGTCATCTCATCCCAGATGTCACCAGGTGACGAAGGGCGGAACCATTATTTCGGTGTTGTTTCCATGGGGAGCTAATTTAATGCCGGTTGCCCCAGGAAAAACAGTTCGGCTGGATCCCGCAAACGGGAGAAACGAGCGGCAGCTGCGAGATGGGCGGAGATTGAATTATGGCGTTCACGAGGGGGATCATAAAAGCGGATGTTTGAGTGAAGAAAGCACGCAGAGCTGGAAGGATAGAGCGGGATGGGGCGATCCACGGCAGAGAAGGAGTCTAAAACGGCGATTCAACCTGGATGGGGAAGGAGAGACAACAGTAACAGAGAAGTGAGACAGTTAAGTGCCATCGGGAATCCTTGTTATTTGACTCAATGCTGCTGTTGTATACAACCGTCTGGCGAGTTTGCCCTGAGGCCTACTGAATTCTGATGATGCCTATTGAAATCTGATGTCTGATGCTGTTGCAGTTTTAATGTCAGTGGTGTGTGTGTAGTACACTTCCCGTACAGTCTGGATGTGCTGTTTCATCAACTCAGAAGGAGGGAGTCGGCTGGGATAACGAGCGGAGACCTTATTCACTGCGAGTTGGTGTGAGTTGCAGTGCTTAGTGTGAAGTGAACACCTTTTAATATTTGAAGTGAGTGATTGTATGCACCGGTGTGAGGATTGTCTCCTTGTGTCTGCCCGTGTTCCCAGCCGTTGCACTCACTGTCCTGGATTGCTGAGTCAGAAGTAACCATATACTGTGTGATGAGTGTGCATTGTACAGGGTTGTAGCTCCAGTCTGTCTAGTGTGAAGAGGATTCATGAAACTTCCATGGATTGCTGTTTGATTCTCCTGTTCTAAATAAGAACAAGTACCTGCCCATTGAGCTGTCTCACACTGAAGCAAGTCCCTGCTGTGAGTATTTGAATGCTGATGGCTTGAAGAGGATTTGTGAAACATTCATATCTTGCTGTTTGATTCTCCTGTTCCAAATAACAACCAGTTCCTGTCCATTGAGCTTTCTTACACTGGAGCAGGCCCCTGCTGTGAGTATTTTAATGCTGATGACTTGAAGAGGATTCGTGAAACATTACTTCACACGACAGACACATTACTTACCCCTGGTTGTGTGAAGAGGAACTGTGAGTATGTGAATGCTGATGACTTGAAGAGGATTCGTGAAACATTCATATATTGCTGTTTGACTCTCCTGTTCCAAATAAGAACCAGTTCCTGTCCATTGAGCTTTCTCACACTGAAGCAAGCCCCTGCTGTGAGTATTTGAATGCTGATGACTTGAAGAGGATTCGTGAAACATTCATGTATTGCTGTTTGATTCTCCTGTTCTAAACAAGAACCAGCATCTGCCCATTGAGCTTCTCACACTGAAGAAAGTCCTGTCGTGAGTATGTGC
This sequence comes from Meda fulgida, assembly GCA_030578275.1. Lineage (NCBI taxonomy): Eukaryota > Metazoa > Chordata > Actinopteri > Cypriniformes > Leuciscidae > Meda > Meda fulgida. Next base: position 14,291,802 of record CM060634.1, read on the forward strand.
ATGCTGTTGGCCTGAAGAGGAACTGACGTGTGAACGCCTGGGAGGTATCTGCTTCATCACTTACCCCTGGTGGCCCGAAGAGGAACTGTCATGTGAACTCCTGAGTAGCATCTGCTCCATCACTTACCCCTGGTGGCCCGAAGAGGAACTGTCGTGTGAACTCCTGAGAAGCATCTGCTCCATTACTTACCCCTGGTGGTGTGAAGAGGAACTGTCGTGTGAACTCCTGAGCAGCATCTGCTCCATTACTTACCCCTGGTGGCCCGAAGAGGAACTGTCGTGTGAACTCCTGAGAAGCATCTGCTCCATTACTTACCCCTGGTGGTGTGAAGAGGAACTGTCGTGTGAACTCCTGAGCAGCATCTGCTCCATTACTTACCCCTGGTTGTGTGAAGAGGAACTGTCGTGTGAACTCCTGAGAAGCATCTGCTCCATTACTTACCCCTGGTGGTGTGAAGAGGAACTGTCGTGTGAACTCCTGAGAAGCATCTGTTCATTTACTGGCCTCTGGCTGTGAGGAGAACGACGGTGTGAATTCCCTGCAAGAATCTGTTCCGTGACTTACCTTTGGACGTCCGGAGAGGCCCCGCTGCGTGAATCCACTGTGAGTGCCGGCTCCGTCGCACACCCCTGGCGGCCAGGAAGAAGAGACACCAAGTATTAGTTTAGGAAGTTTTAATTCAATAAAATACTTTTTGTACTTGATACCTTGTCTGGTTTCGTGGTGTCTCTGGGTAACTCCTCGAGGTAGTACGCTCAGAGGGGTGGTCTGCGCCAGAGGGGGGCCATCCCGACCTGTGACAGAATTGGCGTAGTCGGCAGGATTTTCTACCTCGAGTGGAGCGACCAGGGGCACCCGATGGCAGACGAGGAATTGCCAGTGGCTCGGCCTCAAGTCATGCCCATATTTATGGGAGCCCCGTGGGCACAGAGATATGGAGGACCAGGGTCGGGCTTGAGCTTGTCAGAGTGGAAAGCCCAAGTTGAATATCTGGCAGGACTCCAGGGGCTAAGTGCCCCGCAGACGTTGCAGTTTGTCCTAAATTCGCTTGAGGGAGAGGCCCGGAGAGAAGTACAGGCCGCACCAGAAGCGACTCGAGCTACGGCACAAGCTGTCTTCGATTTCTTGGCTGGGCAGTATGGCGATGCTACCCCCGTGGCCGTCCTCCGGACTCAGTTCTTTAATTGTAAACAGGGACCCCGACAAACTCTACGGGCCTTTGCTCTGCAATTACGGGAGCAGTACACCAGGCTGAAGGGGAGGCGCGACCATGCTCTGAGAGGCGAAGAGACCTTGTTGCGGGATCAATTTCTCCTGGGGCTTAGGGAGGGCCCCATTCGTCAGAGCTTGCTGATACAGCTCCGCTGAAATCCCGAGTTGACCTTCGAGGAGTTGCGAAGGGAGGCGCTGGCCTTAGAACTGGACCATGCGGAGGTGGTGGACCCCTCTGATTGTATGGCCGCCAGTGGGACCCGTGACTCAGTCTCTGCTGGGCTGTCCGATTGGAAGAAGACTTTCCGTGCTGAACTCATGAAAGACGTCCGGGAACAAATGACCGAGCTGTCCAAGACTCTTCTGGAGGAGTTTCGCCGGGACCGGCCAAGACCATTGCCCTTGCCTCGAGAGCGTTCTTACTCCGATGGGAGTCGAGCTCGAGGGAGACGTCCTTTCCGGCCTACGGGGCCTAGATTCCAGTGGGATGACCAGGGTCGCCCAATCTGTAATAACTGCGGGGAGCCTGGACACTACAGTCGCCAGTGTGGGACGTGCCGCGGCACACAGGGGTTTTTTTAGAGTTACCGGCCACTGTGGGTCAAGTGGTCGGGACCCCCTTAATTGACCCTTCCTTGCCTGCTTCTCCTAGAGACCGTCTAGTCGGGCATTGCCCCCTTGTGGAGATCCAGGTGAATGGCATCAAGGTCCAGTGCCTAGTTGACACCAGGTCCCAAGTCACACTATTCTCCGAGAGCTTGTCTAAAGAACTGTTCAGTGTTCTATCTCTGCAGGAGGCAGAGGCCCCCTGGCTTACCTTACAAGGGGCAAACAGTCTGGACATCCCTTATATCGTTTACCTGGTTACGGACCTTGAGATCCATGGGGTCACTGTACCACAGAAGGGAGTTGTGGTTGTCCGGGACCATTGTCTGGGTACGCATCGAGCCCTCCTTGGTATGAATGTTATTGCAGATTGTTGGGAGGAAGTGTTCCAGGCTCGGCTTCGTCGGGCTACTCCTCCAGCTGAGGGAAGAGAATGGGAACGGATTGCCGCAGACTGTCGCCGGGTCCATGCCGTCAGTTCTCAGGGGAGCCGTGAGGGCACCGGCCGGATTGCTTGTCGATATGCTCTGTCTATCCCGGCTCGAAGTGAGGCCATTATCTGGGCTCAGTTACCCATCCAGGCATATGGACCAGGAGAGTGGGTGCTCATCGAACCCCATCTGGACTGCCAGGTTGTTGAGGTGGCCCGAGGGCTGGCTGTGGCCAGGCGAGGCCGAGTCGCTGTGAAGGTACGGAATGCGAATCTCTACCTCGTCAACCTGTACCGCCATCAGCGACTGGCCCGGGTTACTTCGGTGAGTCCCCAACAAGTGAGGGAAGGCGGGGGAGTGAGTTTCAGCCAAGTGAGTCCCACTGTAGTTGAGGTGGCCCTGGCACGAGTGGATCAGCCGGTGGACTTGTCGGGAGAGAGGATGCTGGCCCATCTCCTGGGGGGGGTCCCTGCAAGGAGAGGGGCTGGAAGACAGTCAGACACGACAGCTCCAGGCGTTCTTGGCGAAGTGGGCACACGTATTCTCCACGCACAATGAGGATTACGATCGCACCGACATCGTGAAACATCAGATCCCTACTGGTGATGCCGCAACAAGCCGGGAGCGGTATCGTCTGGTGCCACCGACCCTTTATTCCGAGGTTCGTACCTTGTTGAAGGGGATGCTGGAGAAGGGGATCGTTCGAGAGAGCAGTAGCCCTTGGGGGGCTCCAATTGTCCTGGTGCGAAAGAAGACCGGAGCTTGGAGGTTCTGCGTGGACTACCGTAGACTGAACCAAGTCACCAAGAAGGATGCCTTTCCGCTGCCGCGGATCGAGGACTCTCTCACCAGCCTGACTCAAGCCGCATGGTATTCCACTCTAGATCTGGCCAGCGGGTATTGGCAGGTACAAGTGGAGGAGGGAGACCGAGAAAAGACCGCGTTTACTACCCCCTTCGGGCTTTTCGAGTGGGACCGGATGCCGTTCGGCCTTTGCAACGCTCCGGCCACTTTCCAAAGGCTGATGCAACGGTGTCTGGGTGGCCAGTTAGTAGATTCCACGTTAGTATATCTAGATGACGTCATTGTTTACTCTCCTGACTTTGTATCCCATCTTCGGCACTTAGAACAAGTGTTTCGGGCCATGGAGAAGTACGGACTGAAGTTGCAACCAGATAAGTGCCAGCTGTTTAGTAAAGAAGTGAAATTTCTGGGCCACTGTGTAAGTGCCTCTGGAGTCTCTGTGGACCCCGAAAAAGTGTCCGTTGTACAGGAGTGGAGCGTGCCAAAGACAGTGCGGCAAGTAAGGTCCTTCTTGGGGTTTGCGGGGTACTATCGGCGGTACATCAAAGATTTCTCTAAGATCGCCAAACCATTAAACCAGCTCCTGGCGGGTTCAGGCCGTCCCCGTGGTCGTGGGTCCCCTCCTGTTGCTTGGGACTCCGCCTGCGATGTGGCCTTTCAGAGGCTTAAGCAGGAGCTGCTTCAGGCCCCAATTCTGGCCTATGCGGACTTCACCCAGCCGTTCATCTTATACACCGATGCTAGTAACCTCGGCTTAGGAGAAGTGCTGGCCCAGCGGCAGCAGGGAGTGGAACGAGTCATCGCCTACGCAAGCCGAAGTCTTCACCCCGCTGAGCGAAATTATTCCAACTATAGCTCATTTAAAATCGAATTGCTGGCGAAGAAGTGGGCGATGAGCGAGAAATTTAAAGATTACCTATGGGGAGCAAAGGTACTGGTGATAACTGATAATAATCCTTTGGTCCATTTACAGACAGCTAAATTGGGGGCAGTCGAGCAGTGTTGGCTAGCGCAACTGGCTAATTATGATTACGAACTTCAGTATCGGCCGGGGCGGGAACACACTAATGCCGACGTGATGTCCAGACTACCAGGGGCCGAAGGCCGGAGCGTTCCAATGGAGACCATGGAGGAGCGCGAAGAGGGACTCATGGTAGGAATTGTGGAAGCACCGGGCCTCCAGCCAGAGGAAGCCCCCACTAGTTGGGGCTGGGACCCCGAGCGGTGGAGGAGACGGCAGGAGGTAGACGCGGGGCTGCTGGCAATACGGTCTTGGTTGGTACAGGGGCTGCAGCCGGAGGGGGCAGAACGCCGGGCCCAGACATGGGCAGTGAGAAACTCTTGGGGCAGTGGGAGAGGCTCTATCTGAGGGATGGGGTGGTCTGTCGGTCCGTCCAGGATGCTGAGCAGGGCGAAGCAGTTTGCCAAGTGGTAGTACCGGAGGGTCAGGTGCAGGCTCTTCTGCAAGCTTACCACACTCAGTTGGGACACCAAGGGCAGGAGAGGACGCTATCTCTATTGCGGAGGCATTTCCATTGGCCAGGGATGGAGGCGTCAGTAGACTCGTTCATCCGGGACTGCCTGCGCTGCACACTCTTTAAAACAAGAAAAGAAGTGAGAGCCCCATTGGTCCCTATACGAGCCAAAGCCCCTTTACACATCGTGGCCATGGACTACTTGACGTTGAGTCGACCGGCGGACCGTATCCAGAATATTCTAATGGTAACTGACCTGTTTACAAAATATGCTTGGGCCGTTCCGACTCTGGACCAGACTGCCAGCACCACTGCGAATGCCTTGTGGAAGACAGTATTCCAGCCATTTGGGTGCCCAGAGACCCTTCACTCAGATCAAGGGCCGAATTTCGAATCTAAGGTTATTCAGGAATTGTGTCAGCTCTATGGGTGTAAGAAGACCCACGCCGTATCACCCTCAGGGAAACGGGGGATGTGAGCGGTTTAACCAGACCTTGCTGGGCTTATTGGGGACGCTGGACACGGACCGTCAGAGTAACTGGGTGGATAGTCTTCCCGCTCTGGTTCAGGCCAATAATAAGTGTGCTACGCACAACTGGGTACGCACCGACATATTTGATGTTTGGGAGGCATGTGTGTTTGCCCACAGATTTACTGCTCGGAACGGCAGCGGCGGGAGAAGGTATGAGCCTGACCGATTGGGCAGACAAGCACCATCAGCGACTTCATTCGGCGTATGAAGAGGTCACGAATCGAATAAACACAGCGGCTGCTAAGAATAAGCGGTTATATGACCGGACATCACGAGAGGCTCTGCTGTTGCCTGGGGAGAGAGTCCTGGTGCGGGACAATCGGCGCCAGGGGAAGGGCAAGCTGAGCGATCGGTGGGAGGCCCTACCTTATGTGGTGCAACGTCCCGACCAGCCTGTGTACACCATCCGTCCCGAGGGGGAAGTCAGGCCCAGAGCGGGTCATACACCGAAATTTAATTCGCCCCTGCCCGAACTATCCAAAATCTTTGGTGGAGGCCCCCTCCGACCCTGAGGCACCCAGGCCACCCTTAGTAGGCTGGGCAGTGGTTCCGAGAGGCCCAAATATTGAGTCGAGGGGGGTAGATCCTGCCTCCCCGCCGAGACGATCTCGACGGGAAAACCGAGGACAGCCCCCAGAGAGGTATGGAGACTGGGTCTCGGGACCTAGTTCTAGGGACTAGAACGGACTGGTGGGGGAGGATGTCACCAGGTGACGAAGGGCGGAACCATTATTTCGGTCTAATTTAATGTAACACCCCGCCGGTTGCCCCAGGAAAAACAGTTCGGCTGGATCCCGCAAACGGGAGAAACGAGTGGCAGCTGCGAGATGGGCGGAGATTGAATTATGGTGTTCACGAGGGGTATCATAAAAGCGGATGTTTGAGTGAAGAAAGCACGCAGAGCTGGAAGGATAGAGCGGGAAGGGGCGATCCACGGCAGAGAAGGAGTCTAAAACGGCGATTCAACCTGGATGGGGAAGGAGAGACAACAGTAACAGAAGTGAGAGAGTTAAGTGCCATCGGGAATCCTTATTATTTGACTCAATGCTGGTGTTGTATTCAACCGTCTGGCGAGTTTGCCCTGAGGCCTACTGAATTCTGATGATGCCTATTGAAATCTGATGTCTGATGCTGTTGCAGTTTTAATGTCAGTGGTGTGTGTGTAGTACACTTCCCGTACAGTCTGGATGTGCTGTTTCATCAACTCAGAAGGAGGGAGTCGGCTGGGATAACGAGCGGAGACCTTATTCACTGCGAGTTGGTGTGAGTTGCAGTGCTTAGTGTGAAGTGAACACCTTTTAATATTTGAAGTGAGTGATTGTATGCACAGGTGTGAGGATTGTCTCCTTGTGTCTGCCCGTGTTCCCAGCCGTAGCACTCACTGTCCTGAATTGCTGAGTCAGAAGTAACCATTTACTGTGTGATGAGTGTGCATTGTACAGGGTTGTAGCTCCAGTCTGTCTGGTGTGAAGAGGATTCATGAAACTTCCATGGATTGCTGTTTGATTCTCCTGTTCTAAATAAGAACCAGTACCTGCCCATTGAGCTGTCTCACACTGAAGCAAGTCCCTGCTGTGAGTATTTGAATGCTGATGGCTTGAAGAGGATTTGTGAAACATTCATATCTTGCTGTTTGATTCTCCTGTTCCAAATAAGAACCAGTTCCTGTCCATTGAGCTTTCTTACACTAGAGCAGGCCCCTGCTGTGAGTATTTTAATGCTGATGACTTGAAGAGGATTCGTGAAACATTCATGTATTGCTGTTTGACTCTCCTGTTCCAAATAAAAACCAGTTCCTGTCCATTGAGCTTTCTCACACTGAAGCAAGCCCCTGCTAACCAGTTCCTGTCCATTGAGCTTTCCCACACTGAAGCAAGCCCCTGCTAACCAGTTCCTGTCCATTGAGCTTTCTCACACTGAAGCAAGCCCCTGCTGTGAGTATTTGAATGCTGATGACTTGAAGGGGATTCGTGAAACATTCATGTATTGCTGTTTGATTCTCCTGTTCCAAATAAGAACCAGTTCCTGTCCATTGAGCTGTCTTACACTGGAGCAGGCCCCTGCTGTGAGCATGTGAATGCTGATGACTTGAAGAGGATTCGTGAAACATTCATGTATTGCTGTTTGATTCTCCTGTTCTAAACAAGAACCAGCATCTGCCCATTGAGCTTCTCACACTGAAGAAAGTCCCGTCGTAAGTATGTGCATGCTGTTGGCCTGAAGAGGAACTGACGTGTGAACGCCTGGGAGGCATCTGCTCCATTACTTACCCCTGGCGGTGTGAGGAGGAACTGTTGTGTGAACGCCTGAGGGGCATCTGCTCCATTACTTACCCCTGGTGGTGTGAAGAGGAACTGTTGTGTGAACGCCTGAGAGGCATCTGCTCCATTACTTACCCCTGGTGGTGTGAAGAGGAACTGTTGTGTGAACGCCTGAGAGGCATCTGCTCCATCACTTACCCCTGGTGGCCCGAAGAGGAACTGTCGTGTGAACTCCTGAGAAGCATCTGCTCCATTGCTTACCCCTGGTGGTATGAAGAGGAACTGTCGTGTGAACTCCTGAGAAGTATCTGCTCCATTACTTACCCCTGGTGGTATGAAGAGGAACTGTCGTGTGAACTCCTGAGAAGCATCTGTTCATTTACTGGCCTCTGGCTGTGAGGAAAACGATGGTGTGAATTCCCTGCAAGAATCTTTTCCGTAACTTACCTTTGGACGTCCGGAGAGGCCCCGCTGCGTGAATCCACTGTGAGTGCCGGCTCCGTCGCACACCCCTGGCGGCCAGGAAGAAGAGACACCAAGTTTTAGTTTAGGAAGTTTTAATTCAATAAAATACTTTTTATACTTGATACCTTGTCTGGTTTCGTGGTGTCTCTGGGTAACTCCTCGAGGTAGTACGCTCACAGGGGTGGTCTGCGCCAGAGGGGGGCCATCCCGACCTGTGACACAAGTGTTGGGGCATATGAAGTCTCCGTGAGAGGCTGGATCCAATCTGGAGCTGATGAACGCCATTTACGTCGGGACTCGCGTCCCGAGATAACAGCAGAAAAGCAGATGGGAAATGATTAGCATAGCTGCTGTTCATAATATTAATGCATTCGATCTGATTCAACAGTAGTATAAAAGGTAAGCATTATGTGAATGCTTGGCTAAAGAGATGCATCTTTAATCTAGTGTTAAACTGGGACAGCGAGTCTGATCCTCAAACAATATCAGGAAGGCTATTCCAGAGTTTAGGAGCTAAATGTGAGAACGCCCTCCCTCCTTTAGTGGACTTAGATATCCTAGGAATGACCAGAAGCCTTGAATTTAGTGATCTTAAAGAACGCGATGGATTGTAGGGCGATAGAATGTCCATTAAATACACAGGAGCTAGACCATTTAGGGCTTTATAGGTCAGCAGTAATACTTTGTAATTGATACGGAACTTTATAGGTAACCAGTGTAGAGATAACCAGTTATTGAGGATTCAGGACAACCTGCTAATAAAGCATTACAGTAATCTATTCTCAAGGTCATGAATGCATGAACTAACTTTTCTGCATCAGAAACAGATAGCATGTTACGTAGCTTAGCAATGTTACTAAGGTGGAAAAAGGCTGTTCTTGTAACATATGAAATATGATTTTCAAAAGACAAGTTGCGGTCTAGTATAACACCCAGGTCTTTTACTGTAGTGGATAAAGTAACAGGACATCTTTCTAGATTAAAGTTGTATTGTAAGAGGTTTTGTGGGTAGTTTTTTGGACCAATAAGTAATACCTCCGTTTTATCTGAATTTAATAGCAGGAAATTACACATCATCCAGCATTTTATATCTTTAAGACACTCTGTCAATTTAGATGAGCTAGTGTTTTCATCAATATATAATTGAGTGTCATCAGCATAACAGTGGAAATTAATTCCATGTTTTCTTATAATATTACCAAGTGGCAGCATATATATTGAGAATAGTAGAGGGCCTAACACCGATCCTTGCGGCACTCCATAGTCTACTGACGTTATCTTAGATTTTTCCCCATTTAAACAGACAAAATGGTAATGGTCTGATAAGTACGATCTAAACCAGCTTAATGCCTGTCCCTGAACACCAGTATAGTTTTGTAGTCGATCCAAGAGTATTTTATGATCTGTAGTGTCGAACGCAGCACTAAGATCGAGTAGAACTAGTATTGAGATACAGCCTTGGTCAGAAGCAAAAACTAAATCATTTGTAATTTTAACTAGCGCAGTTTCTGTGCTATGATGCGGTCTGAATCCTGACTGAAATTGTTCATAGATATCATTTTCTTGCAAGAAAGAGTACAATTGAGCGGACACAACTTTTTCTAGTATTTTAGAAATAAATGGAAGATTTGAAATGGTTCTGTAATTTGCTAGGTTATTTGGATCTAATTGCGGTTTCTTAATGAGAGGTTTTATAACTGCCAGCTTGAATATTCTTGGAACATGACCTAAAAATAAAGACGAGTTAATAATATAGAGAAGAGGCTCTTCCACAACAGGTAACACTTCTTTCAGTAGTTTAGTGGGTATTGGATCTAATAAACATGTTGTTGGTTTAGATGCAATGATACGTTTATTTAGCTCTTCCTGTCCTATAGTTGTAAAGCGGTGTAGTTGTTCTTGAGGGGCGATAATTGAGGCTGAATCATAAGACACCATAAAAGATTGTACATTTACATTTGTGTTTCTGATGCTTTTTATTTTCTCAGTGAAGAAATTCATAAAATCATTACTATTACACTGTGACAGAATATTTGGCTCAGGTGATGTCTGTTTATTTGTTAGTCTAGCCACGGTGTTAAATAAAAACCTTGGATTATTTTGGTTATTTTCTATTAGTTTGCGGAGATGCTCAGCCCTGGCTGCTTTTAGAGCCTTTTTATAACGTGACATACTGTCTTTCCATGCGATTCTAAAGACCTCTAAATTAGTTTGTTTCCATTTACGCTCTAAGTTACGAGTTTCTCTCTTCATGGCATGCGTGGCACTGTTGTACCATGGTGCTTTAGTTTTCTCTCTAACCTTTTTTAATCTAATTGGTGCAACAATTTCTAATGTACTAGAGAAAATGGTGCTCAAACTGCTAGTCATTTCCTCTAGTTCATCTGTTTGTTTGGGTTCACTTAGCAGCTGAGATGGATCAGGTAAGCTATTTGAGAATCTATCTATAGTGCTTGGAAGGATTGTTCTGCCTGGTCGATAACGTGGCGCAACATGACAAATTTCAGCAGTACGTAATATGCAAGTTACCATGTAATGATCAGTGACATCATCACTTTGCAGTATAATATCTATATCGGTTGGATTGGTTCCATGTGATATAATTAAATCTAGTGTATATCTTTGACGTGTGGTGTAGGCTGAAGAAGACGAAGAGGTGAAAAGCTCCAATTTACTATTAATAAACTCAAAAAGGTACAGACAGGCAGGCAGGATGTACACACACACTAAATAAGACTAAGAACGGACAAAGACTGATTAATCTGAACAAACGAAATACGAACACAGATTAACAGAAACCAGGTGACACAGATGATGATAAACTAGACACAGGTGAAACAGATGATGAACTGACTGTAGCTGGCAGGTGCAGATAATGGTGGAGTGAGTGCAGGTGTGAGCCGGGGAGGATAATGGGGCATGTAGTGCAGACGGTGACTAACGGGTGACTGTGACAGTACTCCCCCCTCCCGGTAGGTGCGTCCTTGCCAGGGCGGAGCAAGACGTGCAGATGGCCATGTCGGAGACGACCCTTTGGGTAGCCATAGCGGAATGTCAAATATTAGCCGGAGCTCTAAAATCACAGTTGGTGTGCCCTATGCTCCACTCAAAAAAACTGGACGTTAATCCGTTACTAATCTGACGCAGTTTTGCGGTTACAATGGATACAATGTAATCTACTAAAGTTAATCATTTCAGAGTAAGTCAGAATAAAGCTGTTCGCTGCTGGCGAACAGCTGTCTTTTGATTGCCCGCGACTCTGGAGTATGGCACTTGAGTCATTTTTAAAAAAGGAAGATGTGTTCAGAGTTTTGCCGACTGAATACGGTAAAAGTTTAATATACCAACTGGCTCTGCTGGTGGGAAAACACATGGGACTCAGCCACAATCCGCTTGTGATTGTTGTCTCACCATTGATAGCACTTATGGAGGACCAGTATAGGAGGGTAAAAAATCTACCTTCTTCGTTGCTCTAATTGGTTGTAGCGCTATCCTATTGCGTGGAGGAAATTTGAAAGACAACTGTTTATCCCGCCCCTCGTATTGAGCCCTGTCAATGGTGAGTTCCCAGACCTAACATCCTGATGTAGGTCTGGCATGCCAGGCTAGGAGTAATATTGTCTGGGGCAAAAATCAGCGCCTCAGTTTTGTCTGGATTTAGTTGCAGAAAGTTGTCTGCCATCCATTTGTTAATGGAGGCTAAGCAATTGTGCAACAAGGACAGTTTGTCCAGCCTATCTGAAATATAATTTAATATCATCAGCACAACAATGGTAAGATATTTCTCCAAAACTACCAATAATCTTTATACAGACTGTACAGCAGGGGGCCAAGCACAGAACCTTATAATAATAATATTAATAATAATAATACATTTTATTTATAATGCGCTTTTCTAAAACCCAAAGCGCTACAGACAAAAAACAAGTAAAATACAGAAGTACAAGAGTAATACAAAATAATCATTACAGTACAACACAGTAGAATACTAATCATAACAGTCTATGTAAGCAATTTTAAAAAGATGTGTATTTAACAACTTCTTGAAACTGGCTAATGCAGGAGCATCTCTAACAGTAAGAGGAAGTGCATTCCATAACCTGGGTGCCGCGACAGAGAAAGCTCTCTCCCCCATAGATTGGAATCTACAGGGAGGTTGCTGAAGAGTAAGAGAATCCGTAGAGCGAAGGGAACGAGAAGGTGCGTACAGGCTGACTAAGTCCCAGATATAAGGAGTTATTTCGTGCATAGCTTTGTTTGTTAGTGTGAGAGTTTTAAAAGCAATACGTGACTGGACAGGTAACCAATGCAAACTATAAAGCACACCTGTAATGTGCTGACGTGGTGAAGTGTGTGTCAACATACGTGCTGCTGAATTCTGGATGTACTGCAGGCGTTTTATAGATTTAGCAGGTAAACCAACAAAAAGTGCATTACAATAATCAATCGTAGAAGTAACAAATGCATGAATAAAACCTTCAGCATCAGGTAGAGTAAGATAGGGCCTAATTCTTGTTTCTTAAATGATGGAATGCAGATTTCGTAATACTCTTTATGTGAGAGTCTAGTGTTTTAATTGAGCGTCAAAAATCGCACCAAGGTTACGAGCACAAGAAGATGGAGATAAAACACTATCATCCATGATCAAATTAAAATGTCTCCCTTTGTGAGTAGCCGCAGGTGGGCCAATAAGTAGAAACTCTGTCTTGGAGGAATTCAGTTTAAAAAAATGATGATGCATCCACGTTTTTATTTCCTGCACACATTCCGAAAGAATTTTGGAGGTGACAGTAGGATCAGATTAAGAGCTGATGTAAATTTGAGTATCATCAGCATAAAAATGATACCCCAGACCATATTTCCTAATTATTTGTCCCAAAGGAAGCATATCAACACTAAACAATATGGGACGCAAGACAGATTCCTGAGGAACACCAGAAAGGACTTGTCCAATATCAGATTTGTTGTTTCCCAAGACAACAAACTGGCAGCGATTAGTGAAGTAAGATTTGAACCAGTTTAGTACAGTACCAGTGATACCAAGCCAGCTCTCCGTCCTATTTAGCAGGATAGAATGACACACTTTGTCAAAAGCTGCACTCAGATCCAACAAGACCAAGATGGTAGAGGCTCCAGAATCAGCTGAGACAAGCAGGTCATTCATAACACGAATCAAGGCTGTCTCTGTACCTTTTTCCCTTTCTAAACCCAGACTGAAAAGGTTCGAAAAGCTTGTTGGATGACAAGTGTAAGTGGAGTTGTGCCACAACAACACGTTTTAAAACCTTGTAAAGAAAGGGGAGATTTGAGATAGGCCTGTAATTTAATAGGTCTGACTTATCACATCCAGGCTTTTTAAGGACTGGTGTAATAGCTGCAACCTTTAGGGCATTTGGAACAATACCAGTTGTAAGAGAGCTGTTCACAATTCTACAAATGATGGGACTAATTGAAGAGAGACACCCCTTAAGAACAGATGTTGGGATAGGGTCAAGGGTACTTGTAGTAGTATTCATTTCCATCACCAATTTTGAAAAATAATCAGTAGTGACTATGTTAAAATTGGAGAATGCAGATTTAGGAAAATTAACTGGATAGGTCTCAGGAATTGCAGAGCAAGGTAGCAGACTCATGGACTTGTAGATGCCTAAAAATTCAAGCTGTCTGCTTTTCACCTTAAGGCCCCTGAGCTCAGTAGTATACCAAGGAGATTATTTGAGAAATGAAACAACACGTTCTCTCCTAGGGGCTAACATGTCCAAAGCAGATGACAAAAGAGAATGGTACTGATCAACGGTTTCAAATGTTAAATGCTCTGATATCATGCTCTGATATCATGCAAGAAAATCAAAATTAATATTCTTGACATTTCTAAAATTAATGACCCTCTTTTGAACATTTCTTAAAGATGGAACATTTAAGTTAAAAGTGAGAAGCTTATGATCGCTAATACACAAGTCACTGCTGTCTAGCTGGTCAATGTCCACCCCTACAGAACACACCAGATCAAGTGTGTGACCCTTATTATGAGTGGGAAATTTCACATGCTGAGTCATGTCAAAACAATCAAGTACCTCCATGAATTCCACAGTTAGATTACTATTAAAATGATCCACATGGATTTTAATGTGTCCAGTAAGAATCATAGATGGACAGACATAGCTAACAGATGTAAGTAGCTCTGAGAGCTCATTAAAAAAAACAAGGAATTAGGTTTTGGAGGTCAATAGATGAATACAATAAGAACAGGAGAAGTACCGTTCATTTTAAAGGCAACACACTCAAATGATGATACGCAAGGAATAGTAATTTCCATAAGAGATAATTCATCTCTGTATATAACAGCAAGACTGCCACCTTTACCCCTTAGACGTGGCCTCTGGATATATGTATATCCCGGTGGGGCACATGTATACCTTGGGGCACACCACAGGACAAAGGAGCAGAGTCTGACATATATGTTCCTATGGACACAGAGAAACTCCTGTCTGAAAGATAGGAGGAAAACCAATCCAGAGCTGATCCAGTAATGCCCACAGTTGTTTTCAGTCTATCAATTAGAGTGCAGTGATCCAAAGTATAAAATGCTGCACTGAGATCTAATGGAACAGAGCATTTACCCCCATCAGCAGCCATCAAAATATCATTTGAGACCCTAAGGAGGGCAGTCTCAGTTGAATGGTTTTTACGAAAACCAGATTGAAACTTATCAAAGATATTATGAGAATCCAAAACATTATTTAGCTGGATTGTAACAACCTTTTCTAGAATTTTAGAAAGAAAAGGGAATTTAGAAATAGGAATATAGTTTCTAAATGAAGCTGCATCAAGATTGTTCTTTTTCAAGATAGGCTGAACAACAGCATGCTTAAAACAGCTAGAGACCTTGCCCAGCTGAAGAGATAAGTTTAAAATTGTAACCAAACATGGGCCAATATGATGTATGGATTTTAAAAGCAAAGTTGTAGGTAAAATATCAACAGGGCTTTGAGTAGGTCTCATCGTGCCCACTAATTTAATAATGTCATTCAGGGTAATGGGGCAGAAGGAGTCCAGTATTGAAGGTCTGTGATATTTAACTATATGGTGATTTGCTGGTGGAACAAAGCCTGCCCTGACAGCTCTAACCTTGTCCACAAAATGAAACAAAAAGTGGTTGCAGTCAACATTTGAAAACACAGGGACAATACATGCAGCAGGAGAAACAATGTTGTTAATAGTTTCAAAGAGAGCCTTAGGATTTTTTTTTTACAGGCAGATATCAGATTAGTAAAATAAGAGCCTCTAGCCTCTTTAATCATTTCGTATAAGTCCATGAAGAGATCTTTAGGATACAAGCGGTGGACTTGTAGCTGACTTGCTTTCCATAAGTGCTCAGTTCTCTGACAGACACGCCTTAAGCTGCGAATGGCGTCATTCCAAGGGGATGTATTAACAGAGGAAATTTTTCTAGTTTTAAAAGGCGCCACTTTGTCCAACAGTAGGGTACAGTAATCATTAAAAGCCTGTGCAAGAGCGTCCACGTCATTCGAAATAAGAACCAAGTTTGAGTCAAATGTGGCTGAAAATTTCTCAACAGTAAGCTCTGTTGACCAACCTTAGTCATCTGTAGTTCAAAAGAAGAGTACGTGTCAGCACTCACTGACTGGCAGATAAAAAGTTTTTTTAAAACCACAGCAAGACCTCCACCCCGGCCTGTGAGTCTTGGCGAGCGATACAATTACAGTCCACAGGACAGAGCTCATTCAAGTGATAGTATTCCATATCCCGTTGCCAAGTCTCCGTAAGTGCAGGAACACCGGAAGCAAAGAAAGAGGCTCGCGGCACCGACCTCAGATGCACTGAACACACACCGCGGCCAGTGGTAGAGTTTCTCCAGTGCACCGGAACCAGAGCCCTGGGGACGACAGAAAAGACAGAACGAAGACATGGAGGTCTCAAGACACAAGACTCAAGTCAGCAAAAGTGTTCTCTCTCCTACCCAGAGAACGACATACCTAGGGGTCATATGGGATTCGACCATGATGCAGACACAATTGTCTGAATCGAGACCACCCAGAACACCCTGAGCAAAGTCAGGCTAGGTCAAGCTCTTACTGTTCGTCAGTACCAACAAATGTCAGGTCTTAGGTGGCCGTCCAGCCCAAGGGGTATGGGAGGGTCATCAGCTCTATTGCCACATCAACTGCCTCGAGTTGATGGCTGTTTTCTAGCCCTGAACTACTTCCTCCAGCAGCTGAGAGGCTGCCATGTCCTAGTGCGGGTGGACAACATGGCGGCAGTCTCCTACATAAATCACCAGGGTGTTCTGCGTTCACGCTGCTTAAACGAGCTAGCACAGCAAATCTTTCGTTGGGCTCAGGACAAGTTCCTGTCACTCAAATCAGTTTATATCCCTGGGCATCTGAATATGGGAGCAGATTTACTGTCCAAACAGAAAATATTGATGGGGGAGTTGAGACTACACCCTGAGGTTGTGAAACAAATCTGGGAAAGATTTTACAAAGCAGAGGTGGACCTCTGCACCTCCGAACAGACAGCGCAACGCCCCCCTGGGTCTGGACACAATGGAGCATACATGGCCCAGAATGGCAGAGAGACCATTTCCCCTGGTCTCTCTGCTCCCAAGAGTTCTAGCTAGCGGAGAGGAGGGACCTTCTGTCTCAAGCACAGGGGACAATATTTCATCCCCGGCCTGAAACTTCATGTTTGGCCCCTGAAGGATACTGGGCTTTCACCCGAAGTCATGAAGACCATTCTCAGTATGGTCCCTCAACTAGAAGAATTTACACCAGTAAATGGAATTTCTGTGAAAGGTGGTGCACTGCACATCATGCAGATCCAGTTGACTGCCAGATTGTTTCAGTTTTGGACTTCTTGCAGGAAAAGTTTTCAGCAGGCACATGTCCCTCCACTCTCAGGGTTAATGTGGCCGCTTTATCGGCTTGCCGCGCCGTCATTGACGGGTTACCACTTGGGAAGCATCCTATGCTTGCCGGCTTCATCCTTGGGGCCATGCTGTGGAACCAAGACTGAGGAACCAAGACTGAGGACCGTTAGAACCAAGATTCCTTCATGGGACTTAGCTATTGTCCTTGAGGGGCTAGTAGAGCCCCCCCTTTGAACCTCTAGAGTCAGCGCCTGACAAGCTTCTGACTCTAAAAATGTTTTTTCTTATGGCATCACCTCCCTATATAGGATATTCAAATTAATTAACCAAGCATTAATGCCATTGATCAGCCCTACCAAACGTGGATTTTTTTTCCACTAAGAAACAAACATTGTTATGTTATTTGATTGATATTGTGAAGCTGCTTTGATGCAATTTATATTGTGAAAAGCGCTATATAAATACACCTGACTTGACTTGACTAAAAAGAATTGGGGATTTGCAGGCACTGTCTATCTCACCATCCTGCTTAGACTTTGCCCCTGGGATGGTGAAAGCAATTTTGCATCCTCATCCTGGCTACTTACCTAAGGTTCCTTTCTCGACAGTAAATCTGGTCACTCTTGAAGCCTTCTGCCCTCCACTGTTCACAACGCCGGATCAGGAGAAACCTCACCGACTGTGCCCAGTCTGTGCTCTTCAGACTTATGTTCACTGTACTAGCCAGTGGCGTAGGTCAGAGCAACTATCTGTTTATCATGGACGCTGAAACAGGGGGGCGGCTGCCACCAAACAAACAATCTCACATTGTGTGAGGGATGCCATTGCCCTTGCCTATGAGGCACGGGGTCAAGCTTCACCCTGAGGCATTAGGGTTCATTCTATAGAGGGGTTGCTTCCTCCCAAGCTTTGGCTGGTGGTCTTGTTTGCACCCAGTCATAAGATTTTATAGTTTGGATGTTCAGACTACTCCTGGCTCACACGTCCTTGAGTCAACATCATAAGCTCATGTCTGAGACCGTTAGCATGTTTGTGAGCACAAACTATACAACTGTGATGAGTCCAGCTGGTCATACAAAGATGTTTTTCCCATTGCATTCAAACGCAGCATTTCGTTCCTACTTTTTCAGGGAACAGGGTTACAGTCAAGTAACCCAAGATGTTCACCACATTATTCTCTCTAATGGTTAAAATCCTTACTTTATCTATGCTTTTGCACTGAGCAGAACAAAGTAAGACTAGGCTAACAGCATAAAATGGCATTTTCAACATGTCATCAACATCCTCTCCATGGAAAACGCAATTATATGAGAAGTTCCAAATGACTTGAAAGGGTTTTTTCTCAGCATGAGTTTGGAAACAAGCAAACTCTAAATAAGTGCACTGATCATATTAATTAAAAAAGAACAATACAAAAAGGCCGCTAGGAGCTTTGTCTTATTTAATTGCCTCTAATTTCTTTTTACGGTAATTCTATTTACTCAAATGAACAAACTCTCCTCTAGTGATAGACTTTCCACCTCTCTTCTGTGGTAACAAAAGAACTAATGTCATTTTGTTTTTACTTTCTAATTATCCTTATTGTGCTTCCCCTTCGTTGAATTTAACAAACCAAGTCACTTTGAATTTCAGCAATCTGAAGTATGGGTGGCTGTATTTGCTTGTAATTAGACTAACAAGCTGTCTAAAATGGGCGCCTGTGATTTAAATGCAAAGTATGTAGCTGTCTGTTCTCTACTTGTTTCATAGGAACAATATTACAACAAGGCTTTACTTTTCTTAAGCAACGGCTTCCCTCTCTGTCATTGCCTATTGTGAGTCAATCAGTGGACAGGAGAGGATTGGCTCATAGAGCTAGACACATGGACACACCACACGATACATACTAATAGCTCATGTGCAGTGTGATTTATTAAAATTTATGAATTTATGAATTTTATTTTCTGAGAAAGTATATGCGTGGTGTTTGCCAGTGCATGAGTCGACACCATTATGCTAGAGTGGTTGCTTTCTGTTGGTCAGATCCAACAAATAAGAGCAATAGCCCAGCTAACAGGAAACATTCTCAGAACTTTCTGCCAAGGTTCTCTCAAAGTTATGAAGAAATATTTAGTAATGCTAACAGAAAAAGTTATCTAGTCTTTCATGATGTTCCCAAAATGTTAGCGCAAAAACCACAATTTAACCATGGTTTTGATTGTTCAGATATAAACTAAATGGGAATTTTTGTTAGCGGAGGTGACGCTGTCTTAAAGCCATATTAATAAAACAAAAATGTACTGTCTATAGTCTGCAAACCACACACAAACCTTTCATGTCAAAGTTTTTGGCTATATGCAAACAAATAAAGTCAAATTAATAACATGCAGTAGCGTAGGTTTGATTTTGAAATTGGTAGGGACGGGGACATCAATATATAAATATATTTTAAGTTTTGATCGAAATTATTGCTAGGGATATCAGTGTCACTGGATATTGGTAAGGACACGTCCCTAGCATCCCTACTAAATTCTACGGCCCTGGAAACATGATAATAATAATAATATAATCAAACAGTGATAACAATATACTGAAAACCGTGTAATTGCTGAACTGAACAGTCCAAAATTGAATGAATGAATAAATAAATAAAAAATTGCAAATCAATCCACCTATCTTTATTCACTGGTAAGAGATTCACTCAATTAATTTAATTTAAATGAAGTGTTGCCTGTACAGGTGTAGTATGCTTTGCTTCTAACTTTTGATTTCTTACTGAGATACAGTCATCAGGTTGAAAGTGCAATTTATAAGTGGTATGGATGTGTGCCATTTTTGAACAGGATGAGTTTTATAATAAAGCGCTTCTGCCATCTACTGGTTCATTTCTCTGTGTTCATGTAGAAATAGTACTAAAGTAATTTAGTCAATTGTTAAAATTAAAATTTAAATGATCTACCTTTAAAAAAAGTAATGATATACGCATAGAAAAGAGTTTTTTTTTTCAAAACATTTTTGTTCATATTAGCTCTTGAAAAATGTTTTGTGTGTGTGTCACAAGGATAGTAAACAAGGATTTTTTTACATTGTCGGATCAAAATTTTGGTTGCTATGAGGAAAACAATTTATAAATCATGCTAAATTTGAATAAATAAAAAAAACACTCAATGTTTTAAAATGTAATTTTAATTTGAGTTTAATAAGATCTGTGTCTGTGTTTTTTTCTAAATGTCTATTTAAATTAGTTGTCAATGCAACATTTCTACCTTTTAAGTTTTTTAATTGTAAGTTTTTAAGTAAGTCTTTTCATGAAATGTTTATATTTTATTTCAGCTTTATTTAATATGTTTGCTAAGTTTGCTAGTTTTAGTTAACAACAACAACAACAACATAACAACAGTAAAGGCATTACAGTTATTAAATTTGCTTAAAATTTGAAATAATGACCAGTTACAGGACATAATGTTATACAACAGAAAGCTGCATGGTTTGAAAGTGAAAGTTTGAAATTTAACTGCAATTTCTCTAATGGTCACATCTCAAGACTAAATTGAGACAGAATTATCTTGGAGGCAAATGTTTGCTATTTCCTCAGATACCATTATGAATATGGCTAAAGTCTGTGTTTTCATATGGCATGAGGCGGGCTTACGGGATGTTGACAGGGAAATACCTCAGCTGTGGTCTGAGACCCCCTACAGTTCCTGTCTCTGTGGTGCCTCCAGGTCAAGAGAGGGAAAAGAAACATACGGCCCCTCACTGAATGAATAGACTATTTGTTCAGGATCAACTATTCATTTTTTTTTTACCTTAAAAAGTGTGTTTTTTAAAATCACAGTAGCCGATCAGAAAAGTCTCATCCGCAAGAGTTTCACAAGTCACCCTAAAAGACCCCAAAGCCATTTTATAACCTCAAAAACATACTAAGCTTTAAAGTACTGGTTTTTGGTTGATACTTCATGACTTTCATGTGTGAATGTAGGCTATGACTTAGTTATACAACCAGGTTATATTTTTAAATCACTTCCTGTTAAAACTAAAATTAATTAACTTATTCTGAATGGTCAGATTTACATTTAGTGTAAAAAACTAAAATTGGATGCTATTTACACTGGATGTAAATAGAAGTAGATGTTGTTTGTACCAAGCATATTGTTTACATGCAGATAGTGATAGATAGCCTAGTACTACTGTCGTCACATTACAGTGTGAATAGATATAGCCTAGGCTAATATTTGATATCTGTCTGATCTTTACATGTGAGCAATGGTGGGTGGAGTCAGTGAGCTATTTGAACTCAGATGAAGTTTATCATTAGGTGTGTTGCCACGTGGTAGGCTACATATTTGTTTTCTCATCGCTGGTCTGGAAGGATCAATCACAGTCGTTTGTGATCAGACGATGAAGCTATGCAGAAAATAGATATTATTGTGCGGATATTCATTTATGTATCAGTTATTAATCCTCGGAATCTAAGTAGCCTATAGCCAACATATCTCCAATGATACACTGGTATAGATATTTCTTCGTTGTCACGCGCCCCCTGCAGGAAGACAGAATAGTCTCCTTCTCTTAGAAAAAGTTATTAGTTGGCAACAGTTGGTTCAGAGCAGGCGCGCGCACGCTGTAAACCTCTGCAGTTTAGAAATGATGGTTAAAATACTGCCTCAGGTTCTCATTTGCTTTTGGATAACTTTCCCATTCTGTTTCGCCGAAAAGGCTAAAGAAAGGAGCGCCCGGCAAAGAGACGCGGAGTTTACTGACAAGGTAGGCTATGATACGTTTTAAAGAAATGTTCAAATGCAAACCCATGTCAAAGATGGGGAAGATGCATCGTTCCAGATTATAAATATTTTAGTGTCCCCTTGTAATTTTTAAAATGTGTTTCAGACAGTCAGGCTGATTCGGAAAAATGGAAGTAGCTACTTCATTTAGATAAAATACTAAATTATTGCCATTGTTGAAGTGACTTTTTTTATTACGTTTGATTTCGTTTGATTGAAAATTTCAATAAAAGTTTTGCTCATATGGGAAAGGTAGAATTCAGCCTCAATGGTTTCAGAGAATATGCTTATAATTAAATAATTTATGGTAATTAGTAGGCTACTGTTGCTTTTTTTTTTTGCTCTAACACACACACACACACATACTCGGTTTTGCTTAATTTGTGGGGACTCACCATAGGCGTAATGATTTTTATACTTTGCAAACTGTATTTTCTATTCCCTAACCCTACCCCATATCACATAAAACTTTCTGCATTTTTACATTTTCAAAAAAAAAAAAACGATTTAGTAACCTATGTTTATTAATCCATTTCCTCACAATGTAGGTGATCTCAGGTTTTTCATTTGGTCCCCAAAATGTAATATAAACCTACACACACACACACACACACACACACACACACACACACACACACACACACACACACACACACACACACACACACACACACACACACACACACACACACACACACGTGAACCCTCACTGTGTGTCAATTGGTGTGTTAACAATGGCTTCCCAGACAGCAACACAGTGTTGGCCCAGATCCGGCCCACATCTGGTAGGCCAACCCATGGAATCCACATATACCAGATGTGGTCCGGATCTGGGCCGCTGCAATGTTGCTGTCTGGGTTGGCTTTGTAGTGATGTTCAAATCGCTAACTAACCTTCATATTATTGGTTAATTATTCATTCAGTTAAATCGATTCGCAAACCGTTTGTAAGAACTCGATTGTAAGAACTTTGAATGGGAGCCAGAAGTGGTTGACGTGTTGTAACCATAAACAACACAAGAGCTGACGCATGATATGTAGGCCAAACCTAATCTAAAACTAAACTGTTTCATTGAAACAAATAAATCTGGCAAAATTCTGACTATACTCGATGGCCTCAAGTGAATCTTTATAGAAAATGCTACATGCGGTAGATTTATTCCGTGAACACAGTTTAATCTATTAAATGTATGAAAATATGTATAGCGGTAAATGGACCAACAATAGTCTGCAAACCACACACAAACCTTTCATGTCAAAGTTTTTGGCTATATGCAAACAAATAAAGTCAAATTAATAACATGCAGTAGCGTAGGTTTGATTTTGAAATTGGTAGGGACGGGGACATCAATATATAAATATATTTTAAGTTTTGAAATTATTGCTAGGGATATCAGCGTCACTGGATATTGGTAAGGACACGTCCCTAGCATCCCTACTAAATTCTACGGCCCTGGAAACATGATAATAATAATAATATAATCAAACAGTGATAACAATATACTGAAAACCGTGTAATTGCTGAACTGAACAGTCCAAAATTGAATGAATGAATAAATAAATAAAAAATTGCAAATCAATCCACCTATCTTTATTCACTGGTAAGAGATTCACTCAATTAATTTAATTTAATCTGATTCATTCAGCTGCTCACTGGAGCAGAGACTTTGGTAAAGTGGCCAAGTACGATCAAGATGACCTTTGCATTTAGTACACTTCTTGGTGAATTTTGAAATGCTTTTGGTTGGCTAACTTTAAAACGCAAGCGAGTAATATATTACCAAACACATAACTTTCCACATTCTTATCAGCGGATGCAAACAAACCACACCACTAAGACTCATTTGGATTTTTTATGTCCCACTGGTGTTTATACATATGGGTATGATTCCATAAAACCTGTGAGAGATGGTCTTGGTCTGTAAAACCACCACAAGGCAATAGAGAACTGTCATTATTGAAAAAACCCAAGAAAGTGGATTATATTTACTCACTGGATGAAAACTCAAGAAATCTGACTAGAAAAGGCTAAAAGACTAAAGGCCGGTTCAAACCAAGGACGATAACGATAACCAATGATAAAGATATTGTTTTAAAAATAATTCAAAATTTATAAGAATAGCACCTATAACTTCACACCTATAATAAAAACAGCACTTTTTTGCCAGCTCATGAATGATACAAACATTTATAGCCAATCAGAGCTTGAACATTTAAAGCGGCAAACAGCTTAACTGCATACAATTTTTAATAAACAGAAGTTATTGTCCATTGGTGTGGATGCTAATATAGCTATTGTTATAGTTATCTTTATAGTTATTGTTTTTGGTGTGAACAGGCCTTAATTCAGATATTTTATAGTTATTATTATTTCAACAAACAGCAATATATGATTACAGTGTAAGAAAAATTCCTCAAAATTTTCAAAAGTCTGCCAGAATACCTGTAAATATTCATGTCTTGTGTAAGAGCTTAAAGGGATAGTTCAACCAAAAATGAAAAGTCTGTCATCATTTACTTACACTCAAGTTGTTCTAAACCTGTATGACACAACATTTTGAAAAATGTCGGTAACCAAATGTAGTGATGAACCCCAATGACGTCTATAGTATGCAAAAAATAAATTAAAAATACTATAGAAGTCAATGGGGCCCATCAACTCTTTGGTTATAGACTTTCTCTTTAAAATATATTCTTTTGTGTTCAGCAGAAGAAAGAAATTCATACAGGTTTGGAACAACTTGAGTAAATGATAACAACATTTTAATTTTTGGGTGAACTATCCCATTGAATCAAGTGAACAGGCTGTGACTGTGGTCAGGGGATTTAACACAAGTTAACATATGTTTTCATTGTTTTTGCCATTTCGGCACAAATCTGTATGCGTCTTCAAGAACAGGGTCATGGTGCTCTCCCACCCACAGCAGACTGTGCATCATGGTGAATCAATGTCATCCTCATTAACAAGCCAAAAGACTCTGTAAAGTGCTGAAATATTTCCATGCCTCTTTCTTCATGTTTTTGTCATTAGTACCAGCCATGCATGCAGGGTGTACCTGGAGTGCAAGGCAGGGATGGGAACCCGGGGATAAATGGCATTCCAGGAACACCAGGAATCCCTGGGAGAGATGGATTTAAAGGCGAGAAGGGAGAGTGTGTGACAGAAAGGTTTGATGATCCCTGGAAACCTAACTTCAAACAGTGCGCTTGGAATTCATTAAACTACGGCATTGATCTAGGCAAAATAGCTGTAAGTATAATGTTCTAAGAGCTATTCAACTCCCTTATATTCTCTGAATGTACTTTGCTCATGGGTGCTCAGTTTTGCTGCCATGTTGTTTTGAACCAGTCATAAATGGTATGTGACTAATGACTCTGGAGCCTCAGGAAATGACATCATCACAACACTGATTGGCTGATGGCCCTGCAATAACATAAACAAAAAACCTTCGCTAGTGAAAAAGCTATAAGAAGGGGCTAGGGCCTTGCCAGCCAAACTTTAAGCTTACGACTGTCACATTGCGATGGTAAAATGAATAAATAATGAATGAATTATGAATGAAGAGAATATCAACAAAAAACAAACAAATGACTACCAATATGTTTGAAAAAAAACAGTTTTTCTTGAGCTAATAAATAATTTAAAACATAAATTATTAATTTAACAATAAGGTTCCATTAATTTAGTGGCTTAGTAATAATCACAGTAATAATTAACTTTATTAACTTAATAAAATCTCTGAATGTCATTTACTTGATTGTTTGAGTTAAAATACCAAAATAATTGACTAAAAATCCAACAGTTAATTTTGTCTAAAATGTAGTTATATTTAAAAAAAATTTCACTAAAAGAATTTGTAACGCTTCCTTTTACGATACAGTACCTACAGTGTACTTACAGTGTACTTACCTAGAAAGTACTGGCTAATATAAGGTAAGTATATGGGTTAGGGGTAGGTTTAGGGGTAGGTTCAGGGTTAGTACCTAGTTATTACCCATGTAATTGTAATTACTAAAATAAGTACTGAGTATGTACATGGGTAACTGGACTGTAAAAGGAAGCGTTACCAGAGAATTTAGTATTTGACTAACCAATTATTTATTTATAATAGGCTACACTTAATATATTTGTGAAATTTCTATCAAAATATTTGAGAATGGAAAATGAAACTGTTCTGTTTCAAGAACCACAAAACATTACTTAATTCAAATCAATATTATTAATATATTAACACATTCTTAAGAAATGTAGTAAGTTTACTCAATTTAAACAACGCACCCCTCCCCACCCTCTGACGTGAAGACAACTCAACGGTTGAGTGAGCGCGGGCTGTTTGAATTCTCTCCAGTCTCCAGAACAGTTCTCTCTTCTCAACGGCGCAGAATTGGTGCATTTCCTTTGTGAAATTCAGGTTTGTGTATGTTTTAATTTTATCAATAAAATCATTACTGCTTTAAATCATTTTATTTAATGCAAAACAACATACTGTGACGCAATGTGAGTCACCTTCGCTGATTGAAATGCCTGATGCCTTGCATAAAACACACACTTTATTCCTAAAGATAATGAATATAATTAATTTGGATGATAAAATGTCCTCAGAACTGTGCACTGTTTGTTTATTGGCAGGTTATGGAGTCAGTCGCGTCGCATTATCTTTCGGAGTGAAACGCAGGACGGCGGTCTGAAGTTCGAAGTTTACCCGCAGAGCGCGAGTTCTACCAGAAAGACTCGGGAGATAAAATGATGTAACAAAAGCTTATTAACAGCCTAGCAGGCATTTATAAAGTTATTTGGCGTAGCCCCGGTCTGTAGCGCGCAATCCGAGGATAGCGGAATCTGCATATCCTGCCTGAAGACGAAGGCAGTGGAGCAGCCGACCCCCCGGGAGGAATGGGAGGGACAATCCTTGTGGTGGTGGTGGGGAGGATGGAGGTAATTGTTTTGCGTCAGCATCTGCGAACTCAGACATGCGTAAGCAGCCTACCAATCTTTTATACTGCAAGTATTAGAACACGATTGGTTAGATGTGAAGGCAATAAGTGGCGTAACGATTTAGTCTTCCTGGCAGAACTTATGCTAAAGCTTTCATTTCATCTCAGGCACGAGAGCCAGCGCTGATACGGTGGAAATTGCACAACAGACTGGTTGATTACACTTGAATTATTATTTTTTAAATATTTAGTTTTTACTTAGAATATTTTTTATATGAGTTTAAATGTAGGCAATGGTGTATACATGTTAAAAGAATATACAATATGCTGTAGCCTATTGCTGTACTCATAGACAATAAAGGCTGATGACATGTATAACGTTGTGTGCAGTACTTGCTTTACAAAGGTCTACAGGAAATTAAATTATTAAAGTTAATATTACTCATAAATAAAAACAATTAATATTATATATATATATATATATATATATATATATATATATATGTGTGTGTGTGTGTGTGTGTGTGTATTACGTTTTCCTCAATTATTTCTACTCAATTTTATTTGTTAATGTACCAAATGCAGTTACTCAGATCTACTTAATTTTTTACTTACATTTACTCAGTTCAAATGTAATTGATTTCATTGCGTTAAAATTTAATCAGTATTTTTAAGTGTAAAAATGTTTCACCAAAAAAAAATTGTAAATCATAGTAAAAGTTTTTAGAGTGTACTTTACACTTGTTAACATACATTATAAGTTAAAATACTTCTAAAGCGTTTGTTCATTTCAATATTTACTAATGCATTAACTAACATTAACTGATAGGACCTTACTGTACAGAGTTACCCAATTTTTTAATAATTATAAAACATACTTATTTTATACTTAATATTGGTAGTTCTCATCTCAAGTTCTGAGAGTACATCATTGTACAAGTCACAAATGGTCTAGCTGCAAAAGTTCAAATATTAGCACAACCAAAGCTCAAATTGGATCTGAAAATTCTGCGTGCGCATATGACCGGAACTCTATGCAGCTCTTATACTCTACATTGGAAATGAATAGCTTCCGTCGTTTGTAGGAGATGAAAAGTTAAAAGGATGACATCTGTGATTGGACAAACTGCCCCAAACTCACACCATTGGTTGAGCCAGAAGATAATATGTTAGACTGCTCAAACAAACACAACGTTTTGAAAGTGCTACAGTGTTCACAGTCTTCAGGAAATCAGCAGACAAATTAAATGGATTGGAAGCATTTTAACTTCCCAAAAAAATGACACACTTCACCTTTAACATCAATGGTAATGGCTTTAAACGTGAGCGCAGCAGTGATGATGTAGTAGTTTAGGTCAAACTGTTAGTTTGCATTAGCCTGGTTCCTTCGACAAAAACTAGGGATGCACCGATATCACTGTCTTTTTCCAGAACGATTCCGATGCCGATTCTTTAATATTTGATACTTGCCAATACCAATACCTGTATTTTCTCTGCATTTGTAATTTTTTAATGTATTGGGTAGAGAAACCAAAATAATATGAATCATATTAGTCTATTATATTGCTATATCATATTTATCTATCATTTAAAGCTGCTTCAGCAAGACTCAGTGCT
Source organism: Meda fulgida (assembly GCA_030578275.1). Lineage (NCBI taxonomy): Eukaryota > Metazoa > Chordata > Actinopteri > Cypriniformes > Leuciscidae > Meda > Meda fulgida. The sequence goes on from CM060634.1 coordinate 14,319,793, forward strand.
GAGGATTGGGTCAGTGGTTCATGTTTAGATACTAGTAAAATATCACAATTTAGATACTACAGCCAAAAATACTGCCTAATTAATGTGAATTTAAAACATTATTAAAGACAAGTAATGAGTCAGTAATAAAATATGAAGAACAAATAATCAAAATATAAATAGGACAAATGAATACAATAGAACAATTGTTCATTACTGTAAACGTTAAATATAGATGGATCTTTATAAAGTTACAAAATGTATTTATTTAGTCAAGAGCAGTGAGTGATTTCTTTGCAGGTTTATTAGGCTGCTGTCCCTTTAAGACCGAATGCATGGGTACAATATGAATACTGTCTACGTGCAGTTGAGATATAACCGACTATGTTTACTAGGATATTCGCAAAGACGGGTGATTTTACAATATTTTATGTGAATTTGTCTGTACCAAGAACAAGCACAAGAATGAATAGTATTCTCTCTCTCTCTCTCTCTCTCTCTCTGTGCGCATGTGGCTGAGCGAGTTGAGCGTGGCTATGAGAGCAAATGTGCAGGTGTGCTTTTCAAACTTTTCTATCTCTTTTCTTTACTAAAAAAAATTAGCATAGTCTAGTTCAAGAGACCCATAGCGATGTACAAAATGAAGTAAATTGGGCCATGGAATGGGATGGGCTTTCCGTCTTGAGTCATAATAATTAACTTGGCACTGGAGTTGCTGTTCTTTTCTCTAAAAATTTCACCCCTGTTTCTTACGAAGTGGATGAGATTATAAAAGGAAGAATTTTAAAAATTAGAGCTGTTGTTGAGAATCAAGTTTTTGTTTTTATGTGCGTATATGCTCCTACTGCTACTACAGATAGAATAGTTTTTTTAGACTCCTTATGTTTGGCTTTACAAAAGTGTACTAATGCTGATTTTTTAATTCTTGGTGGTGATTTTAACTGTACTGAAAAAAAACATGGATAGAAATCACCTTGAACCTCACATGTTGTCACGTAAAAGGCTTATACAACTTAACACAAATGAACTTAGTGATATATGGAGGACTTTTCATCGGGATTGTAGACAATATACATGGACTCATGTTCGAGATAAGATTGTGTCTTTGGCAAGGTTGGACAGATTATATTCTTTTAGTCATCAGAGTAATGTTTTTAAAAGTTGTAGTATTTTCCCAGTTTCTTTCTCTGATCACTGTATGGTTCAAAGTTCTGTTTTTTTTAGCTTTGTAAAACCACAGAGTGCATACTGGCACTTTAATAATGCTCTTTTAAATGATAGAGAATTTAAAGATATTTTTGAATTTTTTTGGAAGGATTTTAGAGACTCGAAGTCAACACAAAAAATGTTACTGCAAATATAGACAGGTCCATGAAAGTTTTAGAGATGGAAATTGTACAATTGCAAGAGCAGTTAGAATATAATGGACACTGGACTTTTATGAGGGGTATTGCAGAGAAAAAAATCCAATTTGGATGATTTATTGGAGACGAAAGCAAAAGGGGCTTTGATTAGGTCACGTTTTCAAAACGTGGACCAAATGGAAGTACCATCCAAGGTTTTTTTGGCCTGGAGAAAAAGAATGGTCAAAAAAGTTTTTTTCATTCATTACGATCTGACTGTGGGAAAATGTTGACTGATGTTAATGAAATACGCAAAAGAATTTCTAGTTTTTATAAAGAGTTATATAAATGTGAGCTAAAAAGAAGAACAAAACATAAATACTTCTTTAAAAAAAAAAGCTACCTCAAGTTTCTATTGAGTCTAATGGGGATCTTAGTGGTGAGCTACGTCTGGATGAGCTGAAAAAAGCACTCCAGAGTATGACAGTTGGGAAGGCCCAAGGTATAGATGGTCTTACGGTCGAGTTTTTTAAAGCTTTCTGGTCCGTGGTGGGGAAAGATTTGCTTGAGGTTTTAAATGACAGTTTTACAAATGGTAATTTGCCTTTGAGCTGTCGTAGAGCTGTCCTTACCCTTCTACCAAAAAAAGGAGACCTCACAGAAATTAAATGTTGGAGACCAGTGTCAGTGTTGTGTAGTGACTATAAGATACTAATAGACAAGGGGTTTTAGAGCAAGTGATTCACTCTGACCAAACATATTGTATCCCGGAGAGGTCTATTTTTGATAATATATGGTTTATCTGCGATATTTTTGACTTGACTAAAATGAAAGAGTTTGATGTTGGGCTAATCTCTTTAGATCAGGAGAAGGCCTTCGATAGGGTTGAACACCAATATCTTTTAAAAACTCTAGAGGCTTTTGGTTTTATTAAAGGTTTTATATAATGATATTGAATGTATTCTTAAGGTTAACGGTGGCTTATGTGCTCCTTTTAAAGTGGAAAGAGGTGTAAGACAAGGTTGTTCTTTGTCGGGTATGTTATACTCTATTGCAATAGAACCTCTTCTATGTAAGGTTAGAGAAAACATAAAATGTTTAAGTTGAACTTTTTCTGGTCAAACTTTTTCACTATCAGCTTATGCTGATGATGTAGTGGTCTTAATTAGTGACCAAAATGACATTGATACAGTGGTAAATATTTTAAATGATTTCAAAGAAATATCTTCAGCTAAGGTAAATTGGGCAAAAGTGAAGCGATTTTGGTTGGACATTGGTTACAGGGTGCACCAAAGCGGGTGTATTTCTGAAAGATGATTCTACTGTTAAAAAAAAAAAGAAAAACTGGGATGATGCCTTTGAAAAAGTAAAAGGAAGATTAAGTAAATGGAAGTGGTTGATTCCAAAGATGCCGTACAGGGGGCGCACTTTAATTATTAACAACCTTGTAGCTTCTACTTTGTGGCATCGTTTAGCATGTGTGGACCCTCCTCTGTGTTTACTCTCTGAGATTCAGAAGGTTTTGGTTGATTTTTTGGAGGAAAAGTTACACTGGGTATCCCAAAGTGTACTTTTGTTTAGTTTGTGTAGTTTGTTCGTGTAGTTTGTACTTTTGTTTAGTTAGTGTAGTTTGTTTTGGTTACTTAAAGAACCACTGATTTATGGAACCCGTTTTGAAAATGTAGTAAACAGTTCTTATTTTCCTGCAAACACTGTACTATTAATTAAAGCAAGAATTACGATATTGGGACATTTAGTAAATATTGCTCCACCGGACTTGGACAATATTGAGAAGACGGCAGAAAAGTTGGGATTTAAATCTTCTTAGGTTGGTTCATCGACTTTTAATGAAGTGGAGGTCAGTTCTTGAAGAAGAGGAGTTGAAAACCATCAAAGACTTTTGTAGAGGTGTCATAAAACCAAAGGAGGATGACCCTTTCCATATTTTAAGCCTGTCACCTAAAATAGATGAGTACGAAGGTCCTTTTTTGGAAAAGAAAGATGTATTGGAAAAGAAAGATGTATGTTCAGTGCTGATTCATTTAATGTGAAAGATGTGTATAAAAATTGTGTGAAAGTTTTTAACAGAAAAGTTTTACATAACAGGAGTGATACACCATGGCGTAATTTCATTGGGCTTAGTAGAGATTTTAGACCACAATGGAGAGCACTATATACAGTAAGCCACCGTTACCTAAGAGAGCGTTACCTATAAGAATCTTACATGGAGTTAGCTGTGAATGCTTTTATTTTTGTAATAAACCCAGACATTAGTTCTGATTGTCCTTTTGCTTGCAGAGAGAAACCATTTTTCATGCTTTTATATATTGCGATAGATTGAGACCATTATTTATTGTTGTAGAGTCTTTTTTTAAGGCTTTTAATAAAAAATTCTCTATGCAAATGTTTATTTGTGGTTTTAAATATGTAAAGAGAAAGGCGTCTGTGTGTCAGTTGTTAATTTAATTAATAAACAAATTAATTTAATAATTTCTATTAATAAACAACATGGGAGGAGAGCATCCGGTCACACACTGATGTCCATGAAAAAGGACTGATGTCCATAATGCTGCTTGCTTACTAGTGTGTTTGGGGTCATTGTCTGGTTGAAACACCCATTTCAAGGGCATTTCCTCTTCGGCATAAGGCAACATAACCTCTTTAAATATTTTGATGTACTCAAACTGATCCATGATCTTCTGTTGTATGTGATAAATTGGCCCAACACATAGTATGAGAAACATCCCCGTATCATGATGCTTGTGCCATCATGCTTCACTGTCTTCACAGTGTACTGTGGCTTGAATTCAGTGTTTGGGAGTCATCTGACAAACTTTCTGTGGCCCCTAGACCCAAAAAGAACAATATTGCTTTAATCAGTCCACAAAATATTGCGCCATTTCTCTTTAGGCCAGTCAATGTGTTCTTTGGCAAATTGTACCCTCTTTAGCACATGTAATTTTTTCAACAATGTGAATTTGCGGGGGCTTCTTGCTGATAGCTTGGCTTCACATAGGTGTCTTCTAATTGTGACAGTACTCACAGGTAACTTTAGTTCCCTTTCGTTGTCACTCCGAGTTACGTCAGATGACGACGAATGGGGTTTCGCTTAGAACACCTATCGACTTTGAGTATACAAAACGAGCCAATGGCAAAGAAATGCCATGGGTCTGCGGAATTTGCATGACGTAACTCCGCCCCACCTCGTGGGTATAAAAGGAGGACGCCGGCAACATGCAGTTATGTTTTCGCTCAGGAGCCAAGAGTATTTCTTCACTCCACAGTCATTTCTGACTTCGCTCTACAAGACGAGCCACTCTCTCTCCGGTGTTGGTGTGACGGCGATCTGTAGCGAGTTCACAGTGCCTGCTGATCTGTGCAGTGATCTGCCAGTGTGTGTGTGTCTCCCCGCTCGCTTCAACATCGCAGAGTTTTTTCTCCTCTCATAAAAGAGCTTGCACGCGGCACGTCTTTTTAAAGACAGCTCGCCCGTGCATTTCTGGTTGCGGCAGATTGGTATCGGACTCTGATGGGCACGAGCGCTGTCTAGTGTGTTTGGGCATTGATCATGCTTGAACAGCGCTCGTGGATGATTCATGTTCTCTCTGTGGGAACATGATCATCGCGTCATTTAGGTCGAGACTCGGTGAACTCGCAAGAGTGAGAGTCCCCTCATCCACCCCCTGATCTTCGGCTGGTGGCCAGGGTGACCTGAGGGTGATGGTCTGGAACAAGGCGCCGACTCTGTGTCCGCAACCCCAGCCCCCCTCTTCAATGACGGTGCCCGCTAGCGAACAGGTGATTCCACGAGTCTACCCTCGGGTGGCTCGTGTGTTTTCATTTGAAGCTACAGAGGATGGTGCTATGTCTGTAGCAGCATCAATAGGTGGGCTTGATTCTTCTGGAAATGACGACTTGTCACAGCTGCCACCTTCCAGTGCATATGGCTGTGCCTGAGTCTGATCCGGAGATGACGGCCATGCTTTCCCAGGACGATTGGTTTTTGGGTAAGGCCGCCGACCCGCGTCCACGGCAAACCCCAATATCTTTCTTCCCGGACGTGCATGATGAGATCTCGACGTCCTGGAAGACCCCCTTGTCTTCTCAGGACCGCTCGTTGGTCTCATCCGCCTTTCCTCCCCTCAACGGGGCCGCTGCCCATGGGTACACTGGGGTCCCCCCGGTTGAACGCTCTGTTGCGATGCTACTGTGTCCTCAGAGTGCTTCCCGGCGCAATCCTAAGCACCCGTCCGAAGCCTGTAGTTCTTTTCGTCTACACTAATCTGTGGCGAAATCCTATATTGCCACAGGACAGGCAGCCGCCTCACTGCATCCCATGACCGTTCTGCTGGTCTACTTGACCCAGATGCTCACGGATATGCATGAGGGCGGGACTGACTCGAGGCTCTTCAATGAGCTGCGCGCCGCCACTGACCTTGCTCTCAGAGCGACGAAGGTGGCCGTACGCTCTCGGAGTCAGGTGATGTTCACCATTCTGGGGCTGACCGGTCTGATGTGCAGAATGTCGGGTGGACTCATCTGCTCGACACCTCCATATCCCAGGTCGGCCTCTTCGGCGGTGCGGTTAAGTGCTTCCGCCCAACAGTTCTCAACCGCCCGTGAGCAGATTGAGGTTATTCTGGCCGTTCACCCGGGCTGGCTTTGGAAGACCATGGGGGGATGCCTCAGCCCTCTCCAGCCCCGAGAGATGGGACTCTTTCCAGGAGTTGGTAGCAGGGCCACTCCTTTCCCCGGTGGAGGGCTGGGGAAGAATCCTTATTCAGAAAGAACTGACTCTCTCGTCTCTGAGCATACAGAGTTCACGAACGACACGGTGCGCCGCCCCCGAGCCGTGCACCCCTCGTCCCCCTCTGTCTCAGAGCCGGATGACAGTGTGTGCTGTCCCTGGACCGTACCGCTCTCATCCCCCTCTGTCGCCAGACCCCTGGCAGAGCAGGCCCCCGCGGAACGCTTGAACTTCCCTGGCCTCCTCTGTCAGGGTGCGGTTATGACCGTGCCCCCACTCCGGGCCGCTATGCCGTCCACGTCTGGGCCGGTCATTCCGCTTCGCTGCACCACCGAGGGGACGTCTGTGGTTCGTTGACTCCGCTGGCACAGTTCTTGGGAGCCTGCCCAGAGCTTCCCTATCTGTTCCGCTGGGTCGTGCGAACCATCGGCTCAGCTATGCGATTCAGTTCGCACGGTCTCCTCCCCGCTTCAGGGGAGTCCGCTCCTCTATGGTCGGTGGCTACGCCCCTATCATGAGAGCGGAGGTTGCTACCCTACTGGCGAAGGGTACGATTGAGACTGTCCCTCCAGCCGAAATGAGGTCCTGGTTTTCAGCCCCTACCTCATTGTCCCGGAGAAATCTGGTGGGTTATGGCCAATCCTGGACCTTCACAGGCTGCCGTTCAAGATGCTCCTGGCCAAACGCATTCCGGATGTGTGCAGCCACAGGATTGGTTTGCAGCGATCGACCTGAAGGACGCCTACTTTTATGTTTCCGTTCTCCTTCGACTCAGACCATACCTACGGTTTGCTGTCAGGGCGCGCGCATATCAGTACGCTGTACTCCCATTCGGGCTAGCCCTGTCTCCTCGCCCCTTCTCAAAGGTTGTCGAGGCAGCCCTTGTTCCTCCATGGGAACACGGGATTCGCATCCTGAACTATCTCGGCAACTGGCTGTCCTAGCTCACTCTCGAGACCAGTTTTGCGAACACAGGGACCCAGTGCTCCGGCACCTAGCTCGTCTGGGCCTTCGGGTCAACTGGGAAAAGAGTAACTTTGCCCTGTGCAGAGGATCTCTTTATTCAGTGTTGACTTGGTCGCCTTCTCCACTCAGCCATTGCTGACTTGCCTGAGACTTTCAAGCGCAAGAGTGTGGTTCCACTGAAGTTTATCAGAGGCTCCTGGGGCATATGGCATCTTCAGCCGCGGCAACGCCGCTCGGATTGCTTCATATGAGACCGCTTCAGCTTTGGCTTCGCGACCGAGTCCCTGAGGTGGGCATGGCAACACGGCACCCTCCGAGTACCAGTTACTCCGACCTGCCGTCAGTACTTCACCCCGTGGTCGAACCTCAGTTTTCTACGGGCTGGAGTGCCCCTGGAACGAGCTTCCCGGCATGTTGTTGTCTCAACCAATGCCTCCACCACGGGCTGGGGCGCCATGTTCTATGGACATGCTGCCGCGGGCTCCTGGGCAGGACCCCAGCCCCTATGGCATGTCAATTGCCTTGAGTTGCTGGCAGTACGCCTTGCCCTGCACCCCTTCGGGCGTTGCTCAGGGGTCAACACGTACTAGTCCGGTCAGACAATACCGCCACTGTAGCGTACATCAACCATCTAGGTGGTCTATTCCCGGAGCCCTGAACTGTGCAGCTGACAAGCGCTCACGGCTTAAGCCCCTCCCTGGAGAATGGCGACTCCGTCCCCAGTCGGTTCAGCTGATTTGGGATCAGTTGGGGGACGCACAGATAGATCTGTTTGCCTCTCACGACTCGACCCATTGCGTCCTGTATTATTCCCTGACCGATGGCACGCTCGGCACGGATGCAAAACTGGCACACAGCTGGCTGCGGGGCCGCAAGTATGCGTTTCTCCCAGTGAGCCTTCTTGCGCAGACCTTGCGCAAGGTCAAGGAGGACGAGGAGCAGGTCGTTCTGGTTACGCCGTACTGGCCCACCAGGACCTGGTTCTCCGAACTAGTACTCCTCGCGACAGCACCTCCTTGGCCAATCCCTCTGAGGAAGGACCTCCTTTCTCAGGGACGGGGCAACCTATGGCACCCTCGTCCCGATCTTGGAGCCTCCACGTGTGGCTCCTGGAAGGGACGAGGCAGGTTTGAGTACCCTACCACCTGTGGTGGTGGCTACCATCACTTCCGCTAGAGCGTCATCCAACGAGACGCCTATGCGTTGAAATGGAACCTCTTCGTCAGCTGGTGCTCTTCTCGCCGAGAAGGCCCCCCGGAGGTGTTCGGTCGGTGTCGTGCTTTCCTTCCTTCAAGATGGGTTGGAGCGAAGGCTGTCTCCCTCCAGCCTCAAAGTTTATGTTGCCGCTATCACCGCACACCATGACTGGGTAGAAGGTAAGTCCTTAAGGAAGCACGACCTGATCGCCAGGTTCCTGAGAGGAGCCAGGAGACTGAATCCTCCTCGCTCTCCTCTCGTTCCCTCTTGAGACCTCGCGGTGGTTCTAACTGCCCTGCAGAGTGCTCCCTTTGAGCCTTTGCAATCAGTGGAGCTTAAGCTCCTGTCAATAAAGACAGCGCTCCTGGTTGCACTGACCTCTGTCAATAGGGTAGGGGACCTGCAAGCATTCTCCGTCGACGAACCGTGCCTGGAATTCGGGCCGACTAACTCTCACGTGATCTTGAGACCCCTGCCTGGATATGTGCCTAAGGTTCCCACCACTCCCTTCCGGGACCAGGTGGTGAACCTGCAAGCGCTGCCCTCGGAGGAGGCAGACCCAGCCTTGGCACTGCTCTGTCCAGTACGCGCTCTCCGCGCTTATGTAGACAGAACGCAGTGTTTCAGGACCTCAGACCAGCTCTTTGTCTGTTATGGTGGGAAGCTGAAGGGAAAGGCTCTCTCCAAGCAGAGGTTGTCCCACTGGATAGTGGACACCATTGCTTTGGCATACCAGCAGCAAGGTCGACCGTGCCCCCTTGGTGTGACTGCCCACTGGCATCCTCTTGGGCTCTAGTGCATGGCACCTCGCTAACAGACATCTGCAGCGCTGCAAGCTGGGCGACACCTAACACATTCGCCAGATTCTACAATCTCCGAGTGGAGCCAGTGTCCTCTCATGTACTCGCTTCAACCAGCTAGTATTGGACCTGCTCAGGTGTCTTCGCTTGCTCGCCATTCCACTCCCCGGACTGGATGCGTGCGATATTCTCCTCAGGTGAGCTTTTTCGAAGGCCCTGAGTTCCTCCAGCACTCCTGACGCTGGCGCCAGTGTCTATTGCCTGTGCGTCGGGCTAGGTGCCTCCCGTGTGCATGGTCCCTCTCCGGAGCTACCCCCACATGTGTATTCCCACTGTAAGCCTCTCCGAGCATGTGTCTTTCCCTTGGCAAGCCACCTTGCCATCCCTGGGGTTGAAACATTCCACCTGTGGCTGGACACCCCAGTGTTCTCCATATGCATCCTTCGGGTCATGTGTGTATTTTCTATGCCCCCCCCCCCCCCCGTTGGGTTGGTGTTAATTGCATATTTGCTCTAAACTATGGGATATGCTTCCCAGTGTACCTTGGTATTCCTGTGTTAAACTGGCGTGATTAGACTGGTAACCCCATTCGTCGTCATCCGACATAACTCGGAGTGACAACGAAAGGGAACGTCTCGGTTACGGATGTAACCCTCGTTCCCTGAGTAGGGAACAGAGACGTTACATCAGCCTGGCACTTCCGCTTGAGCTGATCGCCTGAGCTCAGTCTTGGCTCCTCAGCGAAGAAACATAACTGCATGTTGCCGGCGTCCTCCTTTTATACCCACGAGGTGGGGCGGAGTTAAGTCATCCAAATTCCGCAGACCCATGGCAGTTCTTTGCCATTGGCTCGTTTTGTATACTCGAAGTCGGTAGGTGTTCTAAGCGAAACCCCATTCGTCGTCATCCGACGTAACATCTCCGTTCCCTACTCAGGGAACGAGGGTTACATCCATAACCGAGACGATTCTTCGATCCATTCGAATGGTAATTTTCTGTTTTCTCCCACGTCTTTCTGGTTTAGGTTGCCATTTTAAAGCATTTGATATCATTTTAGCTGAGCAGCCTATCATTTTCTGCACTTATTTATATATTTTACCCTCTCCAATCAACTTTTTAATCAAAGTGTGCTGTTCTTCATAACAATGTCTGGAATGGCCCATTTTACTCAGATATTCAGAGAGAAATGCACTATAACCACCACAGTACAGTATAGTACAGTACTCCATTTGTCCTTAAATAAGGGCCACTTGTTTGACACCAGATTTTGTCCGAATGGATAACCTCACTAATTGAACTCCACACTGCTATTATTTGGAACACACCCCTCTCAGCTAATGATTCAATTACACAGAATAAGCATTCTACACCTACTAGTAATTTATTTGCCATGTAGAAATATAATTTCTACCAGAAACAGTGATTGATCTGGTTAGTGATGTTGGACTGCAATTATTTTGAACACAACTGTATAGGTTGCCTCTTCAAACATTAATTCGGTGATTTAACAAAGGAAAATGTCTTGATTTCTCTGTCACAGGAGTGCACATTCACCAAGCAGCGTCCAGACAGTGCTCTGCGTGTGCTGTTCAGCGGTTCGCTCAGGCTTAAGTGTAAGACGGCCTGCTGTCAGCGCTGGTACTTCACCTTTAATGGGGCAGAATGCACTGGACCGTTACCCATAGAATCCATCATTTACCTGGACCAGGGCAGCCCTGAACTCAACTCCACCATCAACATACACAGGACGTCCACAGGTATCATTTACAAACTATCTTCATCCTTTACGCTTTATGCAAGATAAGGTCTTTTTTTTTAAGCCAGTAAATTGCAAAAATGATCCATAATTTACATAGACAAATAAGATAAACACTGCTTAGACTCTTAAAAAGAAACTTAACATGTTAAAATGTATCTGTGCAATAGAAATATTGTAATATGCTGCCACAAATTCATTAATTCCCATATATTCTAAAATTAAAAGCTTGATGTTATAAAAATATTTTGAACCATTATACTTGTTTATGGCTGCATGTTTGAATCAGACACTGCAATTATGCAGATGCATTTCACATCTATTTATGGCTTTGTGGTTTCCAAACAATGCCACATAGCAAACATAAAATGGACTCTACACCACCAAAATATACATACCATTAAAATATACACTCCGCATATATTGTGTATTTTCAAGAATTTTGTTTATTTAAAACTCAATTTTTTAACCACGTTCATTGATTACATGACTGACACTTTCTAACGATCACAAACTGTTTTTTTTAAAAAAAGCTATTCTTTTTGAAATACCATTATTTCATAACCCATAATCCCCTATCTTACACATTTCATATTTTTGAATGTAGAAAAAGAGTCTCATGCAGATTTCTTTGTCACATGGATTCCTTTGAGTATTCGTTTGTGTGGTTGAAGGCAGTTTGGCAGTTTTCGTAACCGTCTATGCAGCAATTACAGAGACCAGAGGAATTTGAGAGCTCTTTGTGGTTTCTCACCAGCTCACATCTCAGCATACACTAATTCATCTTATCTGTATATACAGCCATTTTAATTCATTTTGCAAAACTGAACAGTGCACACAGACACACACACACAGACACGCACACACAGACACGCACGCACACACACACACACACACACACACACACACACACACACACACACACACACACACACACACACACACACACACACAACATTATTTATAAATAACTGACAGCACTAATTAACCTGTGATTTTAATAAAAAAAAATTGTTACTTTTTAAAATACTTAAACATATCTATTCTTTAGTAAGTTCAAATAAGTATTGTGTTTGTATGTTTGTGTTTATAATTAGGTTTAATATTATGTTTAATTATTATGCTTATATAATTCATTAATATTACAAATAAATACTAATGACAAAACAATGCAAGAGAAATTTGTGTCTGCCTCCGTAACAACACATTTATTCCATTATGCAGTATTGATGAGCGCTACTGCTTGTGCTTTTTTCTGCCAGTCGAGGGGCTCTGCGATGGAATCCAGGCTGGTCTGGTGGATGTTGGCATTTGGGTGGGCACTTGTGCCGACTACCCTCGCGGGGACGCGTCTACAGGATGGAACTCTGTATCCAGGGTGATCATCGAAGAGCTTCCAAAATGAGCATCCCTTCTAACTGATCACTGTCGCTGTCACCATGGCAATTGAAGACAGTGACATCATGTTCCTTTCACAGAAAGGACCTTCCTCATAGAAATTGGACAAATTAAAGCTAATGGTGTTGCTTTGAGCCTGTGCTTCCTGTATTAGATTATGATTCGGCTCAGTTAAGAGGGATTCAGTATGCTCAATTTAGGTAGTAAAGAGAATTAGAGAGAATTAAGTATCATGTTAGTAGTATGGTTCTTTGGACAATACCATGATACAAATTTGAATGATGAAAAAGTACCTTGTACTATGTAAATATCATGGTAAATGAATATGCTATTGAAACAGTACCATTTTGTTACCCTAAGATGTCATCACTGTACCATGTTATTGCCATCATTTTTTTTTTTACGTAGAGAGTCCAACAAAGATGATCCTTGCTTTGCTAATATTTATTTAGTGGTCTTCTTTGTGCCTGTATGACTAGAACTCAACATATTTTTGTATCCATTGTGTTTTTTTTTTAAATGACCAAAAACAATGAAGACAAGTCAGGGTCATGTTTCACCTCACTATTAAAAAATACAATGTGGAAACAAATCTCTATTTATTTAATGTAATATGTTACTTTTCAAAAGGTTTTTTTTTTTTTTTTAAAGAATTTAATACATTTATTCAGCAAGGATGCATTAAATTGATAGAAAAATCTAATAATACTGAAGAATGTTACATGGTTTCCTCAAAAAATCGAAGCGGCACACCTGTTTTTAATATTGATAATAAGAAATATCAACTCAGAATATTAAAATGATTTCTGAAGGATCATTTGACACTGAAGACTGGAGTTATGATGCTGAAAAATCAGCTTTGCATCACATGAATATATTGCATTTTAATTGCATTTACTGTTTTTAATGTATTTTTGATCAAATAAATGCAGCCATAAGAGCCTTAACAAAAAACGTTAACAACCAAGGTAACAGTTTACAATAAGTTTTCATTTGTTAACAGTTAACATGAAGTAACAATGAACTGCACTTCTTCAGCATTTATTATTCTTAGCTAATGCACTGTGAACTAACATGAATATTTTTTTTATTGCTCACTACACATATTTTGCTATTGCTTTACCACCCTCAACACACACATACACAACACACACACATACACTCACACACACACATACTGTATATATATATATATATATATATAATATTATAATTTTAAGTATATAATATGACTTCAAAACCATTGGGTCTGATTTTGCATTATATTAATAAGAAATACGCTTAATTGACATTGATTAACCTGTTACAGCATATACGCTTTTTCCCACATATACATACGCTGAAAAATAAAACACATTTATAAATATTAAACGGCTTGTTAATAAAACTAGTTGAGACCAACTGCTTGATAATTAGTTTGAAAATCTGATGAAAAAAGCAAAAAGCACCACATAAAATGGGGTGTAGACGGGAAAATGCAGTGAACTGCACTGTGTAGGATGACTAAGGCTTGGAATGTCTGGTGTGGTATTGAAGTAGTTTTGCAGCTGTTGTGCTGCTGAGAATTCAATAGAAAGAGAAATCTGATTACTGTTAGTGCAGGTTAAGATACACGGACCCACAACATTATAGTCACTAAGAAATGTGTCATTGCATTAAAAATGACAAAAAAAAAAAAAAAAAAAGACAATCAGTATCATCTTTGACACTGGGGTTTTCAAAGATTAGTGGATCATGTTGATAGTTAATGATGGAGTACATCTGCTGTGACACCAGTGTGCACTTGAGACCTGACTTGATACATTCATCATATACAAAAAAAAGTGTAGGTCTAGCATTTATGATTAAAAAAAAAAAAAGATTGAATTGCACAATTGTAATGAAGTTGCAATTTAGTACATTTAAAATATATTAACTTTAAATGGAATACTGAATAACACTACAGTCAAAATTATAATAAAGCACTTTACACGTGCTTTAGTATGTTGGTCAACACTTCAAAATAAGAGTACTACTTTAAAGCATGACAAAAGAATGTTAAAAAATAATGATTTAAATGTATTTTAAATGAAACCCATTAATTTGGCAATTTTACAAAGTGCACACTTCTTCACAAGGGCAGATTGCACAAGCAGTATTTGAGAGTAAATTGCAATTGGTTTGACATTTAGCATTGAATGCTAGGACAAAACATTCCCAAAGAGTTTAGAAGTGTCCAAATAGTTTATAGGGTCACTGTTGGTTCTTATTAAAAACATAGTGCGTACAATAGCTCAGGGTCCTTTGTCTGTTACATATATTCCTTTATTAGATGTGTAAAAATGGCTTGTACATACATCAGCTCTTTGTGCGTCATTGACAATAGCACATTTCTATATATACATACACTATGGCCTCTCAGTTGCTACTTAACGCAGTTCTTTCATATTTTTCCTTTCATTCCAGTTAAAGCGTCCCTCTCTTCCAGTAGATGTCATCTACATACACACATCTGGTTAAAATCTGCTCCTGTCCAGCAAAGTATCGGTTTCTCCCAGGCCTGTGTGCCATTATCCTGTAGCGTTACATCATTTCCTGAGCATGCCCAGTGAGTTTCAACCCAGGGACTAAAGCCAGCGGAGATCTGCTTATGGGTAAAGGTGAATGGGTTCATTCTCTCGCATAGCTCAGCAAATATAGCAGCTGTTTAGTGAAAATATCGTAAAAAAGACAAACATCTTAAGTTTTGTGTTTGGTGAACACTGTGTTTGGTTGCATTGTCACAGGATGGCTTGAATCCACTTTTCCAAGACAAGTTTTTGCCATTGACAACTTGAAATCAATTCAACTTTTGAAATTACACTTTTTCGTGGTTCAATATTTACACATCTGTGAGACACATATAAATTCTCCATCTTAACGTCTCTCAATAAACTCGACAATACAACAACTCTTAAATCTCATATATATATGCACCTCTATTTTCTTTTTTTTCATTCAGTGCACACGCTAAATTCTAGTTTTGTTGAGTTCAGAGTTAAACAGGAAATGTTTCATATTCCTGCTCGTCTCTAACACATATACATAGTCCTGGCATATTGTGTTGTTTTGGTCCCGCATGTGACTCCTGAAGGTTTAGTGATACTCGCCCAAAAGTAAGCGTGACACATTTTCGAACACCAAGAAGGTGATGCAGCACGCTGGAATGACTCGCACCAAGTTGGGGATCATCCCTTTGTAAAAGCCCTCGATCCCCTCGTTGCTAGAGAGAGACAAACACAAACATGTTTTGCAAAACCCCTTGTATTTATTTAAAATTATCAATTGATATTATTATTATTAAAAATTATAAATAAAAAATAATTCTATGCCAAATCAAAGTCATATGGTGAAACCAACATGCGGATTTGCAATTTCCTTATATCAGGAAATGACATCATAGAAAGGACCCTTATGACTGTGTCATGGTCAAAAAACTCTTAAAATATCTAATAGTTTGACCTTTTTATGACAATACAAGGTTAGTTCAGGTTGTAAAATGTCATGTGGTGTGGCTCCCCAAAAACATAGTGTATTTAATAACTTTTTCATAACGTAATGATTAAGATGTTAAGTACTCAAGCTGTAAGAGAAATATCAATTTGATGATTACACCACATGATATTTTTGGAGTCAATACATCTTCTTCAAAATTATAGGAAAAGTGAATATAAAGAATACATTCCTATTAACTTGGCACAAAAAATGATTTTTCTTGAACTTGTACATTTTTTATTTTTCTTTATTATTTATTTTATCGTCTTTATCATGGATACTCTTATAAAGCACTGACTTCAAAAAAAATATTCAAAAAAAGTATTAATCTAGCAAAAAAAAAACAAAAAAAAAAACAACGAGACACCACTACCATTTTTACAAGATTTTTGTTTTAAGAGAAATTAATACTTTTATTCAGGAATGATGCATTAAATTCACCAAAAGTGACAGTAAATATATTTTTAATGTTAAAAAACATATATTTCAAATAAATGCTTTTCTTTTAAACTTTTAATTTATCAATGAAAATTGATAAATGATAAATTGTTGTAATATTTCACAGTATTTTCTATTTTTATTTTTACCGTTTTTGTGATCAAATAAATGCAGCCCTGGTGAGCATAAGATACTTATTTCAAAAACATTGAAAAAATCTTACTGAACCCAAACTTTGAATGGTACTATAGATTAAAATTTTTTAGTCAAAAACATGTCAACATGTCAAAACAATGTATTACACGTTTAATTAAATTCCTTATTATGTCTATATTGAATATAAATGTTTTTTTTTTTCGTTCAACTTAATAATAATAATAATATTAACAAAATATTTTAATCAGCTAGAAATTGCTTTAGCAAGCTTTAAGTTTTTATTTCCCGTTATCATGAGGGGTCTCACTATTTACTAACTATTAACTACGACTTTCGCCTCAATAAACTCCTAATTACTGCTTACTAATAGTTAGTAAGGTAGTTGTAAAGTTTAGGAATTGGGTAGGTTTAAGAGTTATAGAATAGGGTCATGCAGAATAAG
This sequence comes from Meda fulgida, assembly GCA_030578275.1. Lineage (NCBI taxonomy): Eukaryota > Metazoa > Chordata > Actinopteri > Cypriniformes > Leuciscidae > Meda > Meda fulgida. The sequence continues at coordinate 14,336,528 of CM060634.1, forward strand.
GCATTAATAATTGCTTTATAAGTAATAATAAATAGCCAGTATCCAAGTAATATGTATACAAATAAGCAACTAGTTAATAGTGAGAATTGGAGCTTAAACTAAAGTGATACCTGATGAAGGACTGGAACATTTCCATTTATTGGTCAAAAACAGTAGGCATACATGATACTGATAAGCTGCAAATTCTATCAGGTATTGAAAAAGTGGTAACACTTTACAATAAGGTTCATTAGTTAACAATAATTAACTACCTTAGTTAACGTGAACATAGAATGAACAATACTTCTACAGCATTTATTAGTATTATTTATTTATTTTTTGTTAGCATTAGTTAATGCACAATGAACTAACATGAACAAACAATAAACAGCTGAATTTTTATTAACTAACATTACAAAGATTACTGTAACAAATGTCATTGTTAGTTCATGTTAGTTAATACATCAACTAATGTTAACTAATGAACCTTATTGTAAAGTGTTCCCGAAAAAGTTTTACAATATAAAAGTCATGCTGTGCTGTCCCTCCTCCTATCCTGGAAACATACAGCTGATTTTATTTCCTCATCAGTAGGGATTCAAATGAATTGTGAATGATTTTTTTTCAGAACGAATTGATCTAATTTCATTTTATTTTATGTTACATGTTTTTTTCTGAGATGAGGTAGGGCATATTGGTAAAGGCAATCTCTAAGTGCTCTGTGATGGAGTTTGAAGAGGGTTTATGTGCCATGTGGTTTCATACCTCCATGTTCTCCTGATGACATCCACGATTCCACTGTAGTTGTTGTGCTGGTCCTGCAGGCGAGCGCGCACCACCTGATATGGGTAGGTCACTGCTACAGCAAATATTTTGGAAATGGCTGCCATGGTGATGTATTCCAGTGGAGACTGCCGCAGAGACAGACAGGAAGGAGAGACTGACTCACATCCATGAAACAAAGATCCTTACTGGTTCCAGTACACATAAACCTCTCTTTCTAAAGGTTACAATACAGTCAAAAGCCACATAATCGTGCGGGTTATTCTATGAATGTGGTGCCTTTTCACCTTATAAAATGAATGAATTTATAGTTCAAGACACTGGTGGAGCTAAAGAGTTTGGGATTTTATTAGCTGTTAGTATTGTAAAAAGATTTCCAGGTCAGAAAATGTTACATTTTATATGTTATATATTTAAACCTGAAAAAGTCATATATATATATATATATATATATATATATATATATATATATATATATATATATATATATATACAATGTATATTTTCTTTAACTCAGCAATATTTATAACATTAATTTATAATATGTTTTTATTTCCAGTTATCATGAAGGTACTGGACCACAAAAACAAACAAGAAGATTTGAGATATGAAAGTCGTGCAGTGCTGTTCCTCCTCCGAGTGTATCCTGATAACATAAGGCTGGTTTTATTTCCTCACCAGAAGGGATTCAGACGGCATCTTCTTATATTTGTTCTGCTCTCTTTTTAGCCATTCATAGGTCATGAACTGCAATGCAGCATGGGAAGTCCCCACCAGCCCAGGCACAAAACCCTGCAGTGGCAGAACAACAAAATGAGGCTCACAAACATACAAAGCCACAATCACAGTTACCTCATAGTCTAAGAGCAACTAAACTAGACTAGAATTAAACTAGAGTGAACTTTACTGCAATATGTAATAATGTTAGGACAATTTGGCGTGTCTCACAAAGATTTTAGTACATACTGTTTTTAGGGCTAACTTGAACCACTGATTAAGAGCTGTATCAATCCTTCAAATATAGTTCAATCACACCCTCTTGTGGCCCTACAAAGAACTACAATGTTAGGGAGTAAAAGGATGAATCACGCCACTATTTTAAAGTCAACATGAAACTCTTATAAGTCCATAATGTGACTTATATCAGAGTAAACATGATATTCAATAAAAATAGGGGACCAAGTTATTAAACAAACATTAAGAAAGAAAACCTTTTTTCTTTGGACATGAAAAAGAAGCGCGCTGAATTGTATTGAATGCACACTTCAAGTGCTTCAAAACGTATAATTTAAAAACTGGACTTGCAGATAATATACTATTAATGAAATAAATACTTAAAGAGAGTACACTTTCATGACAGTTTTCCTAACACACTTAAGTATACATTTAACAAGTCTTTGTATTAATGTCAAATTAAAAGTTTTACTTTAAAGTACATTATAAATCATTATGATTTAATACTTTTGCCGTGCTTTAAAGTACACTTATTTTGATGTGTTGACTAACATAATAAAGCACATGTAAAGTACTTGATTATAATTTTAACTGCAGTGTAATTAAAATTTTTATTTAAAGTTACTAAATAGCAACTTCATCATCACTAAAGTATTATTACAAATGTATTTGAAAACATATGATACACGTTTCAGTAACACTTTATTTTGAGATGTAGTTACACGTTACTACATGTACTTACTATAGTAATAACAGTAAATTATGCATAATTACAAGTAACTAACCCTAAACTAAACCCTAACTGTAACTCTATAGTAAGTACATGTAGTTAGTTAATATTACTCAGTGTTTATTTGAGTAAGTACAATGTAACTAAGTCACCTTAGTATCTAAGATATTAGCAACTTTTACTCGCTACTTGACTATATTTTTTAATAAGTATATGTACTCTTGTCTTTACTCCAATATATTTGTGATGAGGAATGCAATTACTTGTTACATTTTACAGTTTATTTCTGCTAGAAAATAAGTGATATAGCCATCTACAGGGCATTGAAGATACTATATCTTGTGCATAGTTGTGTTTTATAAATGAGATGAGGACGAGCCTGCAGCCGGCGATGAGGCCGAAACCAGTGTCCAGTGCAAGTATAGGCTTTTGACATTTTATTTATCTGCTATATTGAAGAGACCTTTTTGAAGGATGTTGGTTTACTAATTCCCTTTTTGAGCACTTGAGCTTGAATGAGATTAAGTGTTTGTAGACGCTTAAGAGGCTGTTGTGTCAACCTTGATTTATTGCAATTTTGAGGTACTGAGTTGTATTTTGATTTTAGAAAATAATATTGTGATTGCTCTCCTCACAAATCCCTTGTTTCTTGTTTTGCACTGGCCCAGTTTCACAGACAGGACTTAGACTAAGCCAGGATTAGGCCTTAGTTCAATTCGGACATTTAAGTAGCTTTTATAAACATTCCTTAGAAAAGAAAACATTACTGGTGTGCATCTTGTGACAAAACAATGGCACTGACTTATTTTAAGATACATCAGTGCATGTTACTTTCAGTTAAAACAACTCAAACACGCATTTTAGTCTGGGACTAGGCTTAAACCTTGTCTGTGAAACCAGGTATAAGACTTTTACTTAAAGGGATACTCCACCGGTTTTTCATATTAAACTATGTTATTCCCTTAACTAAGACGAGTTGATACATACCTCTCTCGTCTCAGTGCGTGCACTATATCGCTCTGTATATACGTATATACACACACACACACACACACACACATATATATATATATATATATACAGGTCCTTCTCAAAAAATTAGCATATTGTGATAAAGTTCATTATTTTCCATAATGTAATGATAAAAATTTAACTTTCATATATTTTAGATTCATTGCACACCAACTGAAATATTTCAGGTCTTTTATTGTTTTAATACTGATGATTTTGGCATACAGCTCATGAAAACCCCAAATTCCTGTCTCAAAAATTTAGCATATTTCATCCGACCAATAAAAGAAATGTTTTTAATACAAAAAAAAAAAGCCAACCTTCAAATAATTGTGTTCAGTTATGCACTCAATACTTGGTCGGGAATCCTTTTGCAGAAATGACTGCTTCAATGCGGCGTGGCATGGAGGCAATCAGCCTGTGGCACTGCTGAGGTGTTATGGAGGCCCAGGATGCTTCGATAGCGGCCTTAAGCTCATCCAGAGTGTTCGGTCTTGCGTCTCTCAACTTTCTCTTCACAATATCCCACAGATTCTCTATGGGGTTCAGGTCAGGAGAGTTGGCAGGCCAATTGAGCACAGTAATACCATGGTCAGTAAACCATTGACCAGTGGTTTTGGCACTGTGAGCAGGTGCCAGGTCGTGCTGAAAAATGAAATCTTCATCTCCATAAAGCTTTTCAGCAGATGGAAGCATGAAGTGCTCCAAAATCTCCTGATAGCTAGCTGCATTGACCCTGCCATTGATAAAACACAGTGGACCTACACCAGCAGCTGACATGGCACCCCAGACCATCCCTGACTGTGGGTACTTGACACTGGACTTCAGGCATTTTGGCATTTCCTTCTCCCCAGTCTTCCTCCAGACTCTGGCACCTTGATTTCCGAATGACATGCAACCACTGAGCAACAGTCCAGTGCTGCTTCTCTGTAGCCCAGGTCAGGCGCTTCTGCCGCTGTTTCTGGTTCAAAAGTGGCTTGACCTGGGGAATGCGGCACCTGTAGCCCATTTCCTGCACACGCCTGTGCACGGTGGCTCTGGATGTTTCTACTCCAGACTCAGTCCACTGCTTCCGCAGGTCCCCCAAGGTCTGGAATCGGTCCTTCTCCACAATCTTCTTCAGGGTCCGGTCACCTCTTCTCGTTTTGCAGTGTTGTTTTCCACACTTTTTCCTTCCCACAGACTTCCCACTGAGGTTCCTTGATACAGCACTCTGGGAACAGCCTATTTGTTCAGAAATTTCTTTCTGTGCCTCACCCTCTTGCTTGAGGGTGTCAATGATGGCCTTCTGGACAGCAGTCAGGTCGGCAGTCTTACCCATGATTGCGGTTTTGAGTAATGAAACAGGCTGGGAGTTTTTAAAAGCCTCAGGAATCTTTTGCAGGTGTTTAGAGTTAATTAGTTGATTCAGATCATTAGGTTAATAGCTCGTTTAGAGAACCTTTTCATGATATGCTAATTTTTTGAGACAGGAATTTGGGGTTTTCGTGAGCTGTATGCCAAAATCATTAGTATTAAAACAATAAAACACCTGAAATATTTCAGTTGGTGTGCAATGAATCTAAAACATATGAAAGTTTAATTTTTATCATTACATTATGGAAAATAATGAACTTTATCACAATATGCTAATTTTTTTTTAGAAGGACCTGTATGTGTGTATATATATATATATATATATATATAGGGAAACTGTGTAACTGTGTTTAAATAGGGAAAACGAGGAAGTGTTTGGTCATTTCTCTTTTTGGCCCATATTTAATGCACTGGGCTAAGCTAAGTGCTAACATAGTTTTGCGGCAATCAGAGCGATATAGTGCACGCACTGAGATGAGAGAGGTATGTATCAACTCGTCTTAGTTAAGGGAATAACATAGTTTAATATGAAAAACCGGTGGAGTATCCCTTTAAGTTGTATTGGAATTGGTAACTTGTAACTTTTAACAGAGTTATTTTCACTGTAAGTTATCTGTACTTTTACTCAAGTAAGGTTATCAGGTACTCTTTACACCTCTGGTTTAAGACAGTAACATTTTGATTTCATGTTGACTTTAATCTTGAGATTAGCACACATGAAAGCTGACACCTGTAACAGGATCTCAGGTTAGTTTAAAATCTGTAGATGTACCCTGTATAGTCCCGGGATACCCTCGTGACGGTATATTTTCACGAGGGCGTCCATCATTCCCTTGTACTGCTTCCGTGACGGGTCTGCATTGTACTGCAGCACCAGCCGGGTCTTTGTCACCCAGACCGGGTTGGTGAGGCAAAGCGCCAGAATGCCTGGAAACATGGAACAGGGGACCTTCACACCAACATTTAACGAAGTCATTCGTGGTTAGTGCTCTTTATGAGATCTTTTTATGTGTAAAAGAGACCAATCAGAATAATAATTCAGACCCGTATTATTTTATGCAGGCTGAGGTTTGAGTTTGGTAATATTGTGAAAGTTGAAGTGTGCTAACTTCCTATTAGTTAGTGATTACATTGTATTGCACTGATATTGTAGGACTATTTTCTCCCTCAATCCTCTTTGGTGTGCAATGGGGAAAAAGCTGATTGTTTCACTTCCTGAGCCAAGACCACAGTTTTGCTCCTTCTCTATTTTCCAATTTTTTTTAGAAAACAATTTGGAGGTTGGTCATTCCTGTTATGTAATATATTTTCATATCCCCATTATGTGCATCTTAATATACAGGATCAAACATTAAAGCCCATTCCAACCTTCAAGTAAAAACTAATTGTGAGGCAAGTTTAAAATAGGAAATAAAATCACATTAGGAGATATAAAGTCCCAATTACAAAATATAAAGTTGCAATTAAAATAAATAAAGTTGTAATTACCTGAAATAAAGCTGCAATTACTGTTTTCTAATCTGAGGCTGAAACAGGTTTTCGGGTACAATTAATTCAACATACAGGTTAACTTTAAAGGAAAGTCGCTAAGACACACTTTACAGACTGTTCCATATGAAGGCTTTGAAGATTTATCTGAAACAGCATTATTTTCAGTAAAATTGCTCATTGAGTGGCAAAACTGACTGCATAATATTATTCCTGCATGGGCTGGAATGAACTGACATAGCAAATCATTTTTACCATATTTCTTCAAAGAAATCAAATGACGCATTAATGTGATTAATATCTGCAGAGACTGCAAATCAGAATCAAGGCCAATTCTTCACACAGTCAACTGAAAACAGAGAAGTCTCAACTGAAAGCTGATAACGTTATTGTGAGTGAAGAGAACGTAGTTTACTATGCTACTCTGAACTCTTTAGTTACTACTTCCTCTGTTACCTGAATCAATACGTAATTTAATTAATGTTAAGTTTAAGTTAGTGACCTGGCAACAACACTTTACCATACTTTTGGAAAATTTATGTAAAACTGGGTTTAAAACCATCCACAAATCCTACATATAATTAAACTGACGTTCAATGTTTGGGGTTGGTACGATTTTTTAAAAAGATTTTTGATAGAAGTCTCTAATACTCACCAAGGCTGGATTTATTGAATCAAAAATACAGTTATATTAAATATTTATATTGTGACCAGGAATTAAGAATTTGTTCACTCGTTTTAATTCAATTATTAATAGTTACTAATAATTATTAAATTACTATATGTCAGAACGAATGTTCAAATTAGCATTTATTTGAAATACAAATCTTTTATAACATTATTAATGCCTTTACTGTCAATTTAAGGCATCTTTGCTGAATAAAAGTGTTAAGTACTTTATTTTTATTTTTTATTTTTTTAAAAACAACACAATCTTACTCACCCCAAACTGTTTAATTGCAACTAAGCAACATTTGCTTAGGTAGGATTGGTCAAGAACGTTTTCTTGGCAGGGCTTAGCAAAGGGTCAATTTATTAAGAAATATTCCAGGTGCCTTTCTCTAAAGTTTTGGGGAATATTGTTTTAAGTTGGTTATTAATGTATATGTCCACAATATCACTTTCCATTCTATTAGTATTTTGTAACATTTCCTTTTAAACTTCCTTAATGACAACATCCTCCAGGAAGAAGTGGATTTAAAGAATTATGGTATTATCTGGTTTATGTCAATAAAATATTTCATCCTGTTAAAAATAAAAATGAAAATTGATCCACATTACCCTAAAAAAGTGGTTAACACAATATCAAAACGAACTTGAAGTTATTTTGCATTAAAATAAATTTGATGCCCTCACGAAATGTAAACGAGCAGTGGCAAATTACAGGTATTTCCATCCTGTTTGTTTTCTTATCATTGTGTAAAAAAATCAAGTTATAATTAAGAATGTTTAAGTGTCTGAGTTTGATATATAGCCTGTTATATATCGTCATATATGGAGCAAACTCGTTTCACAGTTGGTAGTTACAGAGTGGAAGGCACAGCCAAAATTAACGGGATATAACAGCCATAAAAGGAATGAGCCAGTTTGCAGAGAAGAACACACAGACTCCAAGGCCTCTGACATTCCAGTTGTTCCAGCCTCATAACTGAGCTACAGATTTAGCTGTGTTTAGTTTTGTCAAGCTCACAGGTGGCTCTTTTCTCATACTGACCCGCCTCCGCTGCAGACACCAGGTGTTCGGCAGCACTCAGCTCTGTTTGCCGTCCCTCCTGTGTGTACGCTTTAATAGCATTATAACTGTGGGAAGATGAAAAAGGACCACATTATATTCCTGAGAGCCATATAGCACATGGATATCTATTATACAGTGCATTACAGTGCTGTAAAATGAGCATCCTTTATATAATTGTTCTTGAACCCCCAAGGGTATTTTAGTGAGGGTAGGCTTACATTAATGGAAGATGAACAACTAAAATTGTTATCATTTACTCCCTGTATGACTTGAGTAAATCATCACATCATTTAATTTTTATTTTTGGGTCAACGCTGCTGTATTTAAACCCCTGCTGGTGCCGTGACCCAGATGGGAGTGAGGGTTAGGGGGGTGACTGTAACGGACGATACTAAAGGTTGCTGTTTTTAGCGCCCGCCTCCAACGCCGGAGACCTCGGTTCGAATCCAGCTCGGAGTGTGTTGAGTGGGACCGTTAACATTTGGTGCCATGACCTGGATGGGAGTGAGGTTTAGGGGGGTGAGTGTTACGGACATAGGCCAGTAAGAGCTGTGCATATAAACCTCACTCCCCTGATCTCAAGAGGCGCTCTAGCAAATGATGCTACAGGCTGCGGCCCTTAGTGCGCACCTCCCACGCCGGAGACCCCGGTTCGAATCCCGCTTGGAGTGGGTTGAGTGGAACCGGTAACATTTGGTGCCGTGACCTGGGTGGGAGTGAGGTTTAGGGGGGTGAGTGTAACAGACGTAGGCCAGTAAGAGCTGTGTGTGTAAACCTCACTCCCCTGATCTGAAGAGGCGCTCTAGCGATGCTAGAGGCTGCGGTCTTTAGTGCCCAACTCCCACGCCGGAGACCCCGGTTGGAATCCCGCTCGGAGTTGGTTGAGTAGGACAGGTTACATTTGGTGCCGTGACCCAGGTGGGAGTGAGGTTTAAGGGGGTGAGTGTAACAGATGTAGGAAAGTAAGAGCTGTGCATGTAAACCACACTCCCCTGATCTCAAGAGGCGCTCTAGCGACTGGCATTAGAAGCTGCGGTCTTTAGCTGCGACCTTGCTTCGAATCCCGCTCGGAGAGGGCTGAGAAGGACCCAATTACAGTGGATATAAGATTGTGGAGTTAAATCTATTCAGATTTATTTTTATGGTCAGATCGCCAGATTTTACCTCCTGAGAAATAGGACCTTGCTTCCTTTTTCTTAAACGCCATGACAGGAGAAAAGTTCCTCTTAATATTACAGCGTACTTTTCAACTGATTTTGAAGGACAAAGAACAAATCAACAAGGCTCTTGCCACTTATATTTCAGTGTTGCTACCCATATAATCAGGGCCGTGCACAGACATTTTGAGGGGCAATGGCTTAAACCAAAAAAAGGGGCACTATAAGGAGTTTGACATCTCATCAGGCAGTATCATCTTAATATATAGGAATAATAACAAGTCTTTTACAATCATGGGCAATAAGATTAAAATTAGGATTTAGTGCTAAATCAATTTGTTGTAATTACTCTTCCAATTAAATAATTTAGGATATAAATAAAGACATTTAGTCTGTCTTTCTTATCACACTCTAGCATATGTATTTACTGTCAGCCAGTTTAACTGATGCTCAGTGGGCTCTCCCTCACTCTCTAAACTGCCGCATCTTAAATGGAAGTATTAGACATTTAATTTAAATATTATACAGTTACAGTATAAATCAAAATGATATACAGGAGGTTACAACAGTTCTAAAGTCACACCGGGTTAAAATGTGCATTTGACTTAATTCTCTTTTAGACCACTCGATGGCACAAATTCAGCTCAGCACTTTTGTTCATAAACACTTTTGATGATGGACTTGGAAACTTGGCTGATCCTTGACTTGATCACGGCAAAGTTGATTCTGTGCTAATTTGATCTAATATTTTATGTTTTTAAAAATGTTTTAGACTTAAGTAGCAATTTAAATACAAAGATCTCAAGAATCTTGTTTCTGTATTTTTAAAATGAAAATTTTGATGACAGTATATTTATTGAACAAACATTTATTATTTAATTTATCAAAATAACCCCAAAAAAATAGTATAAACTTTGCTAAAGTGATTGTTTTGAACAAGTATCAACTTAGGCATTATTAAAAGCATATTAATTTAGCTAAAGTATTTGTATCAATACTGTGTGTCTTTTACCGTGCTGGTTTTACCCCGTGTGTACCTCCTTGCCACCTCATACATTAATACGATTTTTAAACTAACAAACCACCTTTATGATTTATTTTCACACATATATTTTTCTGCAATCATACACTATGGGAGTAGTGAAAAGCAAATGTTTCTTAGGGTGTGCCTTTAGCCCACTTGTAACCTACTATACTAAGGTACTATTAATTTAGATTAGAACTCATTTAGATAATTTATAGTATATTACCTTTTTATTATGTATATTGATAATATGGTCTCATTAAAATATTAGAAATATCATTTAGGCCCTATGTTATACATATACTAGTATCAACTAAGGTAATTGATTATAATGGGAAATATAGTCACAGGAGTTAAAGTGTGAAAAACTGTCTGCTAAATATTCTATACATAATAATTTACCCGCTGGCTTTCTAAAACTTTGAATCAATTTTTGCAATGTTGAATGGGCTTTAATCTGTCTCTTTCTCACTCTTGTCTTCTTCTAATTTTGTGAAGGCATTGTTTTTTTGTCTACAAAATCTGCCGACAACAGAAAATGTTATTTATTTGTGTTTTATTTATTTATTAGTGTTATTTATATTAGATTAGATCAGGTTAAATAATTTGATTGAACAAGAATTCTAATTTTCTTCCAAGAACGATATGTTGTACAAGTTGTTAGCACTATTTGAAGACCAGGAGCAAAACATTACCGACAGAAATACAAAAACAAATAGCCAAAATACTAATTTCGTGGATCAACCACTGTCTGTAATGTGGATTGTAATTTGTAATCGACCTGTCAATGGGATGACATTCTGTGGAGCGAGAAGGAAAACACGGAGCGGATTAGCAGAATCAGTGAATCTTTAGAAGGGCAGTGGCTCTAGCCTCCGGGCCACCCCCCTGTGCACGGCCCTGCATATAATGTTCTTGCACATGCACACTTTGTTTGCTAGTGATCCTGATCTGAAAGAGGTCAGATAACTTTGTGGAGTATCTACATAACTCGTACAGTATCAACTGACACAGCACTGTTGGCTGCTACTTTTTTTGGCCTGTGAACCTGATGCCTTTTCAAAAAAAAGTTCACTTCAATTTTTTAGTCAATTCTATGACATTTTTTGTAATTACCACTACTGATTGAAAGTTTTGGAAGTTTAATTTTATTAAAGGTTTTTAAAGTCTCTCATGCTCACCAAGGCAGCATTTATTTGATTAAAATACAGCAACACAGTAATCTTGTGAAATGTTATTCAAATATAATATCAATATCCTGTGATGGCAAATTTTCAGCATCATCAGTCTTCTGGGTCACATGTTCTTTCAGAAATCCTTCTAATATGATGATTTGGTTATCAGTGTTGAAAACAGTTTAATAATATTTTTGTGGAAAATGCAATACGTTTTTTCAGGATTCTTTAAGGAATAGAAAGTTTAAAACAACAGCATTTTTAATAGAAATCTTTTGTACCTTTTATAAATGTCTCTTCTGTCATTTTGGATCCATTCAATGCATCTTTGCTGAATAAAGGTACTAACTCCTTTTTTTTTAATCGTACTGACTCTGACTACACTGAATACGGAAGTTAGAAGTAGATTCAAAAAGAAAATTCCATTCTGTGCTTCCCTTTTAACACAACTTCGACTACTTACAAGAGGAAGTACAGGCCCCATGATGCCCCAGCCCCCCAGATGTTGGGGGTCACACCCTGATAGAGACCTCTAATTCCTTCCAGCTTCCAGATGGTCTTCATGCAGTGCACCATGCCATCGTATTGGGGTCGCATTTTCAAACCATCACTCACTGGAAAGAGTAAGAAACAGTGTGTGGGGGGGATAACACACTCCCACTTCTGCTTCAGTGTTATCTAAAAATATCCTTAAAAAGGCACTGAGGTCAGTGCAAAAGTACATCTACCTGTGTTGTGGTCTCTGTGTTTGATGTTCTAGTGTTTTTGGCTGTGTCTCAAAACCTACTGAGCATGAAAACAAGATGCTTTTTTTGGAGATTGTGAAACTGGATAAACAGCTCGTTTATTGCTATACTGTTGGTATTAACACTTTTTTGATGACAAGCACAACTGGGTTAAGTAACCATGAAATCAAAATGGACAATTCTTGTTTTGGAATACAGCAGTATTTATTAAAGGATTTATCTGTGCACATCATTATTTATTTATTTTATTCATACGTCTATAATATTTAATAAAAATAACTTCCCCTCCCTATTGCGACAACATCTCTTCTGTGTTTATCGATGTGAGGGCGGGACAACCTGCCACTCACATGAGATCATAGCAATAATAAATTAAAATTATCCAATCAATTCCCCATCCAAAATCTAGTCCCGTCCTGTATTTTTTATTGTTTGATAAGCTATTTCACTCATATGGATTAATAGGGAAGAAAAGTCTATCGCAACTTCCATTTCATGCCAACTTATCATTCTAAATGTTTCATTCATTTATTAGAAATAATTGGAATAGTGATGGAACATTAATAATCTCATTTTAAAATAATTAATTTTATTATTCAGTGAAAAAGCAAGTGCCTTGTTCTCTGTTCCTAAAACTTGATGTACACATTTATATTACATTTCATCAATTAAATATATTATTTTCATTTTCTGAGTGTGCTCTGTTATAACGCTAACCAGTTATTGTGTTATTTTGTAATTTAATTAAAAAGCTTTTCTATACAGTATATTTTTTTCCCAATAATGCATTCACCTAATGATGGCCTAACATGCTGTCTAGGTAGGTTTTGAGACACACTCTACAATTTTATATAAGGAGAACGTACGTTACTTACCTGCAAATCTGATTTTGATTAGATCCAGGGGGTGTAACACCATTGTGGAAATAACACCCCCACTGAGTCCAGCTGCAAGATTTTCATATTTGATGTGTTTAGAGAGTCGCATGAGGCTTGCTGTAATGGAAAAAGAAGAACCAGAGGACTCTGCAGCGACTGCTGTATTTCTCTGCCTGGAAATGGTAGCAGTCATGTTTGTTTACGTACTAAAGACGGTCAAGAAAAACAATGTAAGTGCAAACAGCGACACACTAACCCCGTTATTAAAGAAAAAACGTCAAGCAACCAATTCCCCTACTGAATTCAATAGCCACCGCTGGGCCATTATTGAGCGCTATCATTTCTTTTAACGTCTGACCTCCACTCCTCTCCACTGTGAGAGAAGGTAAATAACAGAGCGTGATGACGCATAGAAGTGGGCGGAGCAACACGAATCCCAGCAGCGGATCTCCATCACATGTCATATGACGTCATTCAAAGATCAGACCACTCCACAGGCTCTACAAATCTGAGCATGTGAGCTTTGTTTTGAGATCAAGCGTGAGCGACTATAACGACGACTTATTACACTATATTTATTACAACCTACTATTTATATGTTTATATGTAAATGTACTATACATGCGGTTTTGTATTATATTCTAATAGCTACAACACCTATAGCCTAGTAAGCTATAGGCTATTAGTTACTAATAAAAGAATGATTAATAAATGAAAACCAAAAACAAACAAATATATCTGAAAGAAAAATCTCTTAGATCCAATATACATCAGGTTTGGACACATTTGACAGAATTTATGTTTCCTGTGACCATTGATGCGTTTTGACCTAAAGGATTATGATTCAATGTTTAAAATGAGTTATAAATAGGCCACAATTAATTGTACAAGTGAATTTAAGTTGAAAACTAAAGTGGTATTTAGTCCAAAGTAAAGACTTGGTCATGTCTTGGTCTCAACCCCTCAAAGTCTTGGCCTTGGTCTCAACCCTCAAAGTCTTGGTCTTGTCTTAGTCTCAACCCCTAAAAAGTTGTGGTCTTGTCTTGGTCTCAACACACACTGGTCTTGGTATTGTCTTGGTCTCAGCCTCTCAAAGTCTTGGTCTTGTCTTGGTCTCAACACACACTGGTCTTGGTCTCAACCCCTCAAAGTATTGGTCTAGTCTTTGACTCGGCACACACTGGTCTTGATCTTGTCTTAGTCTCGGTTTAGGTGGTCTTGACTACAACACTATCTGGTGGTAAAGAAATAAATGGCACAGACAAGTCACCAAATAGCTTGACCAGTGTCAGTCATGAAACTTGCATTCTATAATATAATTACATTATTTCTTATTTTATTAATTAGTGAGCTAATATTGTTTAAATTGTATGAAACTATACCGTTCAAAAGTTTGGGGTCAGCAAGATTTTGTAACGATTTAAAGAAGTCTCTTATGCTCACCATGGCTGCATTTATTTATTTATTTATATACAAAATACAGTGAAAACAAATATTAATACAATTTAAAATACCTGTTTTATACTGTAAATATTTTAAAGTGTAATTTATTCCTGTAATGGAAATCTGAATTTTAATCAGTCATTTCTCCAGTTTTCTGATATGCTGATTTGTTGTTCAAGTAACATTTATTTTTATTATCAATGTTGAAAACAGTTGTGCTGCATAATATTTTTGTGGAAACCTTGATACATGTTTTGAGGATGCTTTGATGAATATATAGGTATAGATTAAAATTATGAATTAAAATATCAGAAATGTAGCCTATTTACTGTCACTTTTGATCAATATAATTGCATCCTTGATGCATGAAAAAAACTGAAAAAACAACAACATTAATCTTACTGACACCAAATTTGTGATCTTTTGATTTTTGATTTGATTTTAAATTTGATTTTTTCTGTTCTACTATAGGTCCAATTTTAACAAGAGTTCAAATATAATTATTTTGACATTTCATTTAATATGGTATGATTAAAATCTTCCACTCAATTAATTTTTAGTTTTGGGTTAGGCCTATGTCTTTCGTAATGGTGTTCCCAGAATTTGGTTTGACATTAATTGTATGCAGTTAAGTAAGTAGCCTATACTATGCTTTTAAGAGAGGTCTGAGGAATAATAATAATAATAATAAAAAACTTAATTTAAACTAATAAACAGAGTATTTAATCCATTACTATCTGAGACATGAACCATAAAAATGATGACTTCTCGCCATAGCCTACATCACAGCTCCAGCTCCTCTCGCGCCTCCTGTCAATGAATGTATGAATGTGTCCGGGCGCGCGCACTTCCGCTGCCCCCGCCCGCGAGACTGGACCATCTGATCTTCATCCTACGTAAGACCGTCGCTCCGCCTCGCTCTCTTATCAAACCGTTTCCCCTACCGCATCCATTTTTGTGCATTCAAGAAATCTCTTGGAGTTAGCAGCAGCAACCAGGAGGGAATCGTGGGGAAGGTTGCGAGCGAGGACGCCGATAACCGCAATAAGGGATCACGCGCCGCGCCAATTGGACGATGCGCGAGAGCTCTCCATTCGCAGCAGCAGCCATGGGTTAGACTGCATTCACCATGATTGCGAAATAAAAGGCAAGCACTCGTTTTCTCTCCAAACACATTCGACAGGCATGCTTGGGATGCCCTCGGCTCCCGGAAACCGGCATGTAACTCGAGAAGCCCCCAGGGTTTTACACCTTATTCTCAGAAGATGCTTGTTTTTATGAGCCAGCGTGACAAGCTACATTGTGAACCGTACTACACGCGTTCCCCATGCTGTCACGGGGTTATATTGTTTATCGTTAATAATGTTCTTAATGTACTACAATGTACATACACCGGCTGTGTGTGATGAATCTGATGGTATCATAGATGAGATAATGTTCTGTCATAAAACATTCAGGATCAGGACATAATCACATTTAAACTACTATACACTCTAAAAAAAAGACACGCGCACACACACACACACACACACACACACACACACACACACACACACACACACACACACACACACACACACACACACACTTGTATTTATATGCTATATATATATATTAGAACTGTTCACTGAATGGTTCTTTGGGGTACCAAAAATGGTTCTTCTTTGGCATCACAGTTATTTTTATGAGCGAGGTCCATACAGTTAAGTCTATAACAAAAGCATGTATACTATGGATTCTCTGCAGATGTATTCTGTACTGGATGTTCATCCTTTGCTCTTTCCGCAGCAGCTACACCTGAAAATGTCAGCTCGGGGGGCCCCGGCCGCATCCCCTGCGGCTCCTGCTCTGCCGGACATGCCGGATCTGAGCCACCTCACCGAGGAGGAGAGGAAGATCATCCTCTCGGTCATGGACCGACAGAAGAAAGAGGAGGAGAAAGAGCAGTCCATGCTGAAGTAAGCAA
The DNA here is from genome assembly GCA_030578275.1 of Meda fulgida. Classification (NCBI taxonomy): domain Eukaryota; kingdom Metazoa; phylum Chordata; class Actinopteri; order Cypriniformes; family Leuciscidae; genus Meda; species Meda fulgida. The sequence continues at coordinate 14,352,953 of CM060634.1, forward strand.
GCTGATAGTGTTCAACACCCTTAATAGAGAGGGTTTGAGGGCTCTGCACTCTTAAAAGTAATGCTTCTATATTGGCAAATGGTTCAACATGGTTTTAACATCCATTCCACAAAAGATTCTTTAAAGTGGAAGAAGGTTCTTTGGATTATTAAACTGTTCTTCACACTAAAAAATGGTTATTTTCAGAACTCTTGACTAAAAGGCTCTTTAGGAACCAATAAACGGTTCTACTATGGCATTACTGAAGGAACCTGTATTTTAAAGAGTGTCTGGCTCGCAGTGCTGCAGTCACAGGCTTGTGGATGATGGCTGCATTTGTCTCTTTAAAACCCTCCCTGTTATTTTCAGCATGACTATCTCCTGAAATGTAATACGTCTGCTTACGTAGACTGTCAATATTAGGCTATTGTTGAGGGGGGCCCGGACAAAATGCCCGGGTTAACCATCAGAGAGCTCAATGTCACGCGCCTCGGAGGTTTTCGTGGCTCGCGCCGTGTGTGCATGTAGTATTTTGTCTCAGTTATGGTCATTCTGTGAGGCTCTGGTGGGTTGGGTTAGCTGTGGGCGCCATCTTCGCACCAGCTGCCGTTTACCAGAGATTACTACACTTTTTAATGCGTGCTGTCGAATAGGTTAAACATTAAGGCGAAACATAGCGCAAGTATATTTGCTCGATTGCGATTGCCGTGGAAGCTCCGCGCGGGGTTTTCAGCACCACGACGCTGTCCACTCGCGCTTGCAGTGCGGATGTGTTTTCTCCTCAGTCGATGCATGTATGGAGCGCGGTGTGTGCTGGCAGAAAGTCTTTCTCTCTCTGCTTGTGTTTGCTTGACATGCTGTATTAATCGCAAGGGTGCACCTGTTTGCTGGTAGTTGGTAGGGAGTTGACATGATGTCAAGCAGTGACTGTGGTGTCCTACAGTGTAACATGCAATAATTCCTCTACTTCTGCATTGGTGTAATCCTTGTTTAATTGTTATAGTGTACTTTACACATATTTGAAAACATTGAGTGATTCAGTGGGAGTATTAGAATCTGATATTTTGGAGTCAGCGTAGTCATACATATACCTAAGTTAACTTGCGGTATCTTAATTAATGCAGAATAATGTCAAATCTTAAAATATTATTATTTGTTCGTTTCCAGGCTTAAATAATAATACACACACACACACACACACACACACACACACATATATATATATATATATATATATATATATATATATATATATATATATATATATATATATATATATATACACTGTATATATAATCTATGTTATATACAGTATATAAATAAACCTTTTTATTTATTGTATGAAATACACTAATTAAGCTCTTCGCTATTTCTAGGTTACTAATAAAACAAATGAAAGCATATTTGTGACTATGTTGACTTCAAAAGGTCAGATGCTTCCAATTAAGGTCAATGCTCTTAAATCATACTGCATAACATCAATTAAAGATTTCAATCTCTTTAGTCAAATGCTACTATTTTTGCTATTTCATTACATTTTCATTACAAATCACATTAACAGCATGACAATGTCAAAAAATATAATTGGTATGAATCGGTACATTTCTTAGTATTTAGTTTGTAGTTTGTATGAAACCTGATGATCATGTTTACCAGCATGATTTGAGAATGATCCAAAAGAGCGCCTTGTGCTTCAATGGAATCAAGAGCATCTGAATGTCTGTACAAAGATTTCACATGATCATCAATTGCTCATACCCTGTATTACGCTATGTTACAGTCATCTGCTATTTCTGTATAAGCACTGCTACACACTGGACTTTGCTTTACTAGAGACAAAGTAAACTGATGGTTTTATCTACATTTCAGCTATAAGTATATTGCTCAAGGCCCCAAGGCACTGGGAAGAATTTAATCTATTTATTTCAACTATCCCATAATTAAGCATCTGTTTATCTAGCAGTTTATCTTTTTATCTTTATTTATCTTGCTGTCTGGTTCTAATTCTTCCCATTAAGATTTGCTCTTAGATGCAGTCGGCTCTCTTTTTAGAAAGAGAGAGAGGCATTATTTACTGGAGTGGCCCACTTGGCTCTAAGTTCCAAGGCTGGAGTGAACCCAGTGAACTCCTAATTCTGTGCCAGTGTACCCCCGCAGGTCTGTTTGTAGACCACATGACCACCATCGGTGCCAAACAGCGTGCGCTCCAGCTGCAGTACGCCTCTGCCATGTGTCTGCTTGTCAATGGAAAACTGAGACTGTTCTGTTATGAACTAACCAACTGACAGTAAAGACATTTATAATGTTAAAAGATTTCATAAAAATTCCAAATTTCTATTTCAAATAAATGTTGTTCATTTGAAGTTTCTATTTATCAAAGAATCAAAACAAATTCACACGGTTTCCACAAAAGTGTTAAGCAGAAACTGTTTTCAACATTGATAATAAAAAAATGTTTTTGCATATCAGACTGTATTTCTGAAGGATCATGTGACACTGAAGACTGGAGTAATGATGCTGAAAATTCAGCAGGAATAAATTACATTTTAAAACAGATTAAGATAGAAACAGATATTCATCAACTCCAAATGATCCGTTAACACTGTTGTAGTGTTGAAGGTATATAATAGGACATTGATAGCTTAAAAAATCAATGCTTTCACTGCCTGACTCGACCACAGGGAAATAACAAAGCATGAGGAGTGAAAACATTAGAGCGGGAAGCGTTTTTGACAAATTTCGTCGTTTTGGAATTATAAGGTTCTATCTGCATTCTGAGCGGTTTTGAGATATTGAGCTTCAAAGTTTTTTGCATTCCATTTGACTGTTGATAGAACCTTTTTGTTTTCTAAATAAAAAGTCCCAAAATGTACACAACTTAAAAAAAAAACATCACATGCACATAATGTAAATAAGTTGTCACAGAATAAGAATATGAATAACTCAATTAAAAACAAATGTCATATAGAACCTTATAATTCCAAGGTGACGATTTCAACCAGTTCTCCTACATAACTAAATGCTATGTACTGTATTTAGTTTGTAATTTCTCTCTTATTAATGGTGCTTAAAAAAATAAAATAAACATCACGAATACTGCATGTTGCTTATAATCTGAGTTAGGTTTTTAAAAGATGTAATCAAAGAAATGTAAATGTACATCTCTCTAATCAAACCTAGGAATCATTCATGTTGTAAAACATTATATGAATGTTTGTTTTATTCTACCAGTTAGAGAGAATGTAAAGTTCTTCACTTTAAATGAGCTCAATCTCTTTCTATGGCTGTATTGGCACCTGACATGAACTTGTTTAACTGACAGATTAGTAAGGCCTGTGCCACTGGAGATCTCACGGTCACATGGTCAGATGTCAATCTCTCTGATCTGGGTTGGATACTGTGGCTTAATCTGATCGCTGTGTTATTAATTAGTCTGTGTAGTTCACCAATGACTTTCTCACACATGTGTAATTAAGTAGCCTATCATGGATTTAAAATCCAAGAAAAAAAACAATTAAGAATAGCTTTCTAGTTTTGCCAGGGCACATGAGTCCAGTGAGCAGTTATTTGTGTCTTTTTGTTTGTATGGTACTCCAAACATACAACTTAAATTTATGGTAGTTGTATTGCATTTGAATTCAAATGGATCATGAATTGAGAAATCAAATTTTTATTGATCCTTTGACATATAAGAGGTCATTGTATTATTAAAAAAAAAAAACCTGTAAGTTTCAGAACTTAAAACTTCCTTGTTTGTCCAAAAACAGCTTTTTATTGAAACCAAGCTCAGAAAACGACTTGTTTCGGATTTTGTCACATTATGATGTCAGGGTGCGACGAAAGACCGCTTCTGCAGAAGAAGATCAACGCCTAATTCTACATCATTGCCTCTCTGCCATGTAGTAAATACGAGACAGACGCAAACACAGGATCGATTACTCCAGCAACAAAATGATAGAGATGCCTCTGAGGATTACAAGACGTTGTGAAGGATCATCCTAACATCCTAACATTAATAACGCGTGAACTTTGTTTTTTAACGAAGTTCCAGTCAGATCGCATCAGTAAGACGTTTGTTTGCTTTATTTTACTGCAGATTCTTTTTTAGGGGATTTTACGGTATAAATTATATTTATACATTTAATACACTTATTAATTTTTTGAGCATATAATGAAATTTCCAATTTAAACTGTCATAAATCTTGAATGCTTTGGTGCAGACTTAAGTTTGATCTCTAAAGACGACACTTGGCAGATTATTGCTGAAGTGAAAAAAGTTTTTAAAACAAATAAAATTTTAAAAAAGTTACAAAATTTTGCATTTATTGTTATCGAAAATGCTACATTTTTATGTGAAATATTTTCCAAAACACGTCTTACTCTAAAACTCTTAGAAAATCAAACAAGTCTGGTTCCAAATTTGAGGTTGATATCTCAAAAAAATTTGCTTTAAATAAGAATTTGTTTGTGCGCAGTAACAAAAGTTTCAAATTGATAAAAAGTTTATTTCCAATCCGTTCAAACAATTGAGTGGAACAATACAATTGTGACTATTTTTTTCAGGACCATTTAACCTTTTCGAATCATGTCCATGATTTTTTTTTTGTGTTCACACAGAAAGTGCCAAAAACCATTACCAAGTTGCGTACCATTCAGATGAATTTAACTGTTACCCAATCATAGTAGAAATGCATTCTATGCAAATTCTCCCTAGCTATAACCGTATCCATATTCTCCTCAATTGCTTTCTCCTCTATTTTTCAGCACACATAAAAACCACAATTGCCAAAGTGCAATTCATCTTGATCTATTTGATTACCACTAGCGCATGTTGATGATGTTTTATTCTTCTTTATTACACGGCTCTGTGGAATACTTGATCCTGATTGGTCAATCGCACCATCCATTGGTATGTTATTCCCAGATAACAACCGCTGAAAACAGATAACACATGCGCATTACTGAAGTCAGCAGTGCTATACGCTTGCTAGGAACATTTTTTCTTCTAATAAAAAGCTTAATAAAAAAATATTAAAACTCAGTCGAATCAATATTTTGTGTACAGTTATTTAATTACAGTTATTTTATCATGGACTCGCTCTCTCTTGTTTCATTCATACGCAGCTGTTGCCATTTTATGACTATTGTTTTGTACACTGTTGGATTATAAGATACAAACAGGTACGACTTTAAAACAGTTTAATCTGAAATCAATATCTCTTTTCTCCATAATTATTTATGTGTCGAAATGCTGTGTAATAAGTGATATGACTGTATACCGTATCTCTTAAATGTCCATCTAGTTTGAATTAGCCGCTTGCTAGCAACTGCTCTTTCCGTGGAAGCTTTACGTTTAAAGCCTTAATAAAATATTCTGCGTCGGGGTCCTCATCAGCCTAAAGGGAGTTTATTCTGAGAGAACAACTGGCTGGATGTACATTATCCCTTACATATGCGTATAGATATACTCGTAGCCTACGAGTTGATAGGTGTCATCATCGTACAGTCTACAAAAATGTCGTTCCCAAGTGTATTCGATCCATGTTGTACAGTGTGATTTGTAATAGACGAAATTTCACAGTCTGTAGCAGGCATTAAACATACATAGAAACACCCATGCTTGTTGAACTGAGACTACTAGACAAAAAACATCTATTAGTCTGTTCATGTCTGTACACATTCAGAGTAATCTGTTGCCATTGCATGTTTAAATTCGGGAATAAAAGTTAAAAATAGTTAAAAACTCAATGTTCAATCTGTTTGATTCTGTCTGCGCCGTCTAGCTGTTTTTGAATGTAGTTTTGCACATCCCCAATATCAGTGGCTGGTTTTGAAATGTATTTTGGCAGAGCATGCTAAAAGAGCACAGTACAGGCAGTCATCTGAGGTCACATTGTGCTTTCTACCAGATACGTTCATTTCTTGTGCATTCACTCCTGAGTATTAAGTGCTAAGAGTGATGATCTATGGGAAAATGAGGCTTCTTATGAAGATTAGAGAGTTTTTGCAAAGTCAGTCAAGTACTGGTTAAGTATTAATCAAGTAAGTGCAGACCCACTGCAACATGTTAGAGTCTGTATCTTCGTCTCTGTGTGTCTGTTTTGATAGTAGTACTTAAGTCTCACACACACGCTCTCCTTTAAGAGGTGTCTGGTGGGTTTGTCCTCAGCTCGAGAATGGAACAGTGTAGTGGTCTGATGATGGTGGAACAGATGTTGAATACAGATGTTAGTGCATTTAAGTTTAGAAACATTCATATTGACACTGACGTTTCAAACCGGATTTAAAGGTGAGGTGCTTCATTTCTAAATGTTAAAATTCTTTCTTGTATTCCAGTTTAATGTGCAGAGTCATCTCTAAGCTATTTATAGGTTGACTTAAGTGCAAACAAGTGGCTCTTTCAAAACTTTGTTTGCTTGTTTGACCATTCTGGCATGCCAGATTTTGGCTGTACCTGTCGAGAGAGTTTGGAAGTATAGTTGCGTAATGGTTTTGAATATGTACTTGTAGTTTGTACTTCAAATCTTAAAAGAATAATAATAATAAATGAAAAAAAAAAAAACGCTCTTGCAGATAATGGTATTAATTAAATAAAAAAAATCCACTTAATTGTACTTAATGAGAGTACACTTTCATGACTTTAGTGCACTTTGTAATAATGTCAAAATAAAAAAAAGTTTTACTTAAGTACATATTAAATAATTTTGTTTCATTGATCTTTTGTCATGTTTTAAAGAAATACACTTATTTCGATGTATTGACTAACATACTAAAATACATGTAAAGAGATTTATATAAGAGATTATTATTTTAACTGAAGTGTGTTATTCGATATTACACTTAAAGTTAATATACTTTAAATGTATTAAATTGCAACTTCATTGCAAACGTGTAATTACAAATATATTTAATTACATGACATTCAAGTTTCAATAGAAGTTACATTACAGGATATTTTAGTTTACTATAAATGCTTGTCAGTACATTCATCTGGACACTTTAACCATATTTCAAAAACAATCAAAGTAATTATTTCATTATATATGAGGTACTTCATATTATTTATAATGTACTATCTACTTAAGTGGATCAAAAACACTCTAAAGTTTAACATTTAACATAAATAACTATAATACATTTGAATTTAATTTCAATTAACATGCATTTAAGTGCCCGAAAACATTACATTCAGTTTGTAATTAAAGGGATAGTTCACAAAAGTAAAAATTCGCTCATAATTTTTCTAACCTCATGTCGTTCCAAACCTGAAAAATAAGATATTTTGAGAAAAGTCTTTGTTTTTTTGTTCATAAAATGGAAGTCGACGGTAACTAAAACTGTTTGTTTACCAACATTCTTCAAAATGTGAGGAAAGAAATGCATATCGGTTTAGAACGATATGAGGGTGAGCAAATGATTACAGAATTTTCATTTTTGTGTGAACTATGCCTTTAAGTATATTCCTTTAAGTATATTCTTTAAGTATTTTTTTGAGGTAAGCCTAAGTGTTCTTTTTTTTACAAGGGTGTCTAATTTGTCTGAACAGAACAAAAAAAAGCAGAAAAGATGGGAAAAATTATATAGTATCAGTGTCAGATAGGGTCACGAATGAAATGAATTACTGGGAACCGCCTGTCAGTTCTGTGCCCTTGGGTAAAGGCACTTTTCCCATTTTCCCCACTTTTGATGCACCAGGGGGAGAATCCCAGCAATTAGCGCACAGCAATTTGCTGTGGAAAAACATATCTGCTAAATGACAAATAAAGTTGTCTATCTAAAAGCACATTGTATTATGTGCTTTCAGCTTTAAATTTAGAACTAAATTAAGAGTTGTTTTAAACATCTGAGTTGGAATTTGATTGGACTTGTCTGTATGTCTTCGTAATTGTGTCATAATGTCACATAATGCACAAAGGCAGATTTAAGAGAGGAAGTCCTCCGGGTATTCCTTATGACAGCTCACTGAGTGAGTGTGGCTTTTAAGAATTGTGGGAATGCTCAGAATTTTCATTTTTGCATAAACTATCCCTTTTATGAAAATATGTGACAATCTATGCATGTAAAATACATTTATAAATAATAAAGGCTGTGTCTTTATACTGTTATATTCAGTTGTTCTGTGATTTGCAGTTTCATCTGTTAGGTACTGTTGCTTTAAAATGTTATCAGAGAACACATTCCATGTTCCATGCACACTGCATTCAAACTTTTGTGTCTGACTTGTTCTGGCCAAGCGGATGTTTTAGCCGGCATAAGTCAGTTTAGCTGTGTTACAGGACCTAGCTTAGCATCATGCTAACACCAATCTCTATAGAACACTGCAGTGATGACGTATTTTCTTTTCTTTTGGATTATTGTATAAAATAAGTTCCGTGACTAACAAAAGTTTGTGATTCTCACACGTTTTGTTCATGATGATAATCTTCAGAAATGAACACACCTTTTATGAATTTTGAAGCCTAAATACAATCGCCAGAAGTAAAAAGGTATCACACAATCACATAAGGGGAGACTTATGTGATTGTGTGATAACCTTTTACTTTTAATTAAGCTTGCTACAACTCTTTCAGTCTTTTTTTTTTTTTTTAAATCACTGAAAGAAGTTTGAGTTCGTTTGCAAGAGCACAATTATAAACGCAACAAAGCTGTGAAAGCAGACTAGCATGATGATGTTTAATGTCAGACAATCTCTACAATCCCATTTAAAAAAAAATAGCAACTGCATTTTCAAGACAAGTAAAACCTTTAAAAATCGATTATTTTTAATCGATTATGAAAGTAGATTATTTCAAATCAGACATTGCTTCTAATAGAAGGATGCTGCCTATGTAGACAGTAGATGGCAAAGTAGCTCACTGTATGACACTCTACTGGTGTTTTAAATGTGCAAGTATGTGAGTTGCATGTAGTGTGTGTGTCCAAGCCTTTTTCATACTCACGCTTCTAGGTTGTGGTTAATTCTGATGGTGGGTGGTTTTGGTGAGTCTGAAGCTATCGGACTGACACCCCTAGCTTCCCCAGCACTCAAAGAATCATGGAATTATACACTGAGCAACATTCAGAACTTAGCACTGAAAAGTGTGCAGAAAGACAAGGAAATCACTTATGTTTTCTGCATACCATTCAGATCAAATTAAGTTCGAAAGCACTTGTTAGAGGCACACAACTTCTTTTAGCTCTAGGTAAGTGCCTATTGCCAATAAAATCCCATCTGAATTTAATTAATTTCATTAATAAATTGTTCGACCAGACCTGACTGTTATCCATACATATCAGGAAGCAAAATAATACGCACATGGAGGTGACAAGAGTGCATAAATCAAGTTACCCCTCCCACTTCTGGTAGTTTTATTTCTGGTAGATTTCTTATCCCATACGAATTGGCCAATAATATTACAGGCGTCCTGTGGTAAAATTAAATGACTCCATCAACCCTTGTAAAACTAATCCTGTCCGAATAGGGCTTAAGATGAAGCTGCAGGTTCCTCACAATTATACGCCTCATCCAAGACTTTGGAAGTTATTTTGATGCCTACAACCAGTGAGGTGATTTTTAATCTCTTGTGAAAACTTTCGCTGGTCTTTTTCGACCTGCCAGACATCACTTTTTTTGCACTTCATAGAATTATAATGTTTGACTCTGAATGGGGCAAGTTCCAACACTGAAACAATATTTGCTCAGCTAATATTTGTTCAGAATTCCAGGGGAAAACCACATCTAATGTTGCTCATGTTATATACGTAATCTAATGGCTCTTAAGCAGCAATAAAAAGTCCCTATAATCCCCTGCACACAATAAGGCAAACACTTGAGGTTTGCCACAAACTTGACATCCCACCCCCTAGAAAGCAACTAAATGCTTCTTAAAGCCCCTCCATACTTGAAAAAAAAAAAAAAAAACGTGGAAAACTACTTTTATAGAGGAAATGACGGAATATTTACTTAACATATTTACAGATAATGATTTAATTAAAGTATTTAATGATCACTGAGATGGCACATTCGGATGGGACTAAAATCACTGAGAAGCTCTGGAAATAATTACTTTACCCCACCTCTCCATTTAAAAGTAATCCCGTCCGAATAGGGCTTTACACTGCAAGGCTAGTATGGAGGATCTGTTTGGAGATCGAATGTGTAATTTCGAACACAATAACGATCCTAAAAACCATGCACGATGCTACAGTGGTGCAGTTGATCTCTGCATCAGAGCTGTAGTGTATTAGGACTTAGTGTCAGGCATTTAGAATGGCCAATGCTGATTGGCTAATAACAGGTTGTAATCTCTGTACTTGTCCTGAAAGGCACAGTGTATAGCTGGCCAAACGTACACTGGGATTTCCACTGGACCATAAAATATTTCCATATTAAAGTTTGGGAATTTTCTTTTCACCCATGATGCCATACACATCTCTGTCATATATGACATTTTAAGAGACCTCAGTCTCGAGTAATCAGTCTTATGTCACACCTGTTGTGTAACAGGATTAACACTATGCTTGTTTGTGCTGGCTTTAAAAACTTGCTATACAAGACTGCTACTTTCTTACACAGACTATAGTATATACAACAACAGTGCAGTAACTGTACTGTAATCTTACTGGACTTTGAATTTACAGTAAAACATATTTCATTAACTGATATAATGTTATTATACCAACTTACTAAAGTACTAAGATGCATTTTGTACCTTTGTAATACACTGACAACCACCATAAAATATGTGGGAAAGAGCCACTGTGGTAAGTAGCTTTTCTACAAGCTGATAAATACTTACATATATGGTGCACAAAATTTGTTAATCAGACAGGAAATGGAAGGCCCAGTCGAACACATTGCATTGTGGGATATGGTGTTCAATGCAGTGCGGTTATATGCTGCACATTTGAGCATAATATTGTGTAGAGTATGCATACTGTATGCTGCAGATATAGTAGTGGCAAATATGGTAGTACTCTACAGTCTCCTGAGCATTGTGGATATGTGATATTTGTATCTCAAGTTATAATGATGTTGGTAAAAGTTTTCAAATGAACAATGTGTTAATTGTACAGTAGGTCAGGTGTGTTTCATAACCCATCTTTGGTTGGGTTTTACGCAAAAGGTCTTCAGATTAAAGATTAATTTAATGTTACTTACAATACCAAAAGTCACATATAAGGGAAAACAGTTCTATTTCTCTCATTGCATATGATTTATTCTCTTTTTGTTAAAATATTTCATGTTTATATGATTTTTATATTCATGCTGGTTTATGTATGTCTGTTTCTGTAACACACGACTCATATTTATTTTTATAACCGTCTACCTACTTATTGGGGCTGCCATTCTTCATTAATCTCATAATTTTCTTATATGATCTCAAATCTGATTTCAAATGTTGAATTTGATTAATTTTGTATCACAATATAACAAAAACATTTTCACTGTAAAACAAAGTTTATTCCAAGAAGACTTTGTCTTGTTTTTAATGACAAAAATATCATTAGTCATCAGCAGTGGGTTTAGTATTATGTTAACTACAGTCCTGTGTGAAATCTCCAGCACACAGGAACACCAGCCATCCATATCCAGCCAACATTTCAAACTTCATAAACTCTAGTGATGATTAAATACTATACAGCTTGTTTCTGCCACAGAATAAAAATTAAAAAGTGAATTGCTACTTTTTGTCTCGAAATGCAGACATTACAATAAGCACAATTACAGGAAATAAAGATATAAACTCTCAATTTGGACTTTTTTCTTACAATTTCAAGCTTATATCTCACAATTCTGAGTTTATTTCTCAGTATTGTGAATTTATACCTTGGAATTCCAATATCTTACGACCAATTTGTACAAATCCGTACGAGTGATTAAAAGGTGGCTAATTCGTACGAATTCGTTTGTACGATTTGTCTAAACCCACGTGATGGGTAGGTTTAGGGGCGGGGTCAGGGGTAGGTCACACGAATTCATACGAATTTTGAAATTATGACATTATCACATTATGAAATAAATGTTCTTCTCTAATACACGTTGGCCACAATTATTGGCTCCCTTAGAATTTTTTATTTATAAAATATTTCTGAAGAACGTTTCCATTAATATAAAAAAAAAATAGCACACCAGAGTGACTAGGAAGTGATTTATCCACGTCTGCCTATAGGAATAGGACGCCTATCACTGTATACATACAAGCTCCTTCAGTATAATCAGCAGCTATTTGTGTTTCTCAAGAGGTAATTACCCTCCTCCATCCCCAGCTCCTCTCTCGTCAGTCAGGATTTGGCATTATGATTCCCCCTGAATCAGACTAAAATTCTATAATTATGTTGTACATTCAAATTAATTAATGATATCTGCAATACATTCATGTTGGTTCTGTTCTGTTTACCCTAAGCAGGTATGCTAGGCTGCAAGGATGCGCAGGGAGTTCTTGCCCAGGGCTGCGTTTCCCGATAACGTTGTCTCTTAGCGCGCTACTAAGACTCTTAAGGTATAACTGAACTAAAGGTATAGTATTTCTAGGCGTGTTCCCCGAACCATACCTTAAGAAGCTGCTTAAGATATACCTTCTTACGTGCGACGTTACCAGGTGCTGTCCGTGGCGATGGTGCTGAATTGGTTGAAATCGATGGCTCCAGAATCAATTATTCACTCGTGCAGGGGCTGCTTCACTGCATTATGTGTGAAAACGGTGTTCTTTATAAAAGAAGCACTTCAGAAATAGTTGAAATTGCATTGATTAGGACTCATGGGATATTATAAAAAATAATCAAAACTATAATAGCCTATTATAGCTTAGGCTTTTTTAAAATAGTATCATACTGCTGCCACAATAACCATTTCAGATATCTATGTGCTTTCTTCTCTTTCCCATTTTTGTTCGCTGAGGTGGAGCTGCGATGAAATATTGTTTTGTAAATACTTTCCAGCATTTCAGTAATAAAAGTGTACATCTTACGTACGATGCTCGGCAGTGATCAGAAATTATTTAAACAGTGAATTTTGAATCTCTTCTTGTAAACTCAGAGATGTAGATTCAGACGGCAATTAAATTACCACACAACCTGTTTGTAAAAAAAACAAAAAACAGTAGACAATTTGGACAGGGATTTTTACGCGGGTTGGGTGAGAAAAAAACATTGACATTATGGATTCGGACGGCTATCCAATCACCGACTTACCCCTGTAAATGTTTAAAATACCGTACGAGCCCATGAGAAACAATTAGCATCCGAATAGGGCTTAACTGACAGTATGCTTTCACTTGCCTTTCACTAGCCTTTGAAAGCGCTCCGCAGACGGCGTTGTCTTTTAGAACAACTCGCTGTATCGCTGCCATTGTTTGCGCAAACTCCCCACCACAATCATTCCCTTTAAATAGACTATTAAGCCTTTAATGGTTTGCAAGCTGATGTACCTTTGGATAGTATCATTAAAAATCGAACAACAATCAGTTTAATGACAATCTTATTATTGAATTAACCTAACTGAACAGTCTGGGTGTATTAAAACTTCAGAATTATATTCGTATAGACCTGCATCAGTGATCAGGTAAAGTTAAGAGTGGTCCAGACCAACCTTCCAAACGTATGACTTACGGAAGGTATACTTAACTAAGAACGTTTTGGGAAACACGTATTAACCATACGGTACTTCTTAAGGTGTAACTTAAGAACGACGTAGCGTTAAGAAGGTTTCGGGAAACCCAGCCCAGAACAGAGCCATACCGCCAATCCAAACTGTATGCTAATTGTCAATCGTATTTGACGATAGTTGTCCTGACAGAAATGAAAGTGGCTGTAAGAAAATAGCTAAACCATTGAAAATTCACATTTTCAACTTCAGGTCTCCAATTAATAGGAAATGTTAAGAATCTGCATGGAAGAGGACATGTGTATTTTCTAAATGCATGGTGAGGAAGAAAGTTTGAGTAGCCAAAGATTCTCAAAGAATCACAGATGTAGAATTGCAGAAAACCTAAAAAAAAAAAAAAAAATTATATATACATATATATATATATATATATATATAATAAATATATTATATATCACAACATGTTGTTTGGGAGGGTTCCAAGAAAAATCCACTGCTGTCATCAAAAACAAACTCCAGCATTCAGTTGACAAATACTGGAACTTCAACTTCAAACGGGACCGGCCTCTATGGTCAGATGAAACAACAACAAAAAAAGCTTTTTGCCAGCAAACCCACCAGATGGGTTTAGTGCACTTTGGGATAAAAAAGTACCTCTTGCCCATGGTTAAATAATACTGCTGGATCTTTATTGTTGTGGGCCTATTTTTATCTTGTTCAGATATCATGTATTCTATCAAATAAACCAACAGATATATATTATTTTTTTTTTATTGGCAGCCTGCTAGAAATCTTATAATAGGCTGTGGTTGGATCTACCAGGACAATGATCCAAAACAAATATCAAAATCAACACATAAATGGGTCACTGAACACAAAATGTAGGCTCTGCCATGGCCATTCTAGTCCCCTGACCTGAACCCTATAAGAGAAAAGTGTATCAAAATGAAATTAAGGATCTGGGGAGATCCTGTATGAGGGAATGAGCTCTAATCTCTTGTCAGGTGTTCTTCAAAACAATCAGGCATTATACAAGAAAACTCAGAGCTGTTATCTTGACAAAAGAAGGATGCAAAAAGTATTGAATAAAAGGTTGTGGCCAGTGTATATTAGAGCTTTTTCTAGAAAAACATATTTCATTATGATATTTTCCCCCCATTTTCCATTGTTTTACTTTAATGAAAGGTTAGATTTTTTTATTCATTTTTTTTATACAAGGTCAAAAGGATTAACAATGCAGATTTATTTTCACTGGCTTCTTTGTTTCATATTTACCAAGGGTGTCAATAATTCTGACCACGACTATTTTTTTATATATTCTGTGAAAGAAACAAGCTTCCATAAAATCCTTAGTAAAGTTATAATTCTTAAAGGTCCAACTCATGCTAAAATGTAATTAAATTACATTTGGCACATTATTTTTGGCAGCCCCAATATTTTTTATTTTATTTGACTATTATTAGTTTTCTGACTTCATTATGCCATAATTTTATTTTATTTTGATATGTCCGTTTTTGATTTTGTCTTGTGTTTTGCCCTGTGTGTGTGATGAGCTGTTGAACATATCTTTTTAGGGAATCTCCTAAAGAAGACACAAAGCCTCAACCAGCTCAGTGAGTACAAGCAAATTCTTTCAGCATACTTTAAGCTTTGAGTCTTCCTTCTTCGCCCTTTGCTGTCTATGATACATCCCTCAGAGCTGACCTATGATCAGTTATTTGGCTTTATGATGTTCTGTAGTTGAAAACTCAGTACAAGTCCTTTTAGGGCCCTTTTCCCCATTTGATTTACTGAAACTGTTCATGCTTTCTCATCCTACTAACCTTTGGGTTGTACGTTTAATAGCAAATCTGTGTTGCTGTAGTGACCCATATGTACATGTAGTTGGTCAGTTTCTCCTCCACCGTCCTCCAGTATACAGAACTACTTTCATGTTGTGATTCAAACTCACCTGCTTTCATATTGTGGCTTCTTTCTCCACCCTTAGTTCTAATGCCGCCTTTTCTCTGATCACTGATCTATTGGATTACACTCTTGTTTTTCAGTAAAAAAAAAAGAAAAAAAAGAAACATCCTTCAAACAAGATCAGTTTTCTTGAGAAGTAAAACTGAAACTTAAAAAAATTGTTTTATCTTTAAGAAAGTTTTTTTTAATGTCTTACCCCATTAGCAAATAGTTTTTTATAGTGCATTAGAAAATTATAATTTTTTCTTTTTACAATGTAATGACTTTTTAATTTTCACTACATGCACTACTGTAAAAAATAATTTGGGGTCAGTAAGATTTTTTTACGGTTTTTATGTTCACCAAGGCTTCATTTATTTAATCAAAATACATTAAATCCAGTAATATTGTCATATATTCTTACAATTCCAATTCCAACCCTGGTTCCCTAAAGAGGGAATGAGACACTGCGTCGAGACACTGTGGGAACGCCTCTGCGTGATTTCTTCATGAAGCACTTATGAAATCAGTCCAATGGCGTGATGGAACATCATGTGACGTCATCGACCAGGAAACTATAAAGCATACCTGGAACAAACAGTCACTAGCTTCTGTGAAAAAACCTCACTAATGTGTGCGGCGAGGCAACATCCTGCCACATCACAAACATATTGGAGGGAACTCCTGACTGCCCTCTTCTTAGTCGAAGTCTTCTTCGAGATAACGACTGTCCTCAGATCTGTCTTATCCCAAGACGACTACGGCTGAGACTACTAAAGGAACCAGCCTCTCAAGACTTGTCTCTAGTATAGCTTGAGAAGCCAATCCAGCATCCTGAAATGGATGACCGGCAGGAAACAACCGAACTGACCCCTCTTAAACCCTCCTTCTGCGAGTCAGACACTGAGACTAGAACTCGCTGGAGGGCACCAAAGGAAGATGGGCACCATATAATGAGGTGTTATCCATTTCCCCCCTGGAATTCACCATTTATTTCTTCAGAATTAAACGACTCAAAGATCAGATGAGCCAAATATAGCCAAATATCAACCAGAAAAGTAAACACGGTCTGGATAAAAAACCTGAATAGTATATTAATACAGACATCTAGCTCCTCAAAGATAAGATGAGTACATTTTTAAATGTACTCAAATTAAATGCAGCCAAATTTCAACCAGACAAGTAGAAACGGTCTAGGTGAAAGGCTGAAATATAGTGTATTAATATAGACTTCAGAAGAGTATTTAACATTTAAATCGTCATCGTCAAAATTAAATGCAGCCAGAAACAAGCGGACAAGAATACATGGTCTGAATGACAGGCTGAATATTCATATTATAATCTCAAACAAAAAGAACCATAACCTAAATAATTGTATGCAAACACTATAGTTTGCACACAATCATAAGAGAAAGAGAGAAAGGGATTTCCCGTCTGCTCCGTTCCCTGCATATATATGTATATACATTACAGACCCATAATCTACACGTTGCCTCTGCAAATACGAGATGAGCCACTAGATTCTAATTGCAGATATGTAAACCATAATCTACGCGCTGCCTCAGCACACACAAGATCCGAGATCGAGTCACAGAATCTTTATTGCAGACCTGTAATCTACACACTGCAAACAAACAACACATAAATCGCGTGTGTCCCCACTCGTAATGAAGAACACATCCAAAAAGCTGTTTGCTCGCCATGATACTCCTGTCTAGATATAGTATATATGTATGCTGCTGGACAAACAGCAATAAATAGACAGAGACAGTTTCACACAGAGCACTTGCTGAAGACACAGAAGCTAGTGACTGTTTGTTCCAGGTATGCTTTATAGTTTCCTGGTCGATGACGTCACATGACGTTCCGTCACGCCATTGGACTGATTTCATAACTACTTCATGACGCAATCACACAGAGGCGTTCCCACAGTGTCTAGACGCAGCTTGAGTTCCCTTAAAAGGGAACCCTTAATGACCCCAAAGGACTTACTGACTGATGGACTTTTCCCCCCAATATTTACAATTCTTTTGTACATTGAGTGTACAATTTGCCAATATTGTGAGAATATAGCACTCTGAAATCACAGATTTGTGGCTTGACACAAATGGCATGTGTGGCTTGTGTTATTGTACAACCATTTACAAATCAGCTATTGCTGGTGATCTCAAAGGGATAGTCCATCCAAAAACAAATCTCTGCCATCATTTACTCACTATCATGTCACTCTAAACCCACTTGACTTTCTTCTATTGAACACAAAATTAGTTATTAGATAGAATGTCGAATCTCCTTTTGTGTTCAGGTTTGCAGTGACATGAAGGTGAGTAAATGATGATTTTTTATTTTTTTGGTGAACTATTTCTTTAAACACAGAAAGAAACTTAAATTATTCACACAAACATTTTCGATTAAAGCAGCATTCAATCAAATGTTTTGGGATTCCTTGGTGTAGTCCCACAAGGAGAATGCGATTTTACCAAGTAAAACATCCTTGATGATCCTGGAACAACATTCTAATCAAACAATCTGATTTGAATAGGTTTTACAGTTAATGTCAAGTTTAGGCTTATAGCAGTGGTTAGCGGC
Organism: Meda fulgida; assembly: GCA_030578275.1. Classification (NCBI taxonomy): domain Eukaryota; kingdom Metazoa; phylum Chordata; class Actinopteri; order Cypriniformes; family Leuciscidae; genus Meda; species Meda fulgida. The sequence goes on from CM060634.1 coordinate 14,371,050, forward strand.
TTCTACACCATTCTTATTCACATTTTTAGGGTTGGGTTCAGAGGCAAATATAGGGTTAGCACAATGTTTTTAGACAGGAATGTTGTTCCAAGATCAACAAAAGATGTTGATCCAGGAACACGTCTTAATTTGCATAATCATGGCGACCAGTCCTACAAAAGGCAAAGAGTAAGCGGGACAGAGAGAAAACCCATTTCTTTGGATCTTGCCACTTGATGTTGCTATGCTTGTCTGAACAGGTGGAACCCTTTCAGTGGAATCACTGAGCTGGTTAGTAATGTTCTTCAGCCCCAGTCAAAGTCCCCCAGTGTGGAGGAGCCAAAGCCGTAAGTACAGTGCAGGGGCTTCAATTCATGCGGCTAAAAGTAGCTAGTTCCCTTGTCCTGTGCTAAAAATCCTTTACCTAATTTGGTGTTCCCGGGCAAAAATTACTGGGCTTTAAATATCTTTGTATATCTCTCATTATGCTATCACCAAATATTGGATTCAATCTTTTTGCTTTCAATTACAGATTTATTTTTGGAACTGATTGATCGTAGGCCATATTGATCTGAGTTTATAAACCTCAGTTTGTTTGTTTGTTTGAGGTGAATAAACTTGAGTAAACTTTTTTCACTTAAACTTGTTCACTTTTTCACTCTTTTTTTCTTTTTTTACCTTGTGAGGTAAATAAGCTCAGATCAATGTGGCCTATGATCAATCAGTTCCAAAGAAAACAAGTTGATGACCCGATTGGGTAACACTTCAGTTTAGGGTCCAATTCTCACTATTAACTAGTTGCTTATTGGCATGCATATTACTATGATATTGGCTGTTTATTAGTACTTATATTAAACATATTAATGCCTTATTTTGTAAGTTGGTCATTTTGACTTGGAACACCATAAGTCCAAATCCAAAAGTTGTTATGCCTTGTGTGAGCAAAGTCAGTAAGTTTTTGTCCATTACGAATTATGTAATAACAAGCTTTTTTAGGAAAAAGAAAATACTCTCTGATTGGGTCTTAACTAGTATTTCAGGAAAAAGAAAAATCGTTCTCTAGGTCAAAATGAACAAAACATGGTTTAATCCAAGTGGGTCAAGCAGAATTGGTGTGATGGTCTAGGGATTTACCCCCTGAATAGTTTGTCACTAATCTAGTAAAGAAATGCTATAGGTTCAAAAGTACTTAAATCATGTAGAAGTTACCATGTGCACAAACAGATAAAACCCTGCTAACAGTGTGCATACTCAAGTCTTTTTTTTTTTTTTTTGGATGGACCGTTTCATCAGTCTACCAAATTGTATGTCAACACAACATGTTCAATCCATTAGCCATGCGTGACCGATGACAGCGGATATTCATGTACGGAGAGACAATGTCAGATAGTTTCACGTGGACACATTATCGATTTTCCCGGGCTCAAACTGAATATCATGATTTGTAGTGCATGTACAGTAAAACTCGTCTCTGTCATACTTCACTGACTTAAAAACAATAAAAAATACCCCCTGGATCAATAATCATCTGATGAGTAAGTGTTTTCTCTGGATAAATTATTGATTGAGTCTGTCTGCATTAGATTTGGATCTTGCCAAACTGGAACACTCTCTTATCATCTTACGAGTCTTTTTAAAGTATTAGATGCATCCTGTCAATGGTTACTGTCTTATTTCAATATGGTTTGACTGATGAATGTAGAATAGGAGGAATTAACCCAGAGTTTAAAGCCTATTAGGTATATTAATGCAATTACTACAGAATAAACAACTTAATAAGAGTCATGTTTACACCCCCAGTGCTCTCTTAAACCCAAAGCACCACAATAATCATCTGCCAAACAATTAAGGTTTTAAACCCTAAAATGTGATCAGTTGACTATGAAAAGTGAGGAAACCCATTGCCTCAAAATTATTAAGTTAAGTCAACTGAACACTTTTTACAGTTGCAAAAAAACTTATTGAAAAATATTTAAAATATTTTTATTTTATTTTTTATTTATTTATAAAAAAAACATTTTATAGATTCTACTTGTACTTTTAATGAAATGGGTAGAAGTGTTATTTTCCTATTATTTGTACACAATTATAGCATTTATTTGTTCATTTATTTTTGTTTTAGTATTTTTAAGTGCTTTTGCAAGTTCTGTTGTTTTTTTATATTTATGTTTTTATTTCAGTTTTAGTTTCATCTGAAACTTAAGTTCATCTTTTTGCCAAGGCAACATTTCTGTTCCCTATCGGTCAGTCACTACAACGTAGGTCATGAGTGACCAATAGGAATCTCGCTAGAGAGGCCAATCTACTTCGAGTGAAACTAAAACAAGCCAATGCACATTGGCATGCAATCATTTGCATCAGCTGCACGGCCTCGCAGCGCGGGTATTTAACCAGCAGGTGAGTGATTGCACACTAGCTTTTTGCTTCGGAGCCAAACGCTTCATGTTTAACTCTACTTAGTGTGACTCTACGAGCCTCTCGTTGGATCTCTCAGTATCTGGTGCGGGCGTTACAGCACGGCAGCGCGAGCAGTCTTTTATGTCCTCTCTCTTCTGTCTTTGTCTTTTTGTTTTTGTCTTTGAGCAAAATTCAAAAAGCTGTTTTTACAGCTGGTAAGGTGCGCAGTTGAGCGCTCAAAGGCTGTTTTAACAGCCGATAAGACCTGCCAGCGAGAGAGAGAGACAGCGCACAGACGGGTGCACATTCCCATCTGTGTTCGCAGTGACTGTTCCCCTGCGTGTTTCAGCACCAGTGAGAGTAGTCCCTAAAAGAGCTTACACAGATAGTTCGCGTCTTTTTAAAGATGACTTTCTATCTGTGTGTTTCTGGATGTGGTCGTTACCTGGGCTCACAGGATGGTCACAAACGCTGCCTTGTGTGTCTAGCCATTGAACACGCTGAGGCAGCGTTTGTGGATGAGCCATGTACCCATTGTGGGAAGATGACCATCGCCGAGCTACGGTCGAGACTCTTGTTCCTGCAAAGGGGCGGAGTCCCCGTGCCTGCACCTCGTTCCAACCCCCCTTCGCGGGTTGCTTCGGGCAGTGACATGGGTGGCCTGAGGATTACAGTGAGCGCGCTTCCTTCGGGGAACCAACCCCCTAGGAGCCCTCACACCTCTCATGCTCCGCAACCAATTGAGCTGCCAACGGGACGTGCTGGACCATCCTCGAGATGTGTACCGTTCGTTTCGTTCGGCGCTCCCTGCAACGTCCAGATGTCGATCGCTGCATCGGAGGGTGGGTCAGACCGCTCCGCGGACGACGGCTCATGGCCGCTGCCTCCTTCGGGTGTGCCAGCAGTGCCCGAGTCGGACCCGGAGATGATGGCCATGCTTTCCCGGGCTGCCAACAGGATCGGGCTCGTGTGGAACCCTCCACCGTGTCCCGAGCCCTCAAGGTTGGACAATTGGTATCTCGGGGTGGCGCGCGCTGGTTCTCAGCAACCCACCCCAGTGCCTTTCTTCCCGGAGGTGCATGAAGCGCTCACGGGGACGTGGATGGCACCTTTCACTGCCAGAAACCGTTCCGGTGGCTCCTCCTCCCTCACCACCCTTGATGGCGGGGCAGCTAAGGGATGTGGGGAAGCTGCCTCTGCCATGCACGCTATGGCGTTGCTGCAGGTTCATCAGGTCAAAGCACTGAAGGACCTGCACGAGGGTGGTCACGACCCACAAGTTCTCCAAGAACTTCGCACCGCGACAGACCTCGCGCTTCGTGCGACGAAGGTTACCGCGCGGTGAGTGGGTCGTGCGATGTCCACACTAGTGGTCCAGGAACGCCATCTCTGACTGTGTCTGGCTGACATGCGGGAGACCAACAAGGTCAGGTTCCTTAACTCCCCCGTGTCCCAGACCGGCCTCTTCGGCGACGCGGTCGAGAACTTTACCCAGCAGTTCTCGGCTGTACAGAAGCAGACTGAGGCCATCAAGCACATCCTGCCGCGGCGGTCAGCTGCTGCCTCCAACCCACCGCCCACGGCTCCTCAGTCTGTTCGTCGCCGTCATTCTCGTCATCCTCAGTCTGTTTGTTCGTCAAATAAGATCGCAGTCCTACTGGCGAAGGATGCGATAGAGCCGGTCCCTCCAGCCGATATGAGGTCAGGACACTACGGTCCCTACTTCATTGTACCCAAGAAAGGTGGTGGGTTACGACCGATCTTGGATCTGCGAGTTTTGAATCGGAGCCTCCACAAGCTACCGTTCAAAATGCTCACGCAGAGACGCATTTTCGAATGCATCCGTCCCCGAGATTGGTTTGCAGTGATCGACCTGAAGGACGCGTACTTTCATGTCTCGATTCTTCCTCGACACAGGCCGTTCCTGCGCTTCGCGTTCGAGGGTCGAGCATATCAGTACAAAGTATTACCCTTCGGGTTGTCCCTGTCCCCCCGTGTCTTCACGAAAGTCACGGAGGGGGCCCTTGTTCCCATGAGAGAACAGGGCGTTCGCATCCTCAACTATCTCGACGACTGGCTCATACTAGCACACTCTCGAGATCAGCTATGCGAACACAGGGACCTCGTGCTCAGGCACCTCAGCCAGGTGGGTCTTCAGGTCAACTGGGAAAAGAGCAAACTCTCCCCTGTGCAGAGGATCTCTTACCTCGGTATGGAGTTGGATTCGGTCGCTCAGACAGCGCGCCTTACAGAGCAGCGCGCTCAGTCGGTACTGAAGTGCTTGAACACGTTCAAAGGCAGGACGGTGGTCCCACTGAAATTTTTTTAAGAGGCTCCTGGGGCATATGGCAGCGGCAGCAGCGGTAACCCCGCTCGGCTTGTTTCATATGAGACCGCTTCAGCACTGGCTTCACGGCCGAGTCCCGAGATGAGCGTGGCATCACGGCACTCACCGGGTGGCAATCACACTGGCCTGCGGCCAGACCCTCAGCCCGTGGTCAGACCTCTCGTTCCTTCGAGGCAGGAGTCCCCTTGGAACAGGTCTCCAGGCATGCTGTGGTATTCACAGATGCCTCTGCCACCGGCTGGGGTGCCACGTACAACGGGCATTTAGTGTCAGGGGTGTGGACGGCACCCCAACTGCATTGGCACATCAATTGCCTCGAGTTGCTAGCAGTACATCTCGCTCTGAGCCGCTTGAAAAGGCCGCTACAGGGCAGGGACGTACTGGTCCGCACGGACTACACTGCGACCGTTGCGTACATCAACCGACAAGGTGGTCTACGCTCCCGTCGCATGTCGCAACTCTCCCGCCATCTCCTCCTCTGGAGTCAGAAGCATCTGAGGTCGCTTCGAGCCATGTATGTCCCCGGTGTGCTCAACCGTGTGGCCGACGAGCTATCACGAGCTGTGCTTCCGGGAGAATGGCGACTCCACCCCCAGGTCGTTCAGCCGATCTGGAGAGAGTTCGGAGAGGCTCAAGTAGACCTGTTTGCCTCCTCAGAGACCTCCCACTGCCAGCTGTTTTACTCCCTGACCGAGGGAACACTCGGCACGGACGCACTGTCACACAGCTGGCCCCGGGGCCTCTGCAAATATGCATTTCCCTCAGTGAGCCTTCTTGCACAGACACTGTGCAAAGTCAGGGAGGACAGGGAACAGGTCCTTCTGGTGGCTCCCTATTGGCCGACCCGGACTTGGTTCTCAGAACTCATACTCCTCGCGACAGTCCCTCCCTGGCCCATTCCTCTGAGGAAGGATCTTCTGACTCAGAGACGGGGCACCCTATGGCACCCGCGCCCAGATCTCTGGAAACTCCATGTCTGGTCCCTGGACGGGACCTGGAGGTTCTAGGTGACTTACCCCCAGAGGTACTTAACACCATCACTTCAGCACGGGCGCCGTCCACGAGACATGCTTACGCCCTGAAGTGGAACCTGTTCGTCGAGTGGTGTTCTTCTCGCCGAGAAGACCCCAGAAGATGTTCGATAGGGTCTGTGCTTTCCTTCTTGCAGCAGGGGTTGGAGCGTAGACTGTCTCCCTCCACCCTCAAAGTACATATGCCGCTATTTCAGCTTATCACGACCACATAGATGGTAAAACAGTTGGAAAGCACGACCTGGTCGTCAGGTTTCTTAGGGGGGCGAGACGATTAAATCCTCCTCGACCCCCCTCCATACCCTCTTGGGATCTTTCCCTGGAGCTTCGAGCACTTCAGGATGTTCCTTTTGAGCCTCTGCAGTCAGTAGACTTAAAGCTTCTTTCCATGAAGACTTTGCTGCTGGTTGCACTGGCCTCTGTCAAGAGGGTAGGAGACCTGCACGTATTTTGGGTCGACGAATCGTGCCGGGTGACAACCACATGGTACTAAGACCCCGGCCTGGCTATGTGCCTAAGGTTCCTACCACTCCCTTCAAAGATCAGGTAGTGAACCTGCAAGCGCTGCCTTTGGAGGAGGCAGACCCAGCCCTGGCTTTGCTCTGTCCTGTTCGCGCTCTGCGTATGTACGTGGACAGGACTCAAAGCATCAGGACCTCAGACCAGCTCTTTGTCTGTTATGGAGGCCAGCAGAAGGGAAAGGCTGTCTCCAAGCAGAGGATGGCCCACTGGATAGTGGATGCCATCGCCTTGGCTTACCAAGCACAAGGCGTGCCCTGCCGGCTTAGGTTGCATGCACACTCCATGAGAGGCGTTGCATCCTCCTGGGCGCTGACACGTGGCTCCTCGCTAACAGATATCTGTAGAGCTGCGGGCTGGGCGACACCTAACACGTTCGCTAGATATTATAGCCTACGTGTAGAGCCGGTCTCCTCCCGTGTTCTCACCCTAGAAGCACTGAGAGGCCTGGCTCTGTCAGCTTGCTGCACCTACTGTGCACCCTTATTGCTCCAGAGTAAAAACCTGTGGAGTCCTCCAAAACCCCTCGGCCCGGACTTGGTGGAGCGTCCGGCGCCAGGCCCTTATCCACTGAATCCTTGAGAACCGGATCTGGGCTGGGTTCCATATGTGTGACCCTACGGGGATCCCATATGTGTATATTTCCACGGCTGCTCCTATCGGAAGCCCGTGTCTTTCCCTTGGGCTAAGTCACCCATTATTTCATATGCAGTACAGCCTTCGGGCTAGTCCATATGTATTTCCACATAACTCTTTGAAGAAGTGGCTTCCACAGCGTTCCTTCTTGAACAGAAAGAGCACGCTTTCCCAGTGTTATCCAATATCTCACTGTATGGGTTATCACGGAACTACAGTGTCAAACTCACTCTGTGTAAGCCTCCTCCTAACGTCCTTCCAGGCAAGAAGGTGTAGAGGCTTGCACGGGGGCGCTGGATGGGGTGCAGCAGCTGTGGCGCTTTGGTAGAGATTCCTATTGATCAGTCATGACCTACGTTGTAGTGACTGACCGATAGAGACCGTCTCGGCTACATATGGTAACCCTCGTTCCCTGAGGGAGGGAACAGAGACGTAGGTCCCGTCACCACATCTGCCGCCGCCTGCCGGGGCGGCCAGCTTTTCAGGCTTGGCTCCTCAGCAAAAAACTAGTGTGCAATCACTCAGCTGCTCGTTATATACCCGCGCTGCGAGGCCGCATAGCTGATGCAAATGATTGCACGCCAATGTGCATTGGCTTGTTTTAGTTTCACTCGAAGTAGATTGGCTTCTCTAGCGACATTCCTATTGGTCAGTCATGACCTACGTCTCCGTTCCCTCCCTCAGGGAACGAGGGTTACCATATGTAACCGAGATGTTTTCATCCTATGTATTTTTTATTTCAGCTTTATTTCAATTAACAAACGTTTTCATTCTTGTTAACAACACTGGTACAAGTTGGTGTCTTATAAAGCAATGAAACTGCAAATCTCACATTTGTTGGATAGCTATTGAGACTACAACAGAAATGTAAATTCCAAACCAATTTCATGAAATTAAAAAAAAAGAAAAAAAAAACAGTTGGGTGCAAGCAGATCGCAACAAAAAATGTATGAATAAGATTCAGACAAATTTGCCACCAATTTACAAAATCTAAAATTGTTTAGAATTGGCATGAATGTTGAAAAAAAATCTGCCTCCTGATCCAGTTTTGGTATCGTAATCCATATTGAAAATGAAATAAGTTTAGACATCAATTAAGTAACATCATCCTTTACAACATAATGGGAATATAAATAATAATAATAATCTCAACCCATTTTTTCCCTTACATTTTTATATAAAATTACTTTATTTTACAATTATTAACATTAACATTTTTTAATATGTAAAATTTATTGGTAGAAATGTATAACTATTCTTATTAAAAAAAGATTTTTTTTTTTTACTGAAGTCACCCTATGTGTAACCAATTTGGTATTTTGTCTTTTTATTTGCAGTAACATTGTAGGTTATGCTGAACATAATGCTGAGCATTTCTTGGCTGAATTATTTTCATATTCCTGATCAGTTTTGCATAAATGTTCATTAACAGGTGACAAAGCCTGAAAATGCGGGTTTCAAAGTGCAAGTTTTTGAAAGCACCTTCATCGTCTCCATGTTCTACAAAATGTGAATTTGTAAAAATACGTGACGCCATGTTCGTGTGTATTACATGTTCAGTAATAGGCGCGTAGTGTTTCTTTAAAAGTGACATCACCAACTACTGGCCTAGCATAATACATAATACACCATTTTCAATATTTTTCATGGATCTGTGTGGACGGGGATCATTTAGACAATGTTGTCGTCTGTATGCAAAAAACCCAAAGGAAAAACCTTTCAGTTTTTAGTACATCGTTGTCGTGTAAACGTACCCTCATACTGATCCAGGAGCAGCTCTTCACACCTGACTCTCCTCCCCAAGTAAATCAAGACAATTACAGGAAAATGCTAAAATGACCCAAACCTAAATGTCCCTCTCTGCTCTCCACAGGAAGTTGCACCAGCAGTTTGAGATGTATAAGGACCAGGTGAAGAAGATCGGAGAGGAGACTCAGAAGAATCCGGAGCAGAAGGGAGACTCGCCCATCTGTGGGATCTGCCACAAAACCAAGTTTGCCGATGGCTGCGGCCACGTCTGTTCTTATTGCCAAAATAAGTTCTGCGCACGCTGTGGAGGACGCGTCTCGCTCCGGTCCAACAAAGTACGTCTGACCCCTCTCTCATCGTAAAAAGACCCTGTCTACTGTATGTGGCCTTGTGTCTCTGTATCTTATGTTCAATTTCGACATCTTTCAGATTGTGTTTCTGGGTTTGGTGGCTGTTTACTAAACAGGAAGTTAGCTATTTAATCCCTTAACCACTAGAGGGTGCTGAAATGTAAAAAGAAAATAAAGCCCCACAATAGTGTGTCTCCCTAACTCCTGAGGCCTAGTTGAACAAGCTCTGAGTTTCAGAGTATCAGAATTGACAAAACCTTACAAATCCAACCTAGTTTAGATCAGGTTCAGCGGGCTCAAAACACTAGGTAATAAACGTTCTCTGTCAATTAAGGGTTTGATCCAGAGTTTGTGATTACCTCTGAAACATGTGCCTGAAAGTATGTCATGTGCTGCAAACAGGCAATCACAAGGAACAAGGAGAACGTCAGTTTGATTCACTTGATTCACTTATTCACTCTTTTTTCACTTGTGAGGTACATAAGCTCAGAAAACAAGTTGATGACACGATTGGGTAACACTTCAGTTTAGGGTCCAATTCCCACTATTAACTAGTTGCTTATTAGCATGCATATTTCTAGGATTTTGGCTGTTAATTAGTACTTATAAAGCACATTTTAATGCCTTATTCTGCATGACCATATTCTGACACGAGAGAGGTGACAATTCACTTCTCTGATAAAGAGATGAAGAGATCGTTATGAAAAACTCCGTTCTCATCCCAAGGCGTCATATACTGACGCTTTTGACATTTCGTCTACATCCAACGCACATGGCACCCTTTAGCGTCAATATGAGATGCACAGATAGAAATGGGCCAGAGGACGCCTCCTAGCGGTCTAACCCTAACCCTACCCCAGACCTAAACCTACCCATATCTATCTGCGTATCATATTGATGCTAAAGGGTGCCATGTGCGTTGGATGTAGACGAAATGTCAAAATATGGCAAATATGACGCCCTGAGATGAGAGGATGAGAATGCGTTCATGAATTTAAATGCATTTAAAAGGCGGAAATAAACACTGCTGCAGCGAGAGTTTAAAAAGCCATCTAAATGAAAATATCTGACTATATGCATGTGAATCAACTGATTTTGTATACTTTATATAAGTTCACAAGCTTAATCCAGTTAAAAGTTTTATATTTTAAAGTTTGTATTTATATATAAATTTAAATGCAAAGTTTAATATTAATTGTCAATTAATATCATAATTTTATGAATGTATTAATATGAATTACACATAATTATAATTTATATAATGTAAATATAATCAATTTAGGGGTTAAAGTGGGCCGGAATGGTCCGGAACTGTGTTCCGGCACCTCAGATAAATTAATAAATAAATAGATTAATTAATCTCAACTAATATCGTTGGTCCCGAGATGGATCTGGAGAGATTCTGTATGGAGGAATGGTCTCTGATCTCTTGTCAGGTGTTCTCCAAACTCATCAGGCTTTATAGGAGAAAACTCAGAGCTGTTATCTTTGAAAAAGGAGGTTGCAAAAAGTATTTAAAAAGGGCAAATAATTGTTCCCAATGTGTTTTGGAGAAAAACATTTATTTCATAATGTGATTTTCCCCCCACTTTCAATTCTTTTACTTCAATAAAAAGTATGATTTGTGCATTTAAAAAAAATATATATATCAAAAGGATAAACAATGCCATATTTGATCATATTTACGAAGGGGGCAAATAGTTCTGACCATCACTGTACTGTATTTATAATGTGATTTGCCCAGCTTCTGCTGAATTATTTTTAAAATTAAATTAATTTTCCCCTCAACAGTAATCAATGCTACTTCATCAATAGACCATATAAAATATCTAAAATAAACAGTGTTGGGAACGTTACTTTAAAAAAGTAATTAGTTATAGTTACTCACTACTTGTTCCAAAAAGTAACCGAGTTAGTAACTGAATTACTCTATAATAAAAGTAACTCGTTACCAGGGAAAGTAACTATTTGCATTACTGTTAAAAAAGACCGTTTTTTTTAGCAGTTTTCACAAGTCAGTTGAACTTAGTAGAACAGAAGTAGTGCTTATATTGCACCTTGAAAATGCCAACTTTTCATTGGATTGCTCCTGACTCGCCATCTCTGCTGCTTCATCGAATCTCTGTTTAGCTGTTGTATGTGTGTGTGTGTGTGTGTGTGTGTGTGTGTGTGTGTGTGTGTGTGTGTGTGTTGTGTGTGTGTGTGTGGTGCTTGTGCTGGCATGTGTGTAAAAACACTGGATCTGATTGGCTACCAGGAAACATGACTCTGCCTTAGCCAATCATAATCGCATACCTCGTTATTAACCCACCTCCTCACTATCTGTGTGAGCCACGGGGTGCGTTCGGATTACAGTCTATTCAATCAATAGCCTACATAGTAACCTTTACTGTCTATAATAGTAACGCACATAGGCGTCGATTTCGGTGGGTCCACGTCCCCACCAGATTCCGTCATGAGTCATTTTGTACCCACCACTTTTTGAAACATTGAGGCACGGATGTTAATACAAATAAATAAAACATCTCCAGTTAGCAGAGTATTCATTTAGTTCGCTATTAAATATAAGATCTAGAGCTAAAATGTGTTGTTTTTTAAATCAAGCTGAGCGCTCGTTCCCGCTGCTATCAGTTGCGTGGATAGTTCTCTTGTGGCTCGCGCTGTCACGCAGTCTTCACTCGGACGCGCGCTTCAATCTTTTGCCGTTGTGGAGACTATTCGTTCCGGTGAAATCACAAAATAAAATGCACACAAACGTGTCCCTGCTGAACAAATTCAGTTTTGATGAGAGAGAAAAAAAACTACTATAGAAGTGCGGATTCGAACCCGTATCCTCTGACACGCTTGGCAAATGATCTACCACTAGCCCACTGAAGAACTCAAATAGTATTTGCGGATCGATGGATTTATTTACTGGTTGAGCAGAGTGGCTGCACAGTTTTACAACTTTGTATCAGCATTTCTGAAAATGCACTTCCGAATGCGTCTCTGTCCCCAGCACATTTCAAACCAAACTAAAGCCCGTGGTAACGCACCAAATTTAACGTCCAGTAACGTTAACGCCGTTGTAACGACGGGAAAAGTAATTAGTTAGATTACCCCGTTACTTAAAAAATAACGTTGTTACCTAACGCCGTTCTTTTAAACGCCGTTATTCCCAACACTGAAAATAAAGATCTACAAAAATTTGCAAAATGCACGTTTAAACAACAATAAAATCTGTTAGCGCTCCCGCTCCTTTGATGAGAGATGACACTGCACATTTAAAGGTGAACTATGCAGGTTTTTTACCTTAACTGAACAGCTTCGGAGTCATTGGAATGGTTATATTACTTTTTCCGGGTTGAATGGTGGTCGTCTCACACCCCCCTATCGCCTGTGAGTGGAAAAACCACCCTTGCAACTTTGAGCCGGCGGCGTGATATCAGGTCTCGCTATGTAACGAATTGCTTTACGGCAAAAAAATCTGCTAAAATTCTGTCATTATTGCGCTCCCTCACGCTGTTCGAACCAAAAATGAAGACGACGTTGTAAAGAATGTCCTATCTGCTTTGATGTCGTTGATCTACTAGCCTCTGGTATCTGAGAGTCGTCAACAAGTTTTTCGACAGTGTTGTCAAATACATATTCCGAAGCCGTAGGGGGAGCTCTATAGAGAAACCTGCGAGCAAAAAGCGAGAATACAGCAAAGAAATTCCCGAAACTGCACAGCCCTGCTTTAAGTTTCCAGTTGCCTTAATCCATGCATGGCTTTTCAAAGTGTCAGAAAGCATTTTGTGATTGTTTTGTATGAAATATTGAAATGTATAAATTAGTGTTTTGGCACACCTGGCCGAGTGGCACTACAATTTTTTCTAAATTCGGGTTTTATTCTAGCATGTTAAATAAGTGTTCGACAAACGCGCTGTTGCATTCACGTGGATTTTTTTTTCTCATAACAGTGAAAAGAACTTAAAATAGGCGTACTCTGTCGTTTTTGGTCATACAGATAAGAGTGGGACATCATTCGGGACTGTAAAAGGTCTACTTTTATGTTTGTACCCTCGCAATAACAACAAAACGTTATGCTTTTGTAAAATAAAGAAAACAAACAGGATGCGCTTTCTGCCGTCTTGGTCTCCGTGAACTGGAGCGCGTCACAGAAATGAACCAAAACTCTATAGGTGACTTGACCCAGTCACAATAAGAATTATGTCTATAGAAAGCTTGAGTGAACAAATATTCTCTGATTATCCACATGAAACCAATGAGAGGTACATTTAAAAACAATGATTTGTTGAAATGTTCCAATATTGTTTCATTAAAGTTCATAATTAATCTATAAATGTTACTTTAGCTGCTGCATGAATATTTTCATGAAATAAAAACATCCCCCCCTCTACTTTTTTTCACAAATTGCACATTTCTATACATACACACAAACATACGTAATTGTATATAGTGTTTTTTTTTTTTACTTTCAAAAAAAAAAAAATCAAGGTTTCGGCAAAAATATTAAGATGTACCGTTTTTTTTTACCCCAATAGGAGACACTTCATAATAAATTTCATGCATCAACAGATCATGATAGAATATATATTAACATATCATTATTTTATGTAAATTAAAATGCATACAAATGTCATTCAACTTTTTATTTGTGTTTCTGCAACTACGGGGACTTTAAAGTCCCAGTAGTGGCATTCTAGATTCATGTTATAATTTGCTTTATAATTATAAATGTAGAGTCATTGCACACCTTGACATAAAGTATAATGAATTAATGATATGATTTCATGTAAAATTATGAAGCATTGATCCAAACACCATGTCCCACACCTGTGGTCTCAATGTTGAGAAACTTAAAATTAGCGTATTCTTGTACAATGTGACATTATTTCAAATGAATTAGTTTCACATACATATGACTTTATACCATCTTAACGTTCTTTTTTTGTTTACTGATCGTTTATATGATTTTTTTCATCTAAATAAACCTGCCCCACACTTTTGAGTCCTTACCACAACACTGAAAAAGACTCTTAATATGACATTTGTTCAAAGCCAAACAAATATAGTTTCTATAGAAACATAAATTAGCATGTAAGCACATGGCTGACAGATTGGTCCACCTCCATTAGGTCACTCACAAGAACCTGAAAAATAAGATAAAGATCATCTTTTCTTCTTAAGTATTAATTGTGCATCCTTACCATTCACCTTAGTAATTGTGTATTTTGAACTACATTTTAAAAATGAACTTATATTACTGTTGAATACATGTAGCCTATATTTTGTGCTAAATGTAAAAACTGATGTATCAGACCTTGATAGCTGCCAGTTATTTGCAATATTAGCAAAAATGTCATTTCCGCAGCATTTTTAGGTGTTGCGGTAAAGACCTTGTGTAGCGGTAGAGACAATTTCAAGGTGAATACTGTACATTACACTGATCAGCACAACATTAAAACCACTGACAGGTGTGGTGAATTATACAGGCGAAACTCAAAAAATTTGAATATTGTGCAAAAGTTACAATTTTGATGATTATGGCTTACAGCTTATGAAAACCCCAAATTCAAAATCTCAGAAAATTTGAATACTACAAGAAATCAATAAAAAAATACAGAAATGTCGGCCCTCTGAAAAGTATAATCATGCATATGTATATCGTTATATATACTAAATATATTAGTTTCACCTTTTAATTTGCATTACTGAAATACATAAACTTTTGCACTATATTCAAATTCGGAGGGAGTGTGATGCTCAGGGCAATGTTCTGCTGAGAAACTTTAGGTTCTGGCTTTCATGTGGATGTTACTTTGACATACTGTACCACCTACCAATGGTGTTCCCTGATGGCAGTGGCCTGTTTCAGCAGCATAGTGCACGCTGCCACACTGAAAAAAAATGATCAGGAATGGTTTGAGGAACATGACAAAGAGTTCTAGGTGTTGCCTTGGCCTTAACATTTCCCATATCTCAATACAGTTGAGCATTTCTGGGATGTGCTTGATGAAAAAATCTGATCCATGGAGGCCCTACCTCACAACATGATACAACAGGACACATACGGAGGTCTTGTGGAGTCCTTCCCTTGAGGTATCAGAGCTGTTTTGGCAGCATGAGGGGAACCTACATGATTTTAGGCAGGTGTTTTTAATGCTGTGGCTAAATAGTGTATATTGCAAATATTAAATCGGTTACACTTTACAATAAGGTTCATTAGTTAACATTAGTTAATATATTAACTAACATGAACTAACAATGAGCAATACATTTGTTACAGTATTTATTAGGGCCCAAGCCTTGAAAAGGCGAAGGCCCTATTGTTTTCCTTAGGCAAATTAGGAAAATTATTATTTTACTACCTTTTTGGCACTTTTGGGGCCCTTAACGTGCTCGAAAACTCTTGAAACTGCACACGAGTCAGAACCCGCGGCCATCAGAGCCGACAGCGCCCCCCTGGAACGGGGTCCGAAAACTTGGTCCATAAATCAAACACGCTTGCACGTAATAATATGAAATTCGGTACACTTATAGATCTCATCGGGGCGAAAAACTTCCGTGCTCTAAGTTTTACGCCAGCCCAACAGGAAGTCGGCTATTATGGGTTGTTTGGAAAACGCATGCAATGGAATTTAAAGCACTCCTCCAAGAGAATTGATCGAGATGCCACGAAACTCGGTCAGCGTGAAGTCAAGACATTGAAGCTGAAAAATTGCCAGGGGATTTTTGATATCTCGAACGGTTTGGCCGTGGCGAGGAAACGAAATTATGGCGAGAAACGTGAAACAGAAAGGTTGTTATAACTTCAGCATACATTGACTGATCTTGATGAAACTTCAGCAGTGTGTTCGTTGTAAGAGGCCGATCACATAGATGTGACTATTGTGAGTCAAAGTTATAGCGCCACCAACTGGCAGCAGGAAGTGTGTCACTTTCAAAATGCTTTGAAATCACCCTCTAATTTTTACCCGATTTGCTTCAAACTTTATGTGTATAATGTAAACACACGGCAGATGTAGGCCTGTGAAAGGATTATTGATATCTTAGATACTGTTGCCGTGGCAACAATTCATTCTTTAATATTCTTGTTTGATGCTTTTGAGACTCTTAGCATACTTGAAATTGCATGAAACTCGACAGACACATCACATTTATTAGCCAGTAGACATGTGCAAAGCTTCAGAAACGGGCGTGGTGAGGGCTCAGTAGCGCCACCTTTAGTCAAAAATGGGGGGGTTAGTTTTATCTACAGTAACAAAACTCAGTACGTACATTGTACTCATCAAGCCGGATAACTTTCTAATTTACAGTCATTAGCTCGGACCAACAGAAAGTCAGATATTTTGGTTTGAATGTGGTCATTTCTCTCTGAGCCAACGTCTCTGTGTCT
This sequence comes from Meda fulgida, assembly GCA_030578275.1. Classification (NCBI taxonomy): domain Eukaryota; kingdom Metazoa; phylum Chordata; class Actinopteri; order Cypriniformes; family Leuciscidae; genus Meda; species Meda fulgida. The sequence continues at coordinate 14,387,439 of CM060634.1, forward strand.
GTGCCTGTGTGTGTGTGTGTGTGTGTGTGTGTGTGTAGGGGGAGGGGGAGGGGGGTTAGATT